>CM076579.1:1396881786-1397405802 GCA_034641835.2 Pinus albicaulis | reverse complement strand
CTTTTAAGCCTATCCCTAACATATATCATATCAGAGATTGTGTGCAGAGGAAGACCATGTTGCTTTAGTACATTCCTACGGAAGATCAGGATACAGATATTTTAACAAAGGTGCTCACCAGGAGAAAATTCGAATACCATAGAGGTAGAATCGGGGTGAAGGATAATCCCTATCTTGTTGAGAGGGAGTGTTGATATTCAACAAGATGATGAGCTTAGTGAAAATCAGTCGCCTTCACTAAGTGGGCCCGCGGGCTATTTTTAGGTGCAAGTTTATTTTTAGACTATGTCTATTTTTAGACATGGTGATCATATTTCAGAAGTTGCAGGATGCTATTTGTGGATGGTTGGTAAAGTTGGAAAAATAGATAAAATTCTATTTTTACAATATTGGGCGAAGTCTATTTATAGATCACTGATCTAAAAATAGAAGTGTCGATTATTATTAGCCCTTAATAATAATCAGAGAATAAACAACAACTTATTCTCTTAGAGCACTTAATTTTAGTATACATATTTGGAAAATCAGTGGGTTGAAGGAATTACGCAATTCCTAGGGTTTACGAGTGGTTCATGCATGGAGGACTTAGTTAGAACTGAAGTGGCAAAGTTATGACCGAGTTGGAAGAGTAGTTCATGGAGTTGTTATTCAGTTTAACACAGTTATTGGAGTTCAACTCAGTTGAGCTAGTAGTATCTAGTCTAACTGAATGATACACTAGTGAGAGTGAAGTGAATTAATCATTTAATTAATTCACAAATAATAACTCATTAATCAACTGAAAAAATAAAACATCTAACTATAGTGCATGTCAGTTCCAGTGGAGACCCAGTGGAGAGGTAGGTGAAAGGGTGAGATGGACTATCCATTGTGACTATAGTGATGCATTGATTGCACCATTCACACATTGGAGTTGACAATGAGGATTTCGCAATCAAGGAAAGGGTAATTTGAATTCATTAAGAGCTATTCTTCAACATGGATTGCGCAGTGGAGGCAAGCTATCATGTGGCAGAAGTCGGTGCATGGATTTGCAGATTTCTTCTTGTTACTGTGTGATGATTGATTGTACTGAGAGATTGATGTTCTAAGCTTTGTATGAGATTGTTACATGATCTCCATGATATATAATATATTATAGTTTGGGTTTTGAGCTTCAGGCTTTCCCGTTAAACAAATGTGTTATGTGCGATTGTTTTTATTGCTTCATGTGTTTGCAATTGAGTTTATAATTTCCGCAAAAGATTAACAGTGGAAGGATTCTATATTTAGCAAGAAGATAAATATTGTTAGATCAGGAGAATTTGGATATATAATGCATATGTTATATAATTTCTACATGGTATCAAAGCAGTGTTAATTCTTGAAGATTGCAATTATGAAGAATTGTTGAGTTTGTGCTGGTGGACAATTCGAATTTGCTGCAGCAAATTCTCAATGCGACAGTTGAGTATACATTGAAATGTATTTCAATGGGTTGTGATTGGAGTATGCCCTTGAGGGAAGCTCGAATTACATAGCCTGGAAGGATAGGATGGAGGCGGTGCTAGAAGATAATGGACTGAAGGAGTTCATCGATAGCAATGTTCCTAAGCCAAGTTCTAGCGATGCTGCAGGACTTGATGCATGGAAAAAGAAGGTAGAAAAGACAAGAAGAATTGTGTTGGAAGGTGTGAAGGACCATATTCTGTCCAGCCTTCATGGGAAAGCCACTCCATTTGAAATGTGGAAGGCTTTGATAGATTTGTTCCAAAGTAGCAGCGACCAGAGGAAGTTGGCGTTGAAATATAAGCTCAGAAAAATGAAAATGGAGAAAGGCGACAGTATTCCAATATATCTCACGAAGTTTTTCCACTGTAGGGATGAACTGGGAAGTGTCAGGATTATTGTTGATGATGAAGACTTGGTGAGCTTGGCTCTCCTTGGGCTTCTGAAGAGTTGGCATAGCTATGAAGACTCTGTTAATGGACGGGAGAAACTGTCGAGATGGGAGCGACTTTGGTCGGATCTTATGTAGGAGGAGATAAGGCGAAGTACTAGGGATGGCTCTTTATCAAAGAATGAAGATGAAGATAATTGCGCTTTGGCTGCCAAAGCAAGGAAATGGAAGGGGAAGAAATTCCCTTCAAAATCAAAGGCTAAAGGAAAGAAGCAGGATTTGTCCAAGGTGAAGTGTTTTCACTGTCACGAACATGGGCATTTCACCACTAACTTCCCACAGAAGAAGAAGAACAAGAAGGTTTCTGGAGCTACAGCGGGTGAGGCCTTATCCTCACAATTTGAACTTGATTTATCCTTGATCTCATGCTTGGTTTCAAGTGCAATGGGATCGGTGTGGTATTCTGATAGTGGTGCATATTTCCATATGACGGGAGACAAGGAGTTGTTTAGTGATCTGGAGGAGAAGGACCTCCAAATGCATATAGAGATGGGCGACGATGGTTGATAAAGTGCGACCGGCATTGGGACCATTACCTTTGAGAGGGAGTCAAGTAATCCATTTCTGTTGAAAGATATTATGCATGTTCCAGGTCTGAAGAAGAACTTGGTCTCGATCGCAATGTTGGAAGACCAAGGTTATGACATTGTTTTCAGTTAGGGAAAAGCCTTCCTTCGACACAAAACAATGGGTCAAACCAAGAAGATAGGGATTTGAGTTAAGAATCTCTACAAGCTGGAGGTAGATGACTGCGATGCAATGGTGGGAAAAGCAAAATAAGTGGTGAGCCGGGATGAGGGTGAATTATGGTACAGGAGATTGGGCCATCTTCACCATGGCGCTTTGAAGATTTTGCAACAGATTTCTATTGGAATTCCCAAGGGCACTCTTGCGCAGTCAGATCAGTGCAAGGGATGTACTATGGGTAAGTTTATGAAGACCACTATTTTGGTTGATTCAACACACAGGTTTACGAAATCACACGATTTTAGAGAGTCTGGTCTACCCTCTAAACTATAGGTAACAGGCTGTATGTAGGGGGAGCTCAAAAGCATAAAACTTAAATGAAGTAATACGTTGAAGTATGCTCTGTTAAAAAACTAAAACTGAAAACACAAAAGAAGCTATATAGAGAGTTTCAAACAATAACAAGGTAAATAATGGCTCGATGGCCTCTTTTTATTGAATGCTTGGAATGAAAACAAATCTTACCCACTTGCCAAAGGGCCCCTAGGCAATGGCTCTAGGTCCCGATGCAAGGATGTTTTTCCTTCAAGTTCTGCCTTCTGACGCAGTCTAACTCTCTCTCTCTGCTATGGTGGACTAAGATGTTGGGTGGCCAACCATCGAGTCCTCTTTTTCTTCAGCTCCTTGGGTCACACAAAATGCCGGTGTTTCTTGGGCAACTTTGGCCAGCATAACCTTGTGATCACCCTTTGTTCATCTCTTGGTGGGTTTATATAGGTGAGCTTCAAATCCTCCTTCCCTCCCTTGGTACATGATGGATGGTGACGCAAGGGAGAGGTGTGATTCCATTGTGTGCTCAAATATGCTTTTGTGTGCTCACATAATGTCTAAGGAGGCGCTGGTGCTGTCCTTAGGCGGCTTTCACATAAGGAGAAATTGTCCTTTGCTTGCTTGTGGTCCTAGAAAGTGACTTTTTTCTACTTCTAGGAATATGCACTTATCGAGCTCTAGTGCACGTAGAAGGCACTCTTTTCAAAAGAAAAAGCACGCATTTGAGCATTTATGACTAGTTCAAATTTGATTTTCTCAAAAAGAATAGAGATTTTAAATACTTCTTGATTCCATAATGTATCCCTGTCCTGTAAATCCTTGGGCTCGACATTAATTGATGTCGTCTTCTGCTGTACGATTTTCCAGTGTTAACAGTTTCCCCCTAATGTGTGAGGTCTAGGAAGAACTGTATAGCTGAAATACATTATAGTTTCTTTTATGTATCGTACGCAGAGAGAGAGAGAGAGAGGGAGAGAGAGAAAGAGCGAAGCCTGTGTGTAGAATAGACAACACCTTGCACCGTGTAGAATAGACAACACCTTGCACCATTTCCGAGATAACCATGGCCTAAGGGACCCCCTGCAAGCAGACAAAATATACAACATATTTGAAAAATTTCAACGAGGCGGGCATGTCCCATGCTCGTGATGCTATGGCTAGTTAAACAAAATTGATAGATACATGTGTTGTTTGTGCCACTACTGTGGTAGTGATGTTGGTGGTTTTTGACGACAACTGCTGACGCCCTCAGGGGCATTTTTTCTTTGAAGATATGTGTAATGTGGTACCCATATACGTAATCTTGGTATGGCATATCACTGCGCAATGTATGTATATGTACTGGTTGGGACCTTCCCATGTAAGCATTGTTGTCAGAGATGCTTATAAAGACACGGGTCTTCGATGGATCTTGATCAAAGTGAAATGGTTGTAAAGGTATGATACCATCGTGACATGAAAGCTTTTGCTATAGTCGAATTTCAAGAGGATCAATGACATCTATGGACAATGATATCTCCCATAGTGCCACCCGAGGATACCCCTTTGCATGGGGAGAGGTCATCCAAGGTACCGCTTCCTTTTGGAAAAGAGGTGTTGATGTTGACAAAAAGGAAGCCTTAACCGAACCATAATGGGTTTAACAAAGGCATGTTGGTGAGCAGTAGCTAAAAACGGATGATGGGGATTCAGTGGCCCGAGGTCGAAGTATATTTGAGCAGCTTGGCAGCAGTCATAGGTATTTTTGAAGGGAAAAGTCCCTGGTTTCGGTAGGACTTCCAGGGCAGGTATGAACCGGCTATGATTGTCGTAATGGTGCGTGCATGGGGGGGATGAAATACTTCGAACAAGGGAGATGGGAGACTGCTGCCATGGGAGAAAAGGTGAAATATGAGGGTGGGAATCATTTGTGGTCTTTGTACACTTACCAAAAGAATAAAATAATGGGGTTTGGTTTGTACAAAACACAGAGACGGGTACCCCAAAACATGAATGAGGGTCGGTCACTTGATGGTGTGAGGATGGTGTTTTGCTATGGGTAGGGGTCCCATCGTTTAATCTCATGTGCGGGGTTGATGAAGCGGAAGATGTCGCAGATGGGCTAATGTTGATGGAAGTATGGTGGGCCAAATGCTGTGCACGAAGGTGCACTTTCATTCTACTTGTACAACCCGATCGTCCGAGAAGGGGGTTGAGTTTAAATGGTGAACTTAACCTTATGCATGATGTATGAATGGGCATGAGGTGCTTCCCGGACTAAAATGGTATGGCCATGGTGTCACTTGTGGGGTGATGTATGGTCTACTTTGGATTACGATCGCCATGGAGGGGAGGCTCTACCGACCATCGCAGACATTTATCATATGCAGGGTGAGGTGATGATAAACGTTGATGCAGGGCTAACCCTGCAAAACCCACAATCTCCCCCAATGTTATGCACATAAAAATGAAATTCCAAATTCATGCCAAGTAATTTCATTCACTGGGAAATTTCATAAACTTTTTCGGAAGCTCAAAAATTAATCTTTGAATAGATTACTCTCACCTTGAAGAAATTCCATAAATACTAACTTCATTGTATGGAATTACCAATCCAACCTTTAACTAACACCCATTGGTCTCATTTCTAAAACTTAGACTTTATAATCAAGCCCCAAGTCTTATCATAATATTGAGCCATGCTAGCATTCAATTCACATCTCATGTCCAAGGTTATTTGATTGCCACCACGAGGATTTATTTTCATTTCATGTATGTTATAAAACTATAATTGAAATCCATGTTAAATGTTCAACCTTCACCTTATTCAATGCAAGTCTCAGTATATTGTAGATAATGTTTTACCAACATCCATACAATTCTTTTCTTACAAACCTGATTTCATATGGCGCCAGCGACCAAATCTGCCTTAAATTGAATCACACTTATTCAATTCTTATTTAATCAAAACTCAACTGGGTCACCATTCACTTTACAAGAAATTGAACCATTCGACTCATGGTATTTATATTATTTCAAAAGACCACTTTTATTCCATCGAAATAAAACATACTTGTGTCATCATCCGTGTAACTTTCCTGCGTGAGACCTTGGATCTTTCATATTCCAGATCCAAGTTTTGTTCTTGCTCAATGTCGCAATCAAACTTACCATTACTCTTCCACGGTCTCGTTATGAATTGAACAATCCTCAACCCATCTTCTCTACTTGATGCTGCAAATCGACCTTACTGATACTGGTTCAACCAACTTATGGATCAAACTCGACCTTTTCTTGTTGTTAATAACCCAGCAATTATGGATTAATTCCGTCGATTTCAACAGAACTTTAGTTCGATTCAACTCAGAGTCAAATCGTTCCTCTCTAGCACATCTTTTTCTACATAAAGGCTTGGGATCGACCTCAATACCATCAATCAGCCAATGCTATGGTTTGGACCTGTACAAATAGACTTTGATTTATGTTAAACAAATCCAATGCTCCTTTCAAAACACGTCTTACTGCATCCAGATTTGGACCAATCTCTACACATCGACTTAGTCAGCGCTGAGAGAATTAATTCCAGAAACCAGATTAAATTTCCTTCCTTCAAATGTGTCTTAACCTGATAGCAATTTATCAATTTGAATTGACATTTATTCAAAGGTAATTGCTGAAACCGATATCGATTATCAGAATTGGTATCGATTCCTGTGAATCGAACCCAATTAATTCAAAACCAACTCATACCAGTCACCTGATGTAAAAATCGTTCATTTTGTCCATATAAAGACTGAAACACAGTTGAATTATGAAGTCTTTCTCATAAAAATACACAACAATTTATTACTGCATTGGAAGTGAGTCCATCTCAATCCTTTTCTTGATGAACCAGCAATCATATACCATCTAAATCGATATTAAATCCCATTACACTTACACAAGAAATAACTCATGAAGGAAACATAGGCTTCAAAAAATCAAATTCTGTATTAATACAATACTTACATAACAATCTCCTTCCTTGGCCTGATTTCCAATCTTTGGCCCTTTACAATTGCCTGCAGGCTTACAAGCAAAAGCCTTGCTTCTACTCTAATCAACCTCCACTCTCACTCTCTCTGATTTTCAATGCCTTTGAGGCTTGATAATTTATACAATTTAAAATGATCTAATTTAAGTTCAATCCCTTCAACTTCTCAACAAAATCCTAAAATCACTCTTGAATCCCTAAGGATCCTCTCTCACCCATAATTAATGAAACTAATTTCTAAATTAATATTTAGAAAAATCTCTCATCCCTTTACATCCTCAACTGATCAAATCCTTCTCATATTCTTAATTATTTACAATATTTAATTAAAAATACTTAAAACCCACTCAAATCATTCATAAAAATCTAGCTCCTCTAAAAACTTAAAAACCCCTAAGTTTTAATAAAATACAAAGTATTTTATCTTTGCCTAATGCTCCTGCATCAAACGTGGTCGGGCATGAGGACCCTATGGTTTATTTATAATGGAGAAATAATTTCAGGATATGCAAATTTTTCTGGGACTCTATCATGGTGAGGGTAGAATGATACCTGCTCCGAAACTTTCAGTGGATGGTGTTGTGAACGGTTTGCGGGTTCTTCCTGCAAAGACAACTACCTCAAGTGAAAGCACCTTCTTTTCATCCAATATTATTGAAAAACATGAATGTTGGAAAGGAATATGGGAGGGTGCATATCTTTCGGTGCTGAAAAAAAAATATTTTTTCAGGAGTGCGAATGTGTGGCATCACCTCTGTTTTTTATGGAGTGCTAATCACCGTGTTGCTTTCGGACTGGTGATCAAATACTCTAAGCTCCAATTTTTTCTTGGGAGTTGTTACTTGGGTCCTAGTTTTGATTTTAGTTGGGGTTGCCCCCAGACTGATATCAGGGGAAGCATTGCCGGTTACTACCGCCTGCCCAGGATCTCCCTTTTGGTTTGTTCCTCGGCTTCTTTTTGCAGCATTAGGACAACTGTGATAATTCTCCTGGTTGTATGGTTGTTGATGAGCCATAGAAAGGTTTCACTAGATTAACCGGTGCATTAAGTTGTGCCATTGGTCCATTATGTGCGGGGAATGGGGGATATTGGTTCCCTTGTCCCTGGTTGGTATATGAGTGCCGGGGTGACCTTCATGATAGCTAGGTTGTGATACGTTCTAAGTAGAATCGTATGAGTATCCACTGCTACCTAGGTGTCCTTGGGCCAAATACTCGATCGAACCGTCTGTAGAATCAAAGCGCATGGTAGTACTGCTGCTTAGGTGATCTTGGGTCAAAGACCGGTTCAAGCCATTTGAAGAATCTACCTGCCTGGGTAACTCTCTAAGTATCATGGGTGTTACTTTTGCCTAGGTGATATTGGGTCAAAGACCCATATCAAACTGTCTGTAGTAGACAACGCACCTGGTAACTCCTTGAATACAGATTACTACTGCCTAGGTGACCTTGGGTCAAAGACTTGATCAAACCATCTGCAGTAATTGACGCACGTGCTAACTCCCCGAATATAGATTACTGCTACCTAGGTGACCTTGGGTCAAAGACTTGATCAAATTGTCTGTAGTAATCGACGTGCGTGCTAACTCAAGAGGATGAGGCGACCAGGTTCCCCTATCCTTGGTTGGTGTATGGTGGCTTGGGGGAGGAGGGACAAATGGTTGTCTTTTCGGTGACCGTCGTTCCTCTTGCAGGTACAAGATGATACGAGGTTCATTTCCGATAGACTGGATGGAGGGATCCTCTTGATAGGATTGCTCGATCGCATGTAAGGCATCCCTATACTGTGGTATTTCTTGAAATTGGTGGGTATAATGCCCATAGGTGTCACAGAGGGTGCATGCATGATTGGTACGTAGCGGTTTGCCTATACTTTTGGTGGCAAGTTCCTTTTTGCGGGAATGTCATTTTGAGGGGCCTGCCTTGCAGCCGAGGAGTGGTTTTAATTCATCCAACTTTAGGCATATGTGGGTAGGGTGTCCAGTGACATCACATATAACACAGGCTGATGACTCCCTCTGCGTGGTGGGGGTCACCACTTTCTTTCCTTTCTTGGTGATTTTCTTTATCATGGTCGTCGGCTTCGTAGTGGGAATTTCCCTTGTGAGGGTGATTTCGATTGCTACTTGGGTGGGTTGGGGCTCCTCGGGACTGGGGGGCTTTAACCCAAACAAAGTAACGTTGGTAGCTGGCGTTCCTTGAGGGGGAATGAGATACCACACTGGGAATTCCAATGATATATTGGGTAGTACCAGTGTTGCCAAGACCTGCTGGGAGGTGAAGCTAGGAGGTGGGTATAAGAAAGGAGTTTGGGAGGTGGCATAGACTAGGGAGGTTGCAGTAGCTGATACCTCAGTGTCGTTACGGCTTGAGTCTGTGCCCTGACTAACATCGGTGCTTGATGTGGACATCATGCATATCGGGCCCCTGTGGCATCGGGTGATACCTCAAGGATAATAGGAGGATCTCCTAGGAATGATCCTAGGACTGACGACGATTTGAATCAGCCAGGGCCATATTCTTGATACCGTATTCTTGTTGGTCAAAGGATGCTTTTCTGTGTGCATTAGCTGGTCTACTATGATGATTCGAACCCCGTGGGGGAACATCATGATGCAGAAAACGGAGGATGCTATGGAAAACATGGCATACATGTAACTTTGCCCAAGGAGTATATTGTAATCCAAGTGAGCTTCGAAGACTTCGATGCCTTTGTGGACCGTTTTTCCGGCTAAGCAGATCGGTACATTTTGGAAGAGACCAACGGGGGTGGCCAACCGTTGTATGTTTTGAGAGTGATGATGGAAGGTTTGAGTTTGGGGGCTCCTAACTTCTGCCATACATTCTTTGACATGATGCATGTGGATGCACCCTTGTCAATGACACATCAATGAATAGTGATATTTTGTATCGATACTGGTATCTGGAAGGTAACCATGGAGGAAAACCTAGGAGTGGCTTTATCTAAATCAAAAGCCATCATGCGCGTGTCGGCAAGGTTGACGGTGCCTAATGCAGAAAGTAGGGATTTTCGTTGCTTCGGGCTTGACTGCAGTACCTCAAAAGCCAACATAGCAGCAGGTGCCTGGGCTAAATCATCTACGATGTTGTAATTGTGGGTTGCTTTGGAGTAGTTTCCTGCTCGCCTATTAGGTCCTTTAACCATTTTTGGCAATGGTTCCGAAGGAACATTTGGAATGGTCAAAGGTGTAGTCGGCGTGCTCGTACAAGCCCCTGACATATCGGTGTCTGGTGGGGTGTCGTAGCTATGGTTCTGGGTTTGGAAAAACATTTCTTCCCTAGCCATGTAAATTTCATGGTTGTTTTTCTCGGAATCGTTAGGGTTTTTCTGCTAAGTGCTGACCGTTCCTTGATGGGGGAAGGG
Source organism: Pinus albicaulis (assembly GCA_034641835.2). Taxonomy (NCBI): domain Eukaryota; kingdom Viridiplantae; phylum Streptophyta; class Pinopsida; order Pinales; family Pinaceae; genus Pinus; species Pinus albicaulis. The sequence goes on along the minus strand of CM076579.1, from coordinate 1,397,395,449 downwards.
TTCTTGAATAATTGTAATTGTCTGGGAAGATCCTCCTTGTCCTTGGTTACTCTGAAGCTTTTTAAGCTTAGGGAGTTTGGGACAGTGGTGAGTATAGTGCCCGTACTCACCACATATTGAATAAGAATGGTTTGTTTGTAGAGGTGGCCTCTTGCCTTGCTTTTGTGCATTGCTTGGCTCCTGGTTCTGGTTCCAGTTGGAGTTATCTCCAGCCCAAGATCACGGTGGGTGTTGTTGGTTGCTTCCCCCCTGTCCTGGGTTCCCTTTGGGTTTGTTTTTTACCTTTATTTTAACCACGTTAGGAGGGTAGTTCTCCTGATCATACTGGTGTGGTTGATTTTGGGACGGCTACACAAAGTTCACCTGTGCATTGTTTTGCGTCGGTGGGTTATGTGCTTGGGACTGAGCATACTGTTGTCCCATGTTTTCACCTGGCCATTGGGGGGGGGGGGGTTTCTGTCAGTTTTTCTTCCTGCGTACTGGGTCCCCTCAGCCAGAGGGTAAGTTCCTCCTTGGTGATATGCTGGCGCCCTATTAGTCAAATTTTGCTACTGCATATGATGACTTTGAAATCCGGGTTGAGACATGTTCTGGGTAGACCCATGTGTGTAATCGAGATTCTAACTGCTGCTGCCTAGGTACCCTTGGGTCATTGACCCAATAAGTCTTTCTGTAGAGTTCGACGCGCCTGGAAATTCTTGATAATATTGCAGGCGCGAGGCGTTAGGCAGGATATTGTATATGTATCCTGATTGCATGTAGATCAGTTCAAGATGTTGGGCTTTACTGATTGCGTCCTCTTCGGATGTGGGGTTACGCTGTGCCAAATCCTTTGAAATCTCTACTGTCAGATTTTTCAAGAATAAATCTAAAAGGACTCGGTCATCGAGTTGTGCTTTGCATAAGCTGCGACATCGTCTCCACTCATGGAGATGTTCAGAAATGTGGGTAGAGGGTGATTTTTTTAAATGAGTCAATAACTCCATTCCCAAATCATGGTGAATGGGTAGCTGAAAGTATGTGAGGAACGTAGTAGAGAGGGCGCTAAAGGTTCTATGTGAAGCAAGGGGTTTCTCGACGTACCATTTCACGGCCACTCCCATGAGAGTGCATTGAAACAACCTCAATCGAATAGTATTGTCAATGATACTATTCAATGAGCACCACAGGTGAAAGGTCATTATATGATTCCCTGGGTCTTCCGCTTGCTTGCCCTCAAACTTTGGTATGTCTGAAGGGAGCTTCGTGGGCATGGGAGGCCAATTGGGGTCGTGTGTGATGGGGTCATTGGTGAGCTTAGTTAAATCCGATAGATTTAACATCACTAAGAAGGGTGACTGTGAGGTTGAAGTCATGGAAACGTGTGAAGACATGAAGTTCTGGTTAGAACAAGGGTTAGTCAGTGACGTACTCGGTAGTGAATTCAGCTGGCTTCCCGTATGGGATGCACTCTTCTACCCCCTAGGGGACGAGGGGGAAGTGATGTGCGGTCTGGTGTTGGGGGCCGACTAGGGTTCTCAACTAAGGTTTCTCCAAGAAAGGAGGAACCAACCACTGTGACAACGTTCTGTCTTTGACGCCTAAATGACAAAAGACCTGGAACCCCTCCCGATAATGGGGGGAGGTCCAAAATACACCTGGACTGAAGAGGTTCTATTGGAACCGCTTGAGGGTCGTTTAGGTTAGGTTTTGGAAAAAAAATTTGAGGGGATCGAGTCTGTGATCACAACAATTTTATGGCCACATACATAAGACAAAGCGAAAATGAAATTAATTTTCCTTTAACTTAAACTATGTGAGCAATCAAGCAAAAAATGGTTTTGTTTGTTTGCATGTGATACTAAAAAATCATAGAAGACCTAATAACATCCTCTCACACTCAAAATTAACTAGGCTTTGAGAGGATTTCTTATGAGTGCTGGCACAACATCCCGAAAGAACTGGCAATGGCCCTAGTCAGCCGAAGAGAATCAACCAAGGTAAGGGTAGAGGGTCTAGCACTTGCCTGCACTGTCACCTATAGGGTAAAGGATGCCCTAGTTTTGGCCACTAAGAACTTTCATCCCACGTGAGCGTTCGAGTCTTGGGCTTCTTGGTAGTCAGCTAATAGTACCGAGTATCAGCCGAGTCAGGTAGCCCCAACTAATACCGCACGCACTGCGCCTAAGCCTAACCACCTCTGAATCGGGTCTCTGCCGCGCTTGAGTTTTCTTTTCCGTGGGCTGATAGGTGGATTTTAAAGCTCCATAAAAATGCAACTTATATGTTTCAAATGTGAAGCGTGATCAAGGCGGCTTATTGGATGCCTACCCCCTTGATTCTAGATTAATCTACAATTTCTCTTGTGGCCCCTGTGGGGAGAGTTTAGTGAGTTGGTTTAAGTTATTTTTAGGTGGCTTTCTTTTCTTAGTGGGTGAATGTGTGTGATTGTATGGTGAAAAATCTCATAATTTGAACATATGGATATCGGTGATCCTTTGCAAAAGTCCCTTAGTTAAACTATGTGACATTGTTCCTTGCTCAAATAAAAAGCATTTGCGGATAATGGGCCGCTTCCAAAACCTCCTAATTAGTCTATGTGAGTGACTAAAGGGAGATGGAAAATCACAAATATAGAGTGTTCATATACTTGTCTAGGGTCACCCAATGGCACAAAGATAGCAAAGATTACTTGCTCTAATTTGCGATTCAATCCTAGTCTCGCAATTTCCTAAATGCAAAAATTGCAATTTAAACTAAACAATTTCTACACTAGCTTATGCATGTGTGGTCATGAACCACTTACTTGGACTAGTTAAACTAAGTGTGCATACCAGAATTTGCAAAAAACATAAATTGTTCGGAAAGCAATGGTTAATTCGCCCCCTACTTAAACTATGTGAACACTTTTTTCAAAAAACTAACTTAAATGAAAACTAACTAAATGCCTACAAAAAAGTAGCAAAAATCAGTTCTCAGAAGCTGTGGGGTATCAACACAGGTGTTGGAAGATACATTAGGGGCTTCCCAACACACTTACAAGCAGAGAAAATGGAGAAGATAGGGAGAAAAAATCTCTCTGCAAATTGTGCAGAAAAACCTCTGACAGGTGCGCTTTCCTATGCACAGGTCACCCCTGAACGTGTGCACTGTGCTTCTGTGTGAAAAAACAAAGCGCAAAATTCCTGCAAGTAAAATATTAGGAGTTTCCTTCTTCATTCTGTCACCTCAGTGAGCCTAGGGATTGGAAGATGGGTCAGAGGACTGTCAGCTCCACTCCAGCATAGACTAAGGGTCTCCTGCAAAATATGGCACAACCACATAAACTTGAAACACGTTAGTGGAGTCACCAATCCTGTTGTGGTGGATTCAACACATGGGTGTAGGAAAGTGCATGAGTTTAGAGAGTGTGGTATACCCTCTAGACTATATGTAACAGGAAGTATGTGGGGGGAGCTCAAAAGCATAAAAATTAAATGAAGTAATACGCTAAAGTATGCTTTGTTAAAAAACTAAAACTAAAAACACAAAAGAAGCTAAATAGAGAGTTCCAAACAATAACAAGGTAAAAAATGGCTTGATGGCCTCTTCTTTTTGAATGCTTCGAATGAAAACAAATCTTACCCACTTGCCAAAGGGCCCCTAGGCAATGGCTCTAGGTCCCGATGCAAGGATGTTTGTCCTTCAAGTTCTGCCTTCTGACGTAGTCTAACTCTCTCTCTCTGCTGTGGTGGACTAAGATGTTGGGTGGCCAACCATTGAGTCCTCTTTTGCTTCAGCTCCTTGGGTCACACAAAATGCTAGTGTTGCTTGGGCAACTTTGGCCAGCATAACTTTGTGATCACCCTTTGTTCATTTCTTGGTGGGTTTATATAGGTGAGCTTCAAATCCTCCTTCCCTCCCTTGGTACATGATGGATGGTGACCTAAGGGAGAGGTGTGATTCCATTGTGTGCTCAAATATGCTTTTGTGTGCTCACATAATGTCTAAGGAGGCACTGGTGTTGTCCTTAGGCGGCTTTCACATAAGGAGAAACTATCCTTTGCTTGCTTGTGGTCTGGGAAAGTGACTTTTTTCTACTTCCAGGAATGCGCACTTATCGAGCTCCAGTGCGCACAAAAGGCGCTCTTTTCAAAGGAAAAAGCGCGCATTTGAGCATTTATGACTAGTTCAAATTTTATTTTCTCAAAAACCTTAAAGATTTTAAATACTTCTTGATTCCATAATGTATCCTTGTCCTGTAAATACTTGGGCTCGACATTAATTGATGTCGTCTTTTGTTGTATGATTTTCTAGTGTTAACAACCACCTTTCATGAGAACTTAGAAGGAGAACTATGCTTCGGTGATCCTGGAAATAATTCACACAAACATCTGTGGACCTTTATCAGTTGCTTCAATAGCAAAACATAGGTATTATGTTATTTTTGTTTATGACTATTCTCGTAGATGCTAGATCTTCTTCATGTAGAAAAAGAGTGAAACATTCTCAAAGTTCTGTGAGTTTAAAGCATTGGTGGAGAAGGAGTCGAAGAAGCAAGTGAAGACTGTACGGAGCGATAATGGTGGTGAATATATCTCGAACGAATTCAAAGAATTCTGTAGCAAAGAAGAAATTCGAAGAGAACTCATAGCACCTCATAACCCACAGCAGAATGGCGTCGTGGAGAGGAAGAAAATAATGATCATGGGTGTTGCACGAGCTATGCTGCATGACCAGAGCCTACCAATGCACTTGTGGGCAGAAGCATGCAACACTACGGTTTATGTGCAAAACCGTTGTCCTCATAGAGTACTTGGCATGAGTACACCTGAAGAAGCTTTTACTCGTAAGAAGCCTGATATTTCTCATTTGAATATTTTTGGCTCATCTGTATACATTCATGTGACAAAGGACGCTAGGAAGAAGATGGAGCTAACTATAGAAGTTGGGATATTTTTGGCGTATACAGAAATGCCCCATAATTATCGTGTGTATTTTCCAGACATTCGGATGACTGTGGTGTGACGAGATATAAAATTCAATGAGGTGAAAGCCATGAAGTTGTCACTTGAGAGGGATCTACATTTGCATGCATAAGAGTAACTTCTTGTTCCCAAAGATGAGCCTCTAGATGTGGATCAGCACAGGAGGATATTCATGGAGTGGAGGAGTCCACTCATGCAGAACCAAACATCAGACAAGGCAGAAAGCGTACCACAGAAGCTGAGAGACTGAAGCTTGATGTGGCACAGAATGTAGGAGTCCCTACATCACAGCGCAGACAGAGACAGCCACTTGACCGATTTACTGCATACATGGCTCTTATGAGCAATTTTGTCGTGACAAAGCCATCTTCTTTTGAAGAAGTAGTGCAAGAGCCCAAATGGGTAGATTCCATGGTGGAGGAGTATGACTCCATTGTCAGAAACAGTGCTTGGGAGATTGTTCCAAGGCTAGTGGGTAAATCATTTGTAGGATCAATATGGATCTACAAGGTAAAGCAAGCTACTAATGGGAGCATTGAGAATTATAAGGAAATATTTGTTGCCCAGGGCTTCTCACAGATCGAGGGGATTGATTATGAAGAAACCTTTGCACCTGACGCACGATATTCTTCATTACGGACCATCCTTGCTCTCTTAGCGCATATGGGTTGGCACATTCATCAGATGGATGTGAAGACTGCATTCCTTAATTGGATCATTGAGGAAGAGGTGTGCATTGAGTAGCCTAACGGATTTGATATCTTCAGCAGCAAGTCTCATGTGTGCAAGCTCAAAAGAGCATTGTATGGGCTGAAACAAGCACCTCGTGCTTGGTACACTCAGATCGATAGCTATTTCACTGGACTTGGCTTCACCAAGAGTGAGGCGAATGAAAACTTGTACCAAATTGTGGTGGAGGGTAAGCTTTTAACGATTGTTCTTTATGTCGATGATTTAATACTAACGGGTGATGAGGAGTTGATACACTCATGCAAGGCAGATCTTGAAAAGGAGTTTGAGATGAAAGATTTGGGCCTCCTTCATTATTTCCTTGGATTGGAAATATGGCAGCGAGAAGGTGAACAGTTTGTGTCTCAAGGAAAGTATGCCCAGGAGATACTGGAGAAGTTTCACATGCAAGGTTGCAAGCCTATCAACACTCCTCTTCCAGGAAATTGGAGGAAAGAGGATGCTACATCAGTAGAGGTAGTGGATGCCACTCTTTATCCACAGTTGGTGGGTTCGCTCATGTATTTAGTTAATACAAGACCGGACATATGCTATGCGGTGAACCAGCTTTCACAAGCGATGGTTAAGCCTACCAAGCTCCTTCGGAAGGTAGACAAGCATGTCTTGAGATATCTCAGGGGCACATTTGAGTATGGATTATGGTACAGACAGATGGATGAGGTGAAGTTGCATGGCTTCACAGATGTAGATTGGGTAGGCAGCCCAATGGACAGAAAGAGCACATTAGGAGGGGTTTGCAGTATCATATCTATAGAAGTTTCTTGGTACAACAGGAAACAAAGATCTGTGGCACTCAATTTAGTGGAAGCAGAATACATGGCAGCAAGTCAAGCTGCATGTGAGGCTATTTGGATGAGGAAGATCCTAGTCATTTTGTTTGGTTCACGTTTAGATCCTACAGTGATACATTGTGATAATCAGAGTTGCATTAAATCCTCAATTAATCTCATGATATATCTAAACATATTGATATCTGGTATCATCATATCAGAGATTGTGTGCAGCTGAAGATCATGTTGCTTCAGTACATTCCTACGGAAGATCAGGATGCGGATATTCTAACGAAGGTGCTCACCAGGAGCAAATTCGAATACCATAGAGGCAGGATCGGGGTGAAGGATAATCCCTATCTTGTTGAGAGGGAGTGTTGAGATTCAAAAAATGATGAGCTTAGTGAAAATCAGTCACCTTCACTAAGTGGGCTTGCAGGCTATTTTTAGGTGCAAATCTATTTTTAGACATGGTGATCATATTTCAGAAGTTGCAGGATACTATTTGTGGATGGTTGGTAAATTTGGAAAAATAGACGAAATTCTATTTTTAGAATATTGGGCGAAGTCTATTTATAGATTGCTGATCTAAAAATAGAAGTGTTGATTATTATTAGCCCTTAATAATAATCAGACAATAAACAACAACTTATTCTCCTCGAGCACTTAATTTCAATATATAGATTTGGAAAATCAGTGGGATGAAGGAATTACACAATTCCTAGGGTTTACTGGTGGTTCATGCATGGAGGACTCAATTATAACTGAAGTGGAAAAGTTATGACAGAGTTGGAAGAGTAGTTCATGGAGTTGTTATTTAGTTTAACTCAGTTATTGGAGTTAAACTCAGTTGAGCTAGTTGTATCTAGTCTAACTGAATGATACACTAGTGAGAGTGGAGTGAATTAATTAGTTAATTAATTCTATAAAATGAGGACTGTGGAGATTTCGAGTTTTATATCTTTAAAAAAAAAAAAATCATTAATCAACTAAACAAATACAACAATTAACTACAGTGCATGTCAGTTCCAGTGGACCTAGTGGAGAGGTAGGTGAAAGGGTGAGATGGACTATCTATTGTGACTATAGTCATGCATTGACTGCACCACACACACATTGGAGTTGCCAATGAGGATTGTGCATTCAAGGAAAGGGTAATTTTAATTCATTTAGAGCTATTCTTCATCAGGGATTGCGCAGTGAAGGCAGGCTATCATGTGGCATAAATCGGTGCATGGATTTGCAGATTTATTCTTGTTAGTGTTTGACGATTGATTGTACTGAAAGCTTGATGTACTAAGATTTGTATGAGATTGTTACATGATCTCCATGATACATAATATATGACAGTTTGTGTTTTCAGCTTTATACTTTCCCGTTAAACAATTGTGTTATGTGCGATTGTTTTTATTGCTTCATGTGTTTGCAATTGAGTTTATAATTTCCGCAAAAGATTAATAGTGGAAGGATTTTGTATTTAGCAAGAAGATGAATATTTTTAGATCAGGATAATTTGGATACATAATGCATATGTTATATAATTTCTATTTGGTATCAAAGCAGTGTTAATTCTTGAAGATTGCAATTATGAAGAATTGTTGAGTTTGTGCTGGTGGACAATTCGAATTTGCTGCAGAAAATTATTGGTGCGACAGTTGAGTATACATTAAAATGTCTTTCAATGGGTTGCGATTGGAGTATGCCCTCAAGGGAAGCTCGAATTACATAGCTTGGAAGGATAGGATGGAGGCGGTGTTGGAAGATAATGGACTGAAGGAGTTCATCAATAGCAATGTTCCTAAGCTCAGTTCTAGAGATGCTGCAGGACTTGACGCATGGTAAAAGAAGGTAGAAAAGATAAGAAGAATTCTGTTGGAAGGTGTGAAGGACCATATTTTGTCTAGAATTCATGGGAAAGCCACTCCATTTGCAATGTGGAAGGCTTTGACAGATTTGTTCCAAAGCAGTAGCGACCAGAGGAATTTGGCGCTGAAAGATAAGCTCAGAAAAATAAAAATGGAGAAGGGCGACAGTATTCCAAAATATCTCACGAAGTTTATCCACTGTAGGGATGAACTAGGAAGTGTGGGGATTATTGTTGATGATGAAGACTTGGTGAGTTTGGCTCTCCTTGGGCTTCTGAAGAGCTGGAATAGCTACGAAGACTCTGTCAATGGACGGGAGAAAATGTCGGGATGGGAGCAACTTTGGCCGGATCTTGTGCAGGAGGAGATAAGGCGAAGTACCAGGGATGGCTCTTTATCAAAAAATGAAGATGAAGATAATTTCGCTTTGGCTACCAAAGCAAGGAAAGGGAAGGGGAATAAATTCCCTTCAAAATCCGAGGCTAAAGGAAAGAAGCAGGATTTGTCCAAGGTGAAGTGTTTTCACTGTCACGAACATGGGCATTTCACCACTAACTGCCCACAGAAGAAGAAGAACAAGAAGGCTGCTAGAGCTACAGCAGGTGAGGCCTTAGCCTCGCAATTTGAACTTGATTTATCCTTGATCTCATGCTTGGTTTCAAGCGCAATGGGATCGGTGTGGTATCTTGATAGTGGTGCGTCTTTCCATATGACGGGAGACAAGGAGTTGTTTAGTGATCTGGAGGAGAAGGACCTCCAAATGCATATAGAGATGGGTGATGATGGTCGATATAGTGCGACTGGCATTGGGACCATTACCTTTGAGAGGGAGTCAGGTAATCCATTTCTTTTAAAAGATGTTATGCATGTTCCAGGTCTGAAGAAGAACTTGGTCTCGGTCGCAATGTTGGAAGAAAAAGATTATGACGTTGTTTTAGTGAGGAAAAACCCTTCCTTCGACATAAAACAATGGTTCAAACCAAGAATATAGGGATTCAAGTTAACAATCTCTACAAGCTGGAGGTAGATGGTTGTGCTGCAATGGTGGGCAAAGTAGAAGAAGTGGTGAGTTCGGATGAGGGTAAATTATGGCACAGGAGATTGGGCCATCTTCACCATGGCGCTTTGAAGATTTTGCAGCAGATTTCTACTGGACTTCCCAAGGGCACTCTTGCACAGTCATATCAGTGCAAGGGATGTACTATGGGTAATTTTGTGAAGACCACCTTTCATGAGAAGGAGAATCGTGCTTCGGTGATCCTGGAGAGAATTCAGACAGACGTATGTGGACCTTTCTCAGTTGCTTCAACAGAAAAACACAGGTATTATGTTATTTTTGTTGATGACTATTCTCGTATATGCTGGATCTTCTTCATACAAAAGAAGAGCGAAACATTTTCAAAGTTATATGAGTTTAAATCATTGGTGGAGAAGGAATCGGTGAAGCGAGTTAAGGCTCTACGGAGCGATAATGGTGGTGAATATATCTCGAATGAATTCAAGGACTTCTGTATCAAAGAAGGAATTCGAAGGAAATCATAGCATCTCATAACCCACAAAAGAATTGGGTCGTGGAGAGGAGGAAAAAAATGATCGTGGGTGTTGCACGAGCTATGTTGCATGACCAGGGCCTGCAAATGCACTTGTGGGCAGAAGCATGCAACACTGCGGTTTATGTGCAAAACCGTTGTCCTCATATATTACTTGGCATGAGTACACCTGAAGATGATTTTACTGGTAATAAGCCTGATATTTCTCATTTGAATATTTTTAGCTCATCTTCTTACATTCATGTGACAAAGGACGCCAGGAAGAAGCTGGAGCCAACCCCAAAAGTTGGGATATTTGCGGGGTCAACAGAAACACCCCATAATTATCGTGTGTATTTTCCAGACTTTCGGATCACTGTGGTGCAACGAGATATAAAATTCAATGAGGTGAAAGCCATGAAGTTGTCTCTGGAGAGGGATCTACACTTGCATGCAGAGGAGGAACTTCTTGTTCCCAAAGATGAGCCTCTAGATGTGGATCAACCAGAGAAGGAGATTCATGGAGTGGAGGAGTCCACTCATGCAGCACCAAAAATCAGACAAGGTAGAAAGTGTACCATAGAAGCTGAGAGGCTGAAGCTTGATGCGGCAAAGAATGTAGGAGTCCCTACATCACAGTGCAGATAGAGACAATCACCTGACTGATTTACTGGATACATGGCTCTTATTCGCAAGTGTGTCATGACAGAGCCATCTTCTTTGGAAGAAGCAGTGCAGGAGCCCACATGGGTAGATTACATGGTGGAGGAGTATGACTCCATTGTCATAAACAGTGCTTGAAATATTGTTCCAAGGCTGGTGGGTATATTAGTTGTAGGATCAAGATGGATCTACAAGGTAAAGAAAGCAGCTGATGGGAGTGTCGAGAAGTATAAGGCAAGATTTTTTGCTCGGGGCTTCTCACAGATTGAGGGGATTGATTATGAAGAAACCTTTGCACCTGTTGCACGGTATTCTTCCATACGGACCATCCTTGCTCTCTCAGCGCAGATGGGTTGGCACATTCATCAGATGGATGTGAATACTGTGTTCCTTAATGGGATCATTGAGGAATATGTGTACATTGAGCAGCCTAAATGATTTGATATCTTTAGCAGCGATTCGCATGTGTGCAGACTCAAAATAGCGTTGTATGGGCTGAAACAAGCACTTCGTGCTTGGTACACTTAGATCGATAGCTATTTCACTAGACTTGGCTTCACCAAGAGTGAGGCAGATGCAAACCTGTACCAAATTGTGGTGTAGGGTAAGATTTTTATCATTTTTCTTTATGTTGATGATTTAATACTAACGGGTGATGAGCAGTTGATACACTCATGCAAGGCAGATCTTGCAAAGGAGTTTAAGATGAAGGATTTGGGCCTCCTTCATTATTTCCTTGGATTGGAAATATGGCAGCGAGAAGGTGAAATGTTTGTGTCTCAAGGCAAGTATGCCCGAGAGATACTAGAGAAGTTTCACATGCAAGGTTGCAAGCCTATCGACACTCCTCTTCCAGGAAATTGGAGGAAAGAGGATGCTACATCAACAGAGGTAGTGGATGCCACTGTTTATCGATAGTTGGTGGGTTCACTCATGTATTTAGTTAATACAAGATCAGACATATGCTATGCGGTGAACCAACTTTCACAAGCGATGGTTAAGCCTACCAAGCTCTTTGGAAGGCAAGTAAGCATGTCCTGAGATATCTCAGGGGAACATCTGAGTATGGCTTATGGTACAGACAGACAGGTGAGGTGAAGTTGCATGGCTTCATGGATGCAGATTGGGCAGGCAGCCCAATGGACAGAAAGAGCACATCAGGAGGGGTTTGCAGTATCGGATCTACAAAATTTTCTTGGTACAGCAGGAAACAAATATCCATGGCACTCAGTTCAGCGGAAGCAGAATACATGGCAGCAAGTCAAGCTGCATGTGAGGCTATCTAGATGAGGAAGATCCTGGTTGGTTTTTTCAATTCACATTTAGAGCCTACGGTGATACATTGTGATAATCAAAGTTGCATGAAAACCTTGATTAATCTTGTGTTTCATGATAGATCTAAACATATTGATATCTGGTATCATCATATCAGATATTGTGTGCAGCGGAAGATCATGTTGCTTCAGTACATTCCTACGGAAGATCAGGATGCAGATATTCTAACTAAGGTGCTCACCAGAAGCAAATTCGAATACCATAGAGGTAGGATCGAGGTGAAGGATAATCCCTATCTTTTTGAGAGGGAGTGTTGAGATTCAACAAGATGATGAGCTTAGTGAAAATCAGTCGCCTTCACTAAGTGGGCCCGCAGGATAATTTTAGGTGCAGTCTATTTTTAGACTATGTCTATTTTTAGACATGGTGATCATATTTCAGAAGTTGCAGGATGCCATTTGTGGATGGTTGGTAAAGTTTGAAAAATAGATGAAATTCTATTTTTAGAATATTGGGCGGAGTCTATTTATAGATCACTGATCTAAAAATAGAAGTGTCGATTATTATTAGCCCTTAATAATAATTAGACAATAAACAACAACTTATTCTCTTGGAGCACTTAATTTCAGTATACATATTTGGAAAATCATTGGGCTGAAGGAATTATGCAATTCCTAGGGATTACTGGTGGTTTATGCATGGAGGACTCAATTAGAACTGAAGTGGCAAAGTTATGACAGAGTTGGAAGAGTAGTTCATGGAGTTGTTATTCAGTTTAACTCAGTTATTGGAGTTAAACTCAATTGAGCTAGTTGTATCTATTCTAACTGAATGATACACTAGTGAGAGTGCAGTGAATTAATTAGTTAATCAATTCAAAAATAATATCTCATTAATCAACTGAAAAAAATACAACAATTAACTACAGTGCATGTTAGTTCCAGTGGAGACCTAGTGGAGAGGTAGGTGAAAGGGTGAGATGGACTATCCGTTGTGACTATAGTAATGCATTGATGCACCACACACACATTGGAGTTTCCAATGAGGATTTTGCAGTCAAGGCAAGGGTAATTCAAACTCATTCATAGCTATTCTTCAGCAGGGATTGCGCAGTGGAGGCAAGCTATCAAGTGGCAGAAATCGGTGCATGGATTTGCATATTTCTTCTTGTTAGTGTGTGACGATTCATTGTATAGAGAGCTTGATGTACTAAGCTTTGTATGAGATTGTTACATGATCTCCATGATACATAATATATGATAGTTGGGGTTTTCAGCTTCAGGCTTTCCCGTTAAACAACTGTGTTATGTGCGATTTTTTTTATTGCTTCATGTGTTTGCAATTGAGTTTATAATTTCCACAAAAGATTAATAGTGGAAGGATTCTGTATTTAGCAAGAAGATAAATATTGTTATATCAGGAGAATCTGGATAAATAATGCATATTTTATATAATTTCTACACTTGTCTTGAGGTCGCAGTGTTTATCAAGTCAATAATTATATTCATGATTCTATTAAATGTTATGGAAAATTCCCTAGTGAACATCTTTTATGATTTAAATTATTAATTTTTTTATTGAATACATAGGTTTAATCTCTAATTTTATTTCATAATAATGTTATCTCAATGCAAAATTCATGTCTCCATTTGGGTTGAAAAATAGTGATACGGCACTTGGGCTCTATATTAAGGACATATTAATCATTTATAATTAGTTTAATTATGATATTGGGAGGTCAGCTTGAGCCTTTCATGGTCTCATTTTATTATAATTCTACTCTCTCTCTCTCTCTCTCTCTCTCTCTCTCTCTCTCTCTATATATATATATATATATATATATATATATATATATATATATATATATGAAGAAGGCCTAGTCTTAGGATCATCAAATATTATAGTGTACATTGTATTCATCGTAAATAGAAGTATTCCCCTCAAAATGGACTATAATTATTGGTTTCTTATGATTTTTAATGTGCAAGGTTCATCAAATTTGGTATCATAACACACGAACCTAGGATGTTGTTGCTTCAAACAAGTCATCATGGCATTTTCATTACAAAAATAAAATTTGTGATCTTTCAGATGGTGAAACTTTAAGGATATTGAGGATAGGTATCAAGGAATATCTTTTTAAAATTTAATATTTTTGTGCAATATACTTCCTAAGATATACTATGTGGAAATTGGGATTTATAATTGATTCTAAATTCTATTCCAAACAAGTCATCTCGGTTTTTTTGATATAATTTTTTCTATGTTGTTTCACATAATGAAATTTGGAGAAATTTGAGAATAAATCTCAAGGAACACCTAATAAAAACTCCAAATTAATATTTTTTATAATTTTAGATATATACCCTGTGTAAGTTATGGTTTGTGAAGGGTCCTTAAATAAGTTTTAGAAAAGTGAGCTTGGAATTGTTGTTATAAATTTTCCTATGATACCTTAGACTATGCAATTCAAAGGTTTAAGGATACATAAAAAAGTACCTCAAGTAAAAATTTGATAATTATATTTGAATAATTGGACAGTGCCTCGCCATACAAGTTAGCTCATGGGTAGATGCCAAAAATCAACAATTTTTTGAAATTTACCATAACTTTTTCTTGGACATCAAATTCTAGTCAAACCTATGGAATTGTAAATAAGACATCTCTGAATATTACAAACCAAAATTTCATATTCAAAAGAGCACAAATCTCATAGAAAAAGGTAAATCACGTAGATATTTTCTAAATTAATATTTTAAAGGTGAGTATCTTACAAGTGACGTAACATTTTATTAGAAGATCCACGTTTTTAGGTGACTTAAAGTTGTGAGAAAGTGAAGTATCATTGTTATTTTTCCACATGCCTCCAAAGAGTTATCCAAAAATTACTATACAAATTAAACCACCTGAAGGCTCATCCATGACATGAAAAAATAGAATATGCCAACTATCGGATAGTTGAGTGGGAAAGTTAGTTGTCATTGTTGCAAGAATCGGATAAAATGGACATAGAAAAAAATATAGATGAAAACAAGGAAGAAATGGATAAGAAGATGGAATGACATTCCTTAAAATTGATAATGTATCTGAAGGAATTTAAAAATAAAGGTAATATTCAAGTTGAACAACTTGCCAATAATAAGAATTTTTCAAATGGATTTGACTATAACTGTTGAGTTATTAATGGGTGGTTGCTTAAAGGAGTGAATCTTCCCAACATTGAATTAAAAAGGGTTGATGGAACATATCTCTTTACCTAGTCATGCCAACTAGAGCTATATTTTGAATTGCATAATATTATGGATGACAAGCGAAGGATTCACATAGTAACTTTTAACTTTGAGATAAAACCCTATTGATGGTATCAATGGGTAGTTAAAAGGAAACCCCATTCTCATCACTATACTTGGGGATTAATTACAACAAAATTATAAGCACAATATGGCAAAGCTTGGGAAGAATAAAATTTTAGTCAATTGACAAGAATCAAGAAATTTGGTGATATTTAAGATTATGATCGAAAATTGTTGGTTTGGCCAAAATGGTTAATAACATAAGCGATGAACATTTATAGGAATCATAAATGGGTGGATAAAAAGAATGCATTAAACATGAAAATTTCCTAATAAATTAAGAAAATGTTATGGAATTTATGCAATTTTATTGTTATATTCAAGCCAAGAAGGCTACACGTAAGTCTTCCATGGAAGCACACATAGGAAGCAAAGATCATTTTGGGTTTCATAAAAAAACCCTACCTAAACAGTATTGAAAATTTTAACAACAGTAGGAAACGAGAGCGTCAAAAACATACTATGAAGGTGTAGAAATTTCCTGAATAATGATTAATTATTCACCGATATTATCCTGATCACATATCAATTCGAATTCATATGCAACAAATAATCTCTTCCACTCATATCATCACACATGCGGAAATAAAACAAGCGATAACACATCAAATCATCATACACATTAACATAGTATGTATGGGGAAAGCCTATAGCTAAAAACCCCGCAGCTATTGTGTATATTATAATGGAGAAATCATGTAACAAACTCAGTACAATACTCCTCACAAGTACTCAGTACTTTCTCATAAAGTTACACACAAACGAGCTTGGTTTTGAACAAGTCACAGGTTCAAAACACACCAATAATTGCCTTGCCTCTATTGCGCAATCATGGCCTGTCTAAATAGAGATCCAAGGTTTGAATCTCCTTGGCTTGATAGTGCAATCATCATGGGAAATTCCTCCAAGTGTGGTGCAAATCTCATGCACAACTGATGTCGCCACTGATAGCTAACTCCACCCTTTCATCTACCTCTTTCACTGGTCTCCACTGAACTGATCATGCACTGTAGTGAACTGATGTGTTCTGGAGTTGAATAATGAGTTACTAATTAATGAATTAAATAATATTTAATTCACTCCACTCATAACTAATTGATTAGCTAGTTAAACTAATCTCAACTAGTTCAACTAAAATAAACAGAACACAACTCCACTAGCCGTCTCATTAACTCCACCAAACTTCTGCCACTGAAGTCCTAACTGAAGTCAACCATGCATGATGCCATCAAACCCTTGGGAATAGCGTAATTCCTCTGTCAGATGCATGAGCCACTTCCAAGGCTCAAACTAAAGTGCTCCAAGAGAGTAAACTGAAGTTTATAGTCCAAATATTATTAAGGGTAAATAATATTTGACTTCCCTATTTTTAGGATAGGCAGTCTAAAAATAGACATCGACCTATAGGTCAAAAAATAGAGGTCCATCTATTTTTACCAACATGACCAATACTCCAAGAATAACATACTGCAACCCCCGGACCATGCTCCATATGTCTAAAAATAGACATAGTCTAAAAATAGACTTTGCGCCAAAAATAGCCTGCGGGCCCACTTAGTGAAGGCGACTTCATTTCACTAAGCTCCATCATCTTGCTACATTTTCAACACTCTCTCTCAGCAAGATATGGATTATCTGCAACCCCTATCCTGCCTCTGTGGAATTCGAACTTGCTCCTGGTGAGCGCCTTCGTCAGGATGTCGGCATCCTGATCCTCCGTGGGAACATATGAAAGCATCATGATTCTCCGCTGAACACAATCTCTGATATGATGGTACCTGATGTCGATGTGTTTGGATCTATCATGAAATACTGGATTAGCCAAGAGTTTAATGCAACTCTGGTTATCACAATAAATCACTGTAGGCTCCAAATGCAACCCAAACAATCCAACGAGGATCTTCCTCATCCAAATAGCCTCGCATGCAGCCAAGCTTGCTGCCATGTACTCGGCCTCTGCTAAACTGAGTGCCATGGATCTCTGCTTTCTGCTGTACCAAGAAACTGCTATCGACCTAATGCTGAAAACTCCTCCAAATGTGCTCTTCCAGTCCGTTGGGCTCCCTGCCCAATCTGCATCAGTGAAGCCAGAAAGCTTCGCTCCATCCTCCTGTCTGTACCATAGACCATATCCCGATGTGCCTCTAAGATAACGCAATACATGCTTGCCTGCCTTCCAAAAGAGCTTGGTAGGCTTAACCATAGCTTGTGAAAGCTAGTTAACAGCATAGCATATATCGGGTCGTGTATTGACCAAATACATAAGCGACCCCACCAACTGTCGATAGACAGTGGCATCCACTACCTCTGCTGAAATAGCATCCTCCTTCCTCCAACCACCAGGAATAGGAGTGTCAACAAGCTTGCAGCCTTGCATGTTGAACCTCTCCAGAATCTCCCGGGCATACTTTCCCTGAGAAACAAACATTCCTCCACTGTGCTGCCAAATCTCCAATCCCAGGAAATAATGAAGGATGCCCAAGTCCTTCATCTCAAACTCTCGTGCAAGATCCTCCTTGCATGAAAGTATCAACTGCTCATCGCCCATCAAAATCATATCATCTACATACAGTACGATGATCAACAGCTTCCCCTCCACCACAATCTGGTACAGGTTAGGATCCGCCTCACTCTTGGAGAATCCAAGCCCGGTGAAGTAGCTATCTATCCGAGTGTACCAAGCACGAGGTGCTTGCTTCAGCCCGTACAGTGCTCTCTTGAGTTGGCACACATGCGACTCACTGCTGAAGATCTCGAAACCTTCAGGCTGCTCTATGTACACCTCCTCCTCAATGACTCCGTTGAGGAACGCAGTCTTCACATCCATCTAATGGATGTGCCACCCCATCTGCGCTAAGAGAGCAAAGATCGTCCGTATGGAAGAGTACCTTGCGACAGGTGCAAAAGTCTCCTCATAATCAATCCCCTCGATCTGTGAAAAGCCACGGGCGACAAATCTCGCCTTGTACTTCTCCACACTCCCGTCAGCCGCCTGCTTCACTTTGTAGATCCATCACGAACCCACCACTGATTTCCCCACCGGTCTTGGGACAATCTCCCATGCACTGTTCCTGACGATCGAATCATATTCTTCGATCATGGCATCAACCCATGCGGGTTCCTCCACAGCTTCCTCAAAAGAGGATGGCTCTGTCACAACACATTGACTCACAAGAGCCATGTATCCAGTGTACCGATCCGGTGACTGCCTCTGTCTGCGCTGTGCTGTGGGTGGTCCTACAACCTTCTCTGCATCCCGAGCCAGTCGCTCAGCTTCTGTAGTGCGCATGCGCCCTCTGATGGTTGGCGCTGCCTGGGTGGTTTCTTCCACCTCCCGAACCTCCTCTTGTGGCTGATCCACATCTGGAAGCTCCTCCTTAGGAACTAACAGCTCCTCATCTGCATGCAAGTGTAGCTCCCTCTCAAGCGAACACTGCATGGCTTTCTCCTCCTGAAACTTGATATCTCGTCGCACAGCAGTCTTTCGACTATCTGACAAATACACCCGGTAGTTGTGAGGTGTATCAGTGTACCCCACAAATATTCCAACCTCTGCGGTCGGATCCAGCTTCCTTCTCACATCCTTCGTCACATGCATGTAGACAGGAGAACCAAAATCCGCAAATGGGAAATATCAGGCCTCTTGCCAGAATAAGCCTCCTCCGGTGTACTCATGTCAAGAACCTTGTGAGGACAACGGTTCTACACATACACTGCTATATTGCATGCCTCAGCCCACAAGTGAAGGGGTAGGCCTTGATCATGCAACATCTCCCGTGCAGCACCCACGATCATTTTGTTCTTCCACTCAGCCACCCCGTTCTGATGTGGGTTATGGGGTGCGATGAGCTCTCTCCGAATCCCTTCTGCGCTGCAGAACTCATTGAATTCAGCCAAGATGAATTCACCACCATTATCACTCCTTAGAGCAATCACCTTCTTCCCTAACTCCTTCTCGACCAGTGCTTTAAACTCACAGAACTTCACGAATGTATCGCTCTTCTTCTGCATGAAGAAGATCCAGCACTTTCGAGAGAAATCATCAACAAAGATCACATAATACTTGTGCTTTGCTATCGAAGCAACTGAGAAAGGACCACACACGTCTGTGTGAACTCTCTCAAGGATTGTCATGGCGCGACTATCCTTCTCATGAAAGGTGGCTTTCACATACTTCCCCAAAGTACACCCCTTGCACTGATCTGACTGCGCAAGAGTGCCCTTAGGAAGCCCAGTAGAAATCTGCTGCAGGATCTTCAAAGCTCCGTGGTGAAGGTGGCCCAATCTCCTGTGCCACAGTTCGCCCTCATCATCCCGGCTCACCACTTCTCTCGCCTTGCATGCCATTGCTGCGCAGCCATCTACTTGCAACTGATAAAGGTTCTTGGTTCGAACCCCTATCTTCCGGGTCTCTCCAGTAGTCTTACTGCGCAGGAAGGCTTTTCCTTCGTTGAAGACCACATCATACCCCTTATCCTCCAACATCGCCACAGAGATCAAGTTCTTCTTCAATCCAGGTACATGCATGACATCCTTCAATACAAAGGGTTTACTAGACTCCCTCTGAAAGGATATGGTACTGATACCAGTCGCACTGTATCTACCATCATCGCCCATCTCGATGTGCACACCCAGATCTTTGTCCTCTAGATCTGAGAACAAATCCCGATCTCCCGTCATATGAAATGACGCACCGCTGTCCAAGAACCACATCGATCCCATCACACTTGAAACCAAGCGTGCGATTAGTGAAAAGTCAAGCTCGAACTGTGAAGCCAAAGCTTCTCCATCTGCAGATCTTCCCGCTTGCTTTTTTTTCTTCTTCTTTGGACAATTGGTAGCATAATGTCTGTGATCATGGCAGTGAAAACACTTCAATTTCACCATATCCTGCTTCTTTCCCTTTTCACCAGAATGAGAAGGTTTCTTACCCTTCCCCTTCTTTTCTTTGGCAACCAAAGCGCATTTTTCTTCATCATCTCCCTTTGATGAAGATCCATCCCGAGTAGTCCTCCTTATCTCCTCCTGCATGAGATCCGCCCAAAGGCGCTCCCATCCTGGCAACTTCTCCCAACCATTGAAACTATCTTGATATGAGTGCCAAGCCTTCGGAAGACCAAGGAGAGCCAGGTCGACCATGTCTTCTTCATCGACAGTCACCCCCACACTTCCCAGCTCATCTCTGCATTAAGTGAACTTCGTGAGGTATTTGGTGATACTGTCGCCTTTCTCCATCTTGATGTTCCTGAGCTTATCTTTGAGAGCCAGCTTCATTTGGTCACTCTTACTCTGGAATAGATCCATCAAAGCTTTCCACATTAAAAATGGAGAATCCTTTCCATGCAGGCTGGATACAATATGATCCTTGACGCCCTCCAACAGGATCCTTTGACATTTCGCCATCTTCTTTTGCCATGCTTCGACTTCAGCAGGATCAGTGGGCTTTTGGACATCCGTATCTACGAACTCCTTCAGACCATTATCTTCTAATACTGCCTCCATGCGATCCTTCCATGCAACATAATTCGAATTGCCTTCAAGAGCATATTCGAGTCGCAAACCGTTGAAAGACATTTTCAACACCGGCACCAAGAAAACAAAACTGCTGCAAAATTTTGAATTCCACCTCAAAGCTCAACCGCTCTAGATCTGTGAGAACAAATTATTTCTAGCACAGAGATTGAATGCAAGGGGAATTTACCAGACCTTTCACTTTCCGAAGAAAGATGAATCCGGAGGCTACCTGGCCCGCATGCAGACTCTGTCTACCGAAATAAGTTTGTAATCACTGTGATGATCAATCTCTGCTCCGATAATTAATCTAGCTCCGATACCATGTAGAAATTTGCTGAATAATGATATTTATCCACCGAGATTATCCTGATCACATATCAATTTGAATTCATATGCAACACATAATCTCTTCCACTCAGATCATCACACATGCGGAAATAAAACAAGCGATAGCACATCAAATCATCATACACATTAACACAGTATGTATGGGGAAAGCTTATAGCTGAAAACCCCACATCTATTGTGTATATTATAATGGAGAAAACATGTAACAAACTCAGTACAATACTCCTCACAAGTACTCAGTACTATCTCATGAAGTTACACACAAACTAGCTTGGTTTTGAACAAGTCACAAGTTCAAAACACATCCACTAATTGCCTGCCTCTATTGCGCAATCAAGGCTGGTCTAATGAGAGATCCAAGGTTTGAATCTCCTTGGCTTGACAGCACAATCATCATGGGAAATTCCTCCAAGTGTGGTGCAAATCTCATGCACAACTGATGTCGCCACTAATAGCTAACTCCACCCTTTCATCTACCTCTTTCACTGGTCTCCACTGAACTGATCATGCACTGTAGTGAAATGATGTGTTCTTGAGTTGAATAATGAGTTACTAATTAATGAATTAAATAATATTTAATTCAATCCACTCATAACTAGTTGATTAGCTAGTTAAACTAATCTCAACCAGTTCAACTAAATTAAACCGAACACAACTCCACCAGCTGTCTCATTAACTCCACCAAACTTCTGCCACTGAAGTCCTAACTGAATTCAACCATGCATGATGCCATCAAACCCTTGGGAATAGCGTAATTATTGATGTGATGACAACAAGGTCGAATCATGCTCCAAGAGAGTAAATGAGTTAGGAGTCCAAATATTATTAAGGGTAAATAATATTTGACTTCCCTATTTTAAGGAATAAAGGCCTAAAAATAGACTTCGACCTATAGGTCAAAAGAGGTCTATCGATGCACATGACTAATATCAAGAATAATAAGTCGCAACCCACCCCTGGACCATGCTCCATATGTCTAAAAATAGACATAGTCTAAAAATAGACTTTGCGCCAAAATTCGCCTGCGGGCCCACTTAGTGAAGGCGACTTCATTTCACTAAGCTCCATCATCTTGCTGCATTTTCAACAGAAGGGAAACAACATATGATGAAGGGAATCATGCAAGATGTAATAGAAAGATACAACATTTTGTTCCATTTCAGACAATTTTCTCTGAATTTCCAAGTTTCAGAGACAAAGTTGTCTACAATTCCATTTTTTTTGAATTCCTTGTTGAATCTGTGCACAAAAAGTCCTGTAAATACACCATGCATAGTAAGTTAGATTATATTATTATTTTATCATAAAAAATAAAAAAATAAAGTTAATAGCTCATCTAAATATTCTCTCAAACATTTTACAACATTTTCCTTTACCTTTTAATTGTTTGTACATTGAGAAAAAAAAGATTAAAAATAAAATTGAAAAAATATAGTTAATACCTTATCTAAATATTCTCTTAAGAATTTTACAACAATTTCCTTTACCTTTTAATTGCATGTACATTTATAAAACAAGGATTAAAAATAACCAGAGGTGTTAAGAAGTCCATCCCAAGTTAATATGAATTTATGCTCCATATAGTATAAATATAAAGATTTTATTAATATGGGTAGGGGTGTTACAGGAAGACACGAAAAACATAAATCACATCTCATCCTACATGTGTTGTAGAGTCCCCTCCCTTAGTTGTACCTAGTTAATATATATATGCATATTTTAATAGCACAAGAGAGATGATAAACCAAAATTGAACTTACCATCTTGTCCATGTCATTGCAGAAGGAAAGTTCAGGATTCTTGAACCAGCCACTGTAGTGACATTTTCTAATGTTGAATACCACCATTTCCATTTCTAGGAGATGTTATCGGAATCCAATCATCTGGGCTTCTCATTTTCTCAGTGATTCTATTCAAAAGGGAAAATCAATAGAAAACCAACAGATTCTTTTAGAATAATATTTCACCAAACAATAAAAATGCATTTGTTTATTTTTTTCAAATGAAGGAATGTTAAATATCCTAATTTTAATGTTGGAAATTTTCATGTCATTATTTTTTCTGTTTGGACTCCTTGAATTAGAGTGGCCACAAGCAGTGAAGTTTAAATTCCTATAAGCTTTTCTTGAATTATAATGACTTTGAATTTCTAAATCACAATGGGTTTTAATTTCAATGAACTTCCTAAAACAAGAACAAAAAATAAAAAAGTGTACACCAATAGAACAATTAGAAAAAAATACTACCACATATTAGTGTACAACAATTTAGAGTGCTCCACCAATGGTGCAATACTAATAAAATCCAAGTAGGAAAAAAACTAAAGAAAGTATCCTAAAGGTGTCATAATCAAAGATACAAATATCAAATAAAAATAATTTAACAAATGCAAGGGCCAAGAATACAGTAATGTTTCCAAACAAGGGGTAAAGTATTTATTAAAATTGTTACAGTTTTTAACAATGGAGCTTCACAAAATAATACTAAGTTAATTAGGAAAACCAAATATGAAACTAATGCAACAACAAATGATGAGTCGCCATTAGTTTACCTATTAATTTATTCAAAATAACAACTATGAAACTCATGCTACAACAAATGATGCATCGCCATTAGTTTACCAACTACTAGTGAATGATTTGATAGATACATATATTATCGATGTTATCTCCTCCCACTGCCTGCTGAAATAAAAAGATAAACCTTGTTAATAAGAAAATAGCTATGGCTCGGGTTCTTCAACAAATGATTAATGTAGTTATACAACTGAGTCTTTTTTTTCATTGTATCTACTTGCATAACAATTTCTCCTACTCCATCATATTGTTCTTCTTCATGTGGAAGCTACTTCAATCTAGATCTTGGTTGAATATGCTTACTAACCAAGCTCCTACCTGAACAAATGAAAAAACATGTCACCTAAAATAATAAGAATAAGGGAAATATGAAGTGAGTGAATTTTGAAAAGGGAAGGAGACCTAATTATAAACCCTCGTTTTCATAACCATGTTGATAGAGGCTACACAATTGTGTCCTAGATTCAGGAGTATCTTATAATATAATATATCGACACCTGCTAATGAATGAAATGAAGGATATTTACCCTTTGATCCTATCCCTAGAATATATCCCCTCCATGTTGATTTGAGCAAGTGTCTGTAGAGGAAATAGGTCATCAGTAAATATGAGTTGCATTGGAAAGTTTTAAAAGACCGGAGTTGAGT
Organism: Pinus albicaulis; assembly: GCA_034641835.2. Taxonomy (NCBI): domain Eukaryota; kingdom Viridiplantae; phylum Streptophyta; class Pinopsida; order Pinales; family Pinaceae; genus Pinus; species Pinus albicaulis. The sequence goes on along the minus strand of CM076579.1, from coordinate 1,397,371,212 downwards.
CAACCAACATGTAAGGGCGAGCTGGTATGGATATCCATGAAATATTTGGCTAGGTAGGCGGTAGGAAAAATGGGGTAGATTAGTTAGAGTTGTTTACATGCGACTTTCCATTTTTTGAAGTAGAAAGACACAAGGCATGGCACAATAAGTTGTGAGCTTGGTAGTTTTCCCTTACGTTTCCATTCGACACCAACCACTCAATGTTAAGACTTGGGAGTTGTGCTATGATCTAGACTTATACAAGAATGCAACAAAATACAGATATAACCATAAACACAGATATGCATCAAAAATAAAACTTCATTTCATTAATATCAAAGAACTGAAATATGCTTACATACAAAATGGAAATAAACTATCTCAGGTGATGGTTCCTTATCTATGAGAAGAGATGTGATGGCTACATGCCTTTGAACTATGATACAATGAGGCTTAAAGACCTATTTATTATTGAGAAACAATGTAAAACCCTAAACATCCAAAAACCTAACCCTAGGAGATGAAGCACCAAAACTGAGGGCCCCATTGGAGTAAATTGGCACATTAACTTCTCAAGGTCGTAACTTTGGCATATGATCTTCGTTTGATGCCCACAATACCTCGTTAGAAATATCTATATGAGGACTACAAATTTTGACTACAAATGTTAGTTCAAAGCTCACATTTTCCCATTTTCCAAAAAAATATATCATTTAGGGCCTCAAAATAGATCTAGAAGTTCAAGACCCAAAAAACCGCTAAAAATAGTAAACCGTGATACAATTAAGGAAACTGAAAAACTGAAAGAACCAATGGTGGGTGTCCAAGTGGAATAAGCGAGTGGCCACCAATATCCACTAGATCCTGCTCAAACTTTTTGCTTATTAAGTAGGCTTTGTGCATAATTTAATGCAAGTGCTAAAATATAATTTTATAAGTTTGGGCTACTAGTTAGTTAATTAAGTAATTTTTTTTACATAGAATTTGTGCATATACTTAAATAGAATTTTATATATTTTTTATGAAACATTTAATATAAATTCCCTGAACCATATATTATACTTGTCATTATATATTATTTATTCAAGTGGGAAAAATAATATTATACAATGTAAAGTGTTTGTTTACAGAGATAAAAGTGTACACATCAAGCCAATAGTTCTTGAAGATCATATCTTAAGAAGACATTTCAGTGAAAAAAATTGAAAAGAAATTTTTACCAAACATTTTAAAAATATCTAAATAAACCTAAATCTTTGAACATTTAAAAAAATAGTAAAGTTATTTTACGACCATCATTTTTGGTATATTTTCTTATATGTGGAAATTTGAATTTTAAGTGACGAGCATTGGCAAAAATTGGTTAAAATTATTTTTGATTTTAGGGATACTTACCCCTCTGGCTACTTGCTCATTCTGAAATTTTCATTGATAAACTTGAAGTATTGTGAGCCATGTAGGTGCACAAGTAATTAATCACGGACAACATGGTCTCCCTAGCTCATTGAAAATAAAATTATAGAATCTTTTGGGGATTTTGGATCAAGAAATTGAACCAAAGGGTGAGGTAGTTGGAAGGGGAAAGTATTTTTTAAGTGAAAAATATTAGACTCAAAATGATGTTTTAGGAGCTACCAGACACTAAAATTTGAATTTATATAATACAAATAGAAAAATATGTATTAGTGTCCATGTATTCATCAAATTGAGTATTGTAGACATCTATTCATAGAGACATAATAATTTGAAAACAAATCCTTCGGTTGGCTAGCTAGGGACTATCACTACCTCCATCACTTGTTTCTATTATATCCAGAAACACTATAAAAAACGTAATTTCTCCAAAAGGTGGATACTATATCAACAGATATGATATTATGGAATCTACTACAGTTAAAATTTGATCATTTCACCATGCTATGCTAATTCAAATTTAATGCATATCAATGACTCTAATGGTAATAAGCCATATGGTTATAATGAGGAAAGTGTCAGTCTATGCTCATGGACACACCAAAACATGTGCTCTCAATCATAGAGATCCATCTACTATGTGTAAAAAAAAACTAGGAGCTTAAGTCTATCATGGATTCCCCAAATATTCTAGGATCCAACGGATATACATGGGCAGGGCCAATTATTTGACCTTGCTCGTGTCTGTTAGATCTTAGAATATTCAAGGAATCTACAATCGACATAAATATGGAAAAAAATCCCTTTCCTTTATTCACTTAAAGATGTGAAAGCACTGTCATCTTAGGCATCCAGCTCACGAAGAAAATGGAAACATAGCACACTGACCACGGATGGAATCAAAATAAATAGCCCATAAAAAGAATTGCATGCTTACCTCCTCAAAGATAATAGTGGAGCTTCCAAATATAAATATATTGAGTAATCAATCACATATTTACCTTGGCCATCATACCAATTAGAACGTAGAATCCACCTTCCATTTCCACCACCTAGTTCATGTTGAATATCTTTACAATGTCAACCTTTTGCTTCAAAATTTCTAACAAAACAAAAAATGGAGTAGGAATATTTACGAATTCAAAATTCAAATTTGAATGCCTTTGCATCGATCAACGCCTTTACTAAATTAAAAATTCAAAGTAAAATGGTATTAGTACTAATCATCAATGTGCTTTTACAAAATTCAAAATTCAAAGTAAAATGGTATTAGCATGTGCAATATTGATCATCAATGGAATCATTTAGCATTTATTCAGGAAGTAAGGTGTTACACCACTTTTTGGCCATCTAATACCATTACTATTAGATGGACCAAAGTACACCATGTAAGACCAATTTTAGCCTAAGTAAAACTGCTTTCACTATGAAAAATAACTTAGTAATCCATATTTATTAAGATGTTTATGGTCTAAATAGGAAACCCCATGAGGAAATATTAAATAAATCAATATTTGCTTGATTTTCCTCAAGGAATAATTAGTTAAACAACAGTTTAATTAATATTCCTAGTCATATTTAACCCAAAACAGGAAAATTAATTAGATAAGTCATTATTTATCTTATTATTTTCTAGGAATAATTATTTAAACCTTATTTAAATAATATTCCTTGTTAGATTTGACTAAATCATTTATAAATAATTGAATAAATCACTATTTATTTAATTATTACTCAACCACGGCCTTAAAATAATAAATAAATCATTTATTTATTTATTATTTACAAATAAAGGGATTTGACCAAATTCAAATTATTTTTCCCTCCAACAAATATAATAAAATATTCCATAAATGTTGGATCTAGATTTTGTTAATAATATTTTAATTATGCACCAATATCTAGACTAACTCAATATTTTGTTATAAATAGAAGGGTTTTTCCATTCACTCACTACCTTTTGTTGCCTAAAGATCACTTTGGATTTATATTTTTGGTCTAACTTTGATCCTTCATCATTGTCATATTTTGCTACCATTTTTCTTGTGAGCTCCCTTTGAATTCTATTTTTTTTCTAGGTTTTCTACACCATCAAGAGAGAGAGAGAGAGATCTTAGATATAAAGTGCTGAGGACTTAGAAGAACCCATCCCATTGAGAGGGAATGGTAACATCTTTCTATGTTCCCCTCCCAGGTGTCAAAAAATAAAAATATTCTTTAAAAATATTCTCATCTTGTCTATTGGATGCATGGAGCAACTCTTGCTTTTATTTACTCCTTAATGGCTTTTACTGCATAGATCTAGATTTTGTAGCATTTATCTTGGTCAACTAACAGAAAAGCGAAAGAAATTGGCAGCCATATTTGATGTTAGGGTTGTTTGTTATGCACAGCTAAAGTGAGTTTTTTTCTTACACTTGCGATTAAGATTCATCCTAACAATTGGCGACTCCACAAGGGTTTACGATTATGACCTCTGTCATTTTTCAGATCCTTGCATGACCAGCTACTTCAAACCCTAGGATTTTTCTTCAGCTTCTTGTTTTTCTTTTCTTGATGTTGTTTTTAACCTATAAAACCCTAAAACATTAAAAATTCTAACTTTCGTGTGTTTTCGGACTATTACGCAGGTGACGGGCATCAACTACCGCTGAAACGAAATTTTTTTCTAAAACCTACTCTCGACAGTGCCGGAAGTGCAAGTCACACTTTTTGGGCCAAAACCTATGACCTGGACCTTCGGGGCACAGAAAATTACCCCAAACCTGCGACCTTTGTAGAAATCAGGTCAGAAACTATGACCTGAACTTTTTGCGGGAATTTTTCTGAGATTTTTATGGGTTTGTCTGGGCCTCTGTTATGGGTTGTCTTACCTCTGTCTCCACCCGTTTTGGACCGATACTTGCTCTATTTTACTCATAAAAGTGGGAATCTAGACCCCTAGGGCTTCAATACCCTCCACCTTTCTAGGAGGAGTTTTATCTGCAGCATGTCATCTGAAATTTCAGTGTGTTCAGCCATTTTTTAGATATGATCCCTTACCTTCAGATCCACTTCAGATTGATTATTCATACATTCAAAACACCTCTTTTTAGTTTTGTTTGGGTCTTCCTCTAGGGTCCCCTCGGTTTCTGTCCAGGTTGTAGCCTTTCGCCACCTCATTTGCATAATTTTTCCCTCTGGTTTTTGTTGTTTTCTGCACCTATTTCCAGCAGATCTGACCTTCAGATCATTGTACCTCTTGACTTTAGATCCATTGGCTATTGTGGTGTGTTTTGACTAGATTTTTTCCCACCCTTAGACTAGTTGTTGAGAGGCCCACCTCCTTGGGTTTAGATTAATGCATAATTAGCTGTTTATTTTCTGTTATATTCAGTTTCATTTACTGTTATCTACAGATTTATTTACAGTTATACAACACACTTTTTCTTTTTCTCTACAAATTTCTGGGTTTAAAAATTAAAATTTACACACTTAACACACACACCCTGAGTGAAGAAGCACTTGGTTACCACTGCCATGCAAATACTATAACAATGTAATCAATTGATCCTGCACCTCTCTGCCCTTGTTTCGACATTGTAATCATTTGATCTTGCACCTCCTTGACCTTGTTGGTCTCTCTTCCCTTTTTTATCCATTTTTGTTCTTTCATCATTGCGCCCCCAAGGTGTTTATCCTGGATACTTCTTGGCCTTCATCCTCAGTTTCCATTAGGAAGACTTACTCCTCTACGTAGGATTCGAGTTAGTCCTCCACTGAGTCCACATTCTGACTCCTCTTCTGGCTCATTGGGTTCCCCTTCAGGTTCCATCCCCGATTCTTCCCCTGTCACCGTCACCATTTCTGGTTCAGGACCTAATGTTGGTGGCAGCCCGGGCCCTAATGCTGGGAATACTACTAGTGGGACCGCAACAGGAACTATCCCAGCTTCTCCCTTTCTCCCCTATATGGCAAGTCTCAGTCTTCCCGATTTTAACCAGTTGATCAATGACCCCATATGCCATGACATTGGTTGGACTTCTATGCTAACCAAGCTCCCTTTCGACATCCCCAAGTGTGAAGGTCTTGCTGGAGAAGATCCTACAAACCATGTTTGATCTTTCCACATGTGGTGTTCGTCTAACTCCATCACCGATGACTCTGTCCATCTTCAGTTGTTCCAACGTACACTTATTGGAGAAGCTTCTAAGTGGTATGTTGACTAGGACTCATCCTCTCATACTACTTTTGTGACCCTTGCCCAGGATTTTCTATCTTACTTCTAGCTTCCCCTTCATTATGAAACTGGTACCGAAATTTTGACCTATTTATGTCAATCGTCTGTGACCCGCCTATCTGATCATGTCTAGGAATGGCAGAGAAGAAAGAGCCTATGTTGAGCCCCTACCTTCGAAGACCGTGTCTACATGGACTGGTTCCTTAGAACCCTTTTTCCTGCTATCGGAAAATATGTCGCATTACATTTCCCTCAAACTGAAGAAGCTGCTCTCCAGATTGAGTTAAAATATGACCTAATCTATGCATAGTCTGGTTATGTTTATACCGTCTTACCTGATCTCCCTAGACCCAGTGGTTCCAACGCACCAGGGGAATCCCATGCCATCGATGGTATCATTGGAGCACTTTCTTATCCATATGCTCATCCTCCCATGGTTTATGGCTTCCCTCAGGGAGGGGCTAGATCCACCAGCACTTTTCCCCCTCCTGGTAGCATGTATCTAGGATGCGGCATGCCTCCTCCTTTTTCCCAACCTGTTTACCACAATTTTACCCAACCTCCTTATTATTTGTATCCACAACTTGGTGCTCCAGCTCCTCCAGCATTAGCACCCCTTCCTCCCTTATCTTCTCAACCCCAGAAATAGTAACCACCACCCCCCCAGGAGCAGGTGTATGCACATCAGGGTCAAAATAATCCTCCTACTTCCAAAAATAAGAGGAAAGGCACCCAAAATCAATCTACCTTCGGTAATCTAGGACCTAATCCCCAAAGGAATGCACCTAACACTGCTAACTAGCAACAGGGCACTCAGCCCAAGCAAGACAGGCCTTTTCACATGAATAAGTCTTGTTCTTGTTGCGGTGTCTATGGTCACTACACCCATGATTGTCCTCTTTTACCTCATATGCATCAGATGTGTGAGACTCAAGCAGCATCACGTGGACAGCAAACCTCCTCTTCGATTCCTCCCAATGCTGCACCTATCCATCCAGCTGTGTTTATTAATCCTTTCCCTCAGCAAGGATTTGTGGCTACCCAACCACCTAAAGGTCAGGCGGCCACTCAACCTCCTCTATCTGGTACCTTTGAATACCATATTCTCATGATGAACTCTGACCAACCCATTACCGTTGACATCAACCTTCAGACTCAGTCTCGTCAATACAACAAGCCTCCCACTACGTCTTCCCCTGAGCCCCCTTCTTCAGGTTCTACAGAGCCTCTTTCAAAAACCAATGGTCCTTTACAGATCCCTTTTCCTAAGGCAGAGGTTCCTACCAAGATCCCTAAGGTACCATTACGTCGAAACACTACTTCTCGAAAAGCTTCCCATTCGTATAGTATAGTAGATGATTTGGCACAATCTCTTGCTGCCATCTCAACGCTGGAACTCCTTCAGTCATGCCCTTCACAACAAAAATCTATACTAACTGCTATGGGCATTATAGACCCTTCATATGATCATTTAATCATCTTCGATGTTGACCGATCAAAACATCCTCCTCTTCCTTCTTCCGTCGCATTCCAAATCCCCGTCAAGATCCAGAATGCCAAAGTCTCCTGTTGTATCATTGATGAGGGGGAATCCACCTGTGTGATGTCTGCTTCAGTTTGGAAGCAACTTGGATCACTTGAGTTGGCCCCTTCCACTATCACCCTCTGAGCGTGGGATGGCCACTCTTCCCAGCCCATTTGCATGTTCTGCAATTGTCTTATTACTCTTACGGGCAAGACTATTTTTGTTGATGTAGAAGTCATTGATGCCCCCTTAGATTACAAATTCTATTGGGTCGTAGCTACACCTATGTGATGTATGTTGTACCATATGTGGTTCACCGCAAGATTTCCTTTCCCCATAATGGAAAGATAATCACCATTGACCAGTTGACATATTACGAACCGAAGTCTCAGACCTCCCCTGAGTCCATCATCTCTTTGGTGGCCAATAAGCAAACCATTGAACCTTTGACCAGTGTCTCACTCGGAGTCTACAAAGACTCCTCTTTTCTCGGTTCATTCCCTGGTCTTCCTTCTCCTGTAGCTGATCCTGGCTCATCGAATGTTTGCATGATGCAATCGTCTCGAGCTTCCCTCAAGTGGCCTGCTTCGGTTAGTTAGAAACCACGCCCTCTGCAACCTGCTCCTAGCACTTCGACTCAGCCTTCTGGACCCTCTCCTCCAAGCCCTTCACCTACAACTAGTATCCATGAGCCTCTCTACCCTCCTGGTATGATTCCTCCTAGCCTTAACCACCTTAGAGTTTTCCCACCTGGCCATTTCCCCTCTGGTCAAATATCGTTCCTAGCTCCCCCTCCCGGAGTGTTCTCGGTACCTATTATGGCTACCTTATCCCTTCCTAACCTGACCCTGAGGATCCCCGTCTGGTACATTGATACCCTAGCCACTACCCCGGCTGGTCATCCCAAACCTTATCTTTCTTTGACCCCAGTCCAACCAGTACCCATGATCCCTCCCTCTGCTACCGTGCCTCAACCACCTCAAAAGGAACCTCATCCTATTGCGACAGCTTCAGGTAAAGGGGGCAAAGCTTGCAAGAAGGCACCTAAATACAAGGCTACCTCGACTGACCCCACTCCTCCTCAGCCTCCAAAGTGTACCCAACCTTGTGCTTTGTGTGATGTTGTCATTCATGCCACCCATCATTGTCCTGAATTGCCTTGTATCAAGCCCATGGTTAATGTTGCGTTCCCTGATTCTACTGTCCCTGAAGCCTCAGTTTCTTCCTCGACTACAGCCAAGAACCCTAAGGCTATTCACACCAACCAACCTTGTGCTTTTTGCGATCTCCATGGCCATTATACCCACCATTGTCCCCATCTCACACATTACTGCATCTCTTTGGAGGTAGTTCGAGAGTACGAGATTGAACAGAACAAGTTCGCCTCTCTCATCCTTGCATAGTATGCTTTGAACCAGCTTGACGATTTACCTACTCCCATTGACATTCCCCCTCCTGATGTCAAGATGATAGAGCCTATGGCCACCATCCTCTACCTATCATCATTCATGAGATCCACGGTGGAAGCTCCCTCCGAGACTTCCCCTTCTGTTTCGCTCGACCTCCCTTCAATGATCACCCTGGGCTCAACATCAGTGAATCACTTATCTCCTTATTCTTTTGTCACCCCCCCGTGACAATGCGCATGTGAACCTTTCTTCTCATGATGATGAGTCAGGTAGCTTCGTCGCATCATGTGGTCTCCCTTCCTCTAGTCACCCCATCTTCTACTATAATGATGACATCATGGAAGCCTTTTCCACCCCTGACTTCATCTTTCCCGCCCATAAACAGAATGGCACCATCCGTGTCTATGGTGACTTTCATGACCTGAGTACAAGCTACCCCCAAGGTAGCTCCCACACACCACCTACCTGTCGGTGTGCAGGTGGTAGATATCCTACCCAAAACACTCCCTCTAGCATTGTTTGTTTGATTTCTACCTTGCACTCAGGTTTCTAGCATTGTTCATCATCCTCTCATTTGTTGTGGTGTCACACCTTTCAGATGGACCCTCGATCCACACCTTATATCGGTTATGCTGATGGTGCAAGTCGCTACTCCTAGAATCTAGCCTCGGCAAGTTGGGCCATTTTTACCCCCTTACATTCGCTTGTTCTCTCGAATAGTGTATTCATTGGTATTGCCACCAATAACGAGGCCGAATATGATGCAGTGTGAGGTTTATTAGCCTATTCCCTTTCCCATCACATCCTCCAACTTCATGTTCATTTAGATTCCCTGCTTCTTGTCATGCAATTGAATAGTGTCTATCATATGCACAATCCTATCCTTTTTAGAAGATATTTATGAGTGAAGATTTTGATGCGTGAATTTGAAATCACTACATTCAGTCATGTACATAGAGAACAAAATCACTTTGTAGATAGCATTTCAAACAATATTCTAGATTGGCACTTAACACACGCATTTAACACAATATAATAACATAAAACCGTAAAAATGATGCATATCCATAATATGTGTCGTATAACATGTTTTAGAGTCGATTAACTCTGATACATATGACATGCCCATAGCATGTTACAAAAACTCAAAGTTGGGGGCACCACATGCCCCTACACCTAATCACTATCTGGAGGATCCCGAGCCAATGGCTCTGCAGCTCGTAGTTCACGCATCCCCTATCTGGCCATCGCCATGCGCCGCATGACTTCTTGCCACTCCGAGGGTAGAACAATACATGGATCTATGTACTAGTCATCCAAGTCTTTCCAGTCGCGTTCTGAAACACCAGTCAGAAGCCTCTCACATCTACAACAGATGTCCTCTAGGAGGGCTGCTGCATCCTCATCTTGCGGCGCTCTCGATCCATTAGGTCCTGCAGCTCCTGATACTACAGGTCATCCCATATACCTGACCGGTTTTACTGGTGTTGTATCTGCATACCAAAAGTGAAAGAATCAGTGCCATATACAATATTCTGAAAATTTAAAATGCACATAAAATATTAGCAACTTGTCACTTACCATCGAGCCCCCATACTCGACCAGGCAGCAGTGGCAAGCCCAGGTCCCCATGATAACTCATCCCACTATAGGGATAGTTGTCTATGTACAATGACATCTGATCCCAATGAGAAAATAACTTGGGTCGGAACACCCGTCCGACCGCCCCACCTCCTCCTCTACACAGTATCTACCCCCACTGGCGCATCCTGGGCTCCCTTGGGCCCCCATCTTGGATCTGTATACGAGGTCAAAGTGTTGGGATCTTCTCAAAGAATAGCAAGCACAACACTGTTCCATATGCACAGTCATGGTTCACTTGCCGCGTGCATAGCGACAATTGTTGTTTCAATGACAACAGCATCATCTAGGCCCACCCATAATAGGTCCCACTTAACACACTCTCAACAAGCATCATCTACCCTCCATTGATGTGGTGGAGTGCCTGGTTGCCCAGGATCCACAGTACCGTTGTGGCCACAGCACGGGTCTCCAACCTCTCTAGATCCCGTATGGGTATCTGTGTCCCCTTGACATGGATAACTGGTCAAAAATGGTGATCTACAAACTCCATGATGTTCTTCCCTTGTGGTAACACTGGCTAAGTATTCCCCACCATCCAAAGTGGTGGGAGACTAGTCATAAAATATATATCCTGGACCGTCAACTCGATCCGATGCCCCTACACTATAAATACCTCATGGTCTAGATCCCAATAACTGACAATCGGGGCCAACAAGGGCTCCCCAGCTCTCATCAAAGGGTTCTCCACAAACTTCAGGACCCCAAACCTGGCCAATGCACTGCGGACACCATGATCCTCCCGAATCTCTGACCGTAATATGCCCAGGTCTCTCTCTCCAGTTGATCCGAAATTGTGCCATATCTACACAAAACCATCATATATGTCAGTGTACAGAAAGGAAATATTTCATTAAAACATAAAAACATAGCTCTCAGCCAAAAAACAACACAGAAAAACCCCTCTCTGTCAGGTCGCACTTTTCAGGAAAAATCCTGGGATGGGTTGCACTTTTCTGCCAATAACTTGCTACCCAGGTCGCAGATATTGCCCCAAAAAGTGCAACCCAACCGTGAAGAGGAGCATGGGTATGTTCCTGAAATCTGGGCACCTAAACTGAACTTTCAATCCACTGAAATGAAAGAGTAGGGTTAGGCCTCTTACCTGTAACTAACGGATATCGATTCTAATGGTCGGTTTGTCTGCTACAATCACCGCAAGATTTATGGCCTTCTCTTCTCTCTACATTCACCACAACTACATTTGCAAATGAGTGAATTTGGAGGGAAACGCCTTATTAAAAGAGAAACCCAATATTTTTCTTTCGCCTGATGCGGCCAAACCATAGCTCAGTTTGAAAAACCGTTTGTACCGTTGGAAATCTCTCACTGAGCTCTCAAATGGGTATCCGTTAGTTTTTTGTGATTCGATACTTCACTAAGACACATTTTTTCCAAGAAGGGTCACTTCACCACTCCTCAAAATCAAATTTCTTCACTTGCAACACTTGTACTTGGGGCACAAATTTGCCTCCATACTTGTCCATGCTTGTGTCGATTTTCATCGTGAGTAACCATATTGTACTCATGTTTTCATGGTCTCTATTGGACCTTTTTTGGGTGGTAGCATCATCGAGTCGCCCTTGTTTCAAGCATCTGAGTTGAGTCATCATCGCATCCATGGAGTCTATCTCGAGTCCCTTTGTATCTCGCTGTATTCCTCCATCCTTCATTTCTTGGTTCCTCTCTCGTGTTGCACATTATGGCCTTCAGTCCTACTATCCCCTGTCCCCTTTGATATTGTGTCAGTTGCTGCCAGGTCATCCATGCCCTTTATGCTCTAACAAGGGAATTCGTTCGTCCGCTACTTAGTACCCCCCATTTCATCATCATCCCTAGTGTCAGTCTATCAGTCACTCTACTATTTTCTCTCATGCCTTAGTTGAGGATCCCTTATTACCTCACCTATGGTGGACCTCCTTTTGTCGACATCAGATCATTCATTCCAGAAGACAAGTCTAGAGGGCGATGTACCTTGGTTCCAGCTTCCACTCTTGTTCGGTGCCTCAGATCAGGCAAAGAGATTCCTTATTTCCCTTTGACTTGATTGTTTCTCAGCTTCATCTCCTTACGGCATGATCGAGATCTATATACTTGATGGTTCAGTGATGCAGTAGATTGTGCCAATGATTCCCGAGTGTGTGTGAGATGTTTTAGACCTTATGAGGGGGTGGCCCTTTAGGTAGCCCCCCACATACCCAGATGACCTCTTCATTACAACATTTGATGCAGCTCCATAGATTTGATGGTGTCGGCCTCAGCCGCTTGTAGCGCCTTTTAGTTTGAATATATAATTTAGATTTTTAGAGCCCTTTCCTATTTACAAAGCCTCTTTGTTTGTACTTATATCTCATGTACTCAGATATTATTGTATAAGTCTTGGATGTTATCCCACGCACAGTATGTATGTGGGATCCATTATCATGTTCTTATCTAGCTCATGTTTATGCCAACATGTACTATATAGTTCAGTTCCTTGTTCACTAGATGCATTATTCTTTGTACTTTGTCTCGGCGGGCATAGGTATGCCTCCCGCGCCACCTATAGCACAGGTACTCACTCATAAAAGAGACTTGTCACACCTATAATTCTTGCCTCCTTAGGGTCTTGTCCTCTAGCACTTTGATCTACCTTATATTTCTCTCTCTTTGAATTCCCCTTCGATGTCTAGTGATTGAGTTCTTACAACGTACTTCGATCATACGATTAGCTCCTAACACTCGCACGCTGGGGGGAAATCTGTTACACCATTTTTTGGACATCTAACCTGTTACTATTAGATGGACCAAAGTACACCTTGTAAGACCAATTTTACCCTAATTAAAATTTCCTTCACTATGAAAAATAACTTAGTAATCCATAATTTAATAAGTTGTTTATGGTCTAAACAGGAAACCACATGAGGAAATATTGAATACATCCATATTTTTTTTATTTTCCTCAAGGAATAATTAGTTAAACAAAATTTTAATTAATATTCCTGGTCATATTTAACCCAAAACAGGAAAATTAATTAGATAAATCATTATTTATCTTATTATTTTCTAGGAATAATTATTTAAACCTTATTTAAATAATATTCCTTGTTAAATTTGACTAAATCATTTATAAATAATTGAATAAATCACTATTTATTTAAGTATTACTCAACCACATCCTTAAAATAATAAATAAATCACTTATTTTTTTATTATTTACAAATAAAGGGATTTGACCAAATTCAAATTCTTTTTCCCTCCAACAAATATAATAAAATATTCCATAAAAGTTGGATCTAGATTTGGTTAATAATATTTTAATTATGCGCCAATATCTAGACTAACTCAATATTTTGCTATAAATAGAAGGGGTTTTCCATTCACTCACTACCTTTTGTTGCCTAAAGATCAATCTGGATCTATACTTTTGGTCTGACTTTGATCCTTCATCATTGTCATATTTTGCTACCATTTTTCTTGTGAGCTCCCTTTGAGTTCCATTTTTTGTCTAGGTTTTCTACACCATCAAGAGAGAGAGATCTTAGATCTGAAGTGCTGAGGACTTACAATAACCCATCCCATTGAGGGGGACTGGTAACATCTTTCTATGTTCCCTTCCCAGGTGTCAAAAAATACAAAAAATCTTTAAAAATATTCTCGTCTTGTCTATTGGATGCATGGAGAAACTCTTGTTTTTATTTACTGCTTCATGTCTTTTACAGCATAGAGCTAGATTTTGTAGCATTTATCTTGGTCAACTAACTGCATATCTAAATAAATTGGCAGCCATATTTGATGTTAGGGTTGTTTTTTATGCACAGCTAAAGTGAGATTTTTTCATACACTTGCGATTAAGATTCATCCTAACATAAGGAATTGACAATTGTGCTATAAAAAAATATGCCATGGCTTCCATGTAAGACAAGTGATGAGATGGGTACCCATGACATACCAATTTCTAGTTTGTGAGAATGGTTTTATTTCATGCCCATGTTCATGACCCTCTATCGTGCCTCGTCCATATTTTGGATGTAGGTGTATTGTTGATGCTCATATGCAGAATTCCATTCACCAATGATTGGGTTTTTTCAAGGTGGATAATGCTTGCTCATACAATCATAAATATCTTGAAAGGTCCAGCTCGTGGTAATATTTATCAGATTTATCTTATTCATATGCTAAAAATTGTACAATAATCAAGTTTTATAAATTGTACAACAATCATATAGCTAAGCTCTTAGGTTTAAAAAATATTTTTTTTTCTCCTTTGAAACCTTAATCTATAGGATTCCACATTAAAGAAAAATGGCTTTTCTTTAATTGAAAAATAAAATGAATGAATCCTAATTTTTTGCAAACTCACTTTTACTCTTAAATGTGCTACCCTAGCAATCCCCAGGGGAAATAGGAAGTGAGTGGATTCTGAAAAAGGGAAGTAGACGTAATTATAAACCCTCATTTTTCATAACCTTGTTGATAGAGCCTACACAAAAATGTCATGGATTCAAGATCATCTCATAATGTAATGCATTGATGCGTGTTAATGGACGAGAGGAAGGAATTTGATCTTTCGAGCCTATCCCTAGTTTATATACCCTCCACATTGATTTGAACAATTCTCTGTATAGGAAATAGCCCATCAATAAATATTAGTTGCATTGGAAAGTTTTCAGAGACCCGGGTTGAGTCAACCAATCTATAAAGGCGAGAAGGTAGGGATATCCATGATGTATTTGGCCAGGTGGGTGACAAGCAGCATGGGGGAGATTAGATAGGTTACTCGAAACATTTTTTGCATGTGAATTTATAGTTTTAAAAGTAGAAATGCACATGGCATGGCACAACAAGTTGTGAGCTTGGTAGTTTTCCCTCATGTTGCCATTCGACACCCAACACTCAATGCTAATACTTTGGAGTTGTGCTCGAAATTTTTTCTTATTAAGTAGGATTTGTGCATCATTTAATGAAAGTGATAAATTATAATTTTATAAGTTTGGGTTACTATTTAGTTAATTAGGTAATTTTTTTTACATACAAATTGTGCATATGCTGAAATACAATTTTATAAAAGTTTTATGAAACATTTAATGGAAATTTCCTGAACTGTATATTGTATTTATAATTATATTTTTAGTCAAATGGAAAAAATAGTATTATCCAATGTAAAATGTTTACATAGATCAAAGTCTACACATCGAACCAAAATTTCTTTAAGATTGTACCTTAAGAAGACATTTCCTTGAAAAAAAATTGAAAAGAATACATTCTTACCAAACATTTTAAAATCTCTAAATAAATCTATCTTTGAAAATTTTAAAAAAATAGTAAAGTTCTTTTACTGCCATCATTTTTGGCATATTTTCGTATGTAGGGAAATTTGAATTCAAATTATTATTTTTTTCGGGAACACTTACCCTTTGGCTACTTGCTCATTCTGAAATTATCATTGATAAACATGAAGTATTGTGAGCCTTGTAGGTGCACGAGGAGTTAATCACGGACAACATGGATTCCCTTGGCTCACTGACGATGAAATTACATAGTATTTTGGGGATTTTGGTTCAAGAACTTGAACCAAAGGGTAACATAGTTGGAAGGGAAACATTTCTTATAAGTAGAAAATATTAGAGTTAAAATGATGTTTTAGGAGCTACCAATCACTAGATATCTATTCATAGACAAACACATAATAATCTGAAAACAAATCCTTTGGCTGGCCTGGTAGGGACTACCATTTCATCCAACCCTTGTTTCTATTATATAAAGAAACACTAAAAAAATCCTTAATTTCTCCAAAACATGGATACTATATCAACATAGATGATATTATGGAATCCAATGTAGTAAAATTTTATCATTCCACCATGCTATGCTAATTCATTTTTTTTTTCATATCAATGGCTCTAATGGTATAAGACATATGGTGAGGAAAAGGTAAAATCTCCATGTTCATGGACACACCAAAACATAGAGATCCATATACTATGTGTAAAAAACCCTGAGCTTATGTCTATCACAGATTCCCAAAATATTCTAGAATCCGACTAATAGACATGGGCAAGGCCAATTATTTTACCTCTTCCATGTCCATTAGGTATTATAATATTCAGGGAGTCCTCAATAGACATAAATATGTCCAATTAACCTTTTTTTTTTATTCACCAGCACTATCATCTTAGGCATCCAACTCACTAAGAAAATGTAAACACAGAAAATTGACCATGGATAACATCAAAATGAATAGCCCACAAGAATAATTGCATGAATTGAATGCTTACCTCTTCTGACATAATAACGAAGCTTCCAAATCTGAGGATCTTGAATTATCAATCACATATTTACCTTGGTCATCATACCAATTGGAAAGCAGAGTCCACCGTCCATTTCCACCACCTAGCTGATGTTGAATATCTTTGCAATGTCAACCTTTTGCTTCAAAATTTGTAACAAAACAAAACATGGAGTAGGAAAATTTACAAAATCAAAATTCAAATTTGAAAGCCTTTACATCAATCAATTCCTTTACTACAAAAATTCAAAGTAAAATGGTATTAGTATTGATCATCAATGTGCCTTTACGAAATTCACGATTCAAAGTTAAATTTCATTAGCATACATAATATTGATCATCAATGGAACCATTTAGCATTTATTCGAGAAGTAAAGAATTGGAAATTGCGCTATAAAAAAATTTGTCATGACATACACATAATACATGATGAGATGGGTGCCCAAGGCATACCAATTTCTAGTCTGTGAGAATAGTGTGATTTCATTCCCATGTTCATGATCCTCTATCGTGCCTCGTATGTATTGGGGATGTAGGGGTATAGTTCATGCTTGTATTCAGAATTCCATTCATACAATCATAAATATCTTGAAAGATCCAACTAGTGGTTATATGACTCACATTCACCTTATTCATATGCTAGAAATTGTACAAAAGTCAAGTTTTTTAATTTGTACAACAATCATATAGCTAAGTTCTTATGTTTAAAAAAAAAATCTCCTTTGAAACCTCAATTTGTAGGATTACACATTAAAGAAAAATGGATTTTCTTTAACCTAAAATGAAAATGAATGACACTTGATTTTGGCAAACTCAAATTAACTCCTAAATGTGATACAATGGCAAACAACAACACCTAGTTCTTCACATTGTCTTAGACTCTATACCTCTAAGACTATGAAATTTTCAAATGTCAAAACTCTATCTTTCAAATACCTAAGATTCTTGATACCACTTCCAACTCTTATATTTTTCTTATCTCTAATTTTGTATCACAAAAATTGAACAAAAGAAAATCATGATACATGAATTTATATTTCATGACATTAACAAGATAATGAAATATTTCTTGTAGATATCTACAAGGTAGTCGAATCAATACATTATAGACTAAGAAATACACACCATTATAATAAAACATAAAAGCATAAAATAACCAAAAGTCAAAGTGACTTTATTAATGACTATGTCTAATAACTAATTGCCATTATAGACAAACATTTATTTTAACCAATAGTGTGTATAGTAATTTTGTTTGAATCCTTCTTTATAGATTAATTTATGCAATCATTTAAGAATTAATTATCATGGTGTACATGAAGATAGTTAAGTAATTGATAAGAATCCTCCAAATTTCTTGTTTTATAGTGGCCATATTTAGTGGTTGTTTTTAACCCCATTTCAAAAAGTGGAATTATCAATAGCACCTACTTTCTAAAATAAAATTACACATTTTTGCAACCTTGATCCCAAATGTCATAAATAAAAATCTTGAAATTGACTCTCAAATCGAAAATTGGTGCTATCAATAGTACCTCATTTTTATAAACTCAAAAATTACAGTTTGTTTTAAATCATGCCCTTGACAACCACTACCATTGTAAACGAAAACCTTAATATTGATCATCAAATCAAAAGTGGTGTTTCTAGTATCACCTATTTTTTCTATTTTGAGATTAAAATTACAACTTGTTTGATCATATTACCTTGACAAACAATGTCTTTGTGAACCAAAACCTCAAAATCAAGTTTATAGTCTCTCTTGCAACGAAACCAAAAATGTATTAACTCGATTTTTAAATATTTTTCAATTATAAATACATCTCATCTCTGCGGGAATTTTTAAATACAGACTCTGCGGATACGTCTCTGCGGCTATACAGACTCTTTGGTGCAGACTTTGTGGCTACATCTCGTATCTGCGGGCATTTTAAATATAGACTCGGCGGCTATACATATCCTCTTTTAAGTTCGCAAGTTCGATATAACCTCGTCGTAGCATTAAAATTCATTTCCAAATAATTGTATATGTTGTAACATTCTTGGCCCCAATCTGCACTAACATTCATTATATCTAAGCATCTAGGCTTGGTAGTACTAGTAACTTCGATTCTGCAGAATAAGGGTTTTGTCGTAGAGATTCTGGCATACCGAAGTTTCAGGATCTCAAAGGTTTGGCGAATTGATTGCATTTGAGGAGCTATACTCGAATATTATGATGATTTGATTAATTTCTATAGCAAAGTCAAAGTTCCTCTGTGAAAACCATTCACAGAGTTCGTTTCTGTAGTTGCGGCTCTACGGATCATAAATCTATATATATATATATATATATATATAAACTTTCGGCTTTGTGGCTAGGGTGATATCCAGATCAGTATTGCAGGCGACTTCGATACAAATTCTTCACGGTTTTCCAAGTGCACACATCCCTTATCTTTTTTTCTAATACATATCTAATGATCATATATTTGTTCAAAATTATGAATAATTCACCGCATATACAAAATATTTTCAAAGGTATACCTAGCACAGTTACTCTACAAAGCCTTTATGACTATATAGAGTCTTTAGAGAAACATAGAGAAGAAAAAGAAGCCAAGCTAAAAATAGAGTTAGAAGCCATGCTGGAAGATAAATTTACACCTTTTTAAGACAAGATCCAAGGAAAAATAGAAAATAAAATAAAAATATTCGAGAATAAAATGGAGACAATAGAGATTAGATTACAGGTAATAGAAAAAAAAAAGTCAAGATACGAACCCAACATCCCAAAAAGGAGATGCTGGTACTTTAGAAAGACTTAAAATGAAGGACATGAGTAAAGAACTAGAAGAAAAATTTAATAACAATCTCACCCTAAATAGTGTGGTAGGTAAAATTAGATATCAAACCCATTAAAGAAGAAATGAAAAAATTGATAGAATTAGACCATGAGCGTAACAAAAGGACCTTGAAAATTATAATATTCAATTTGAAATAGGAGGTAAACGAGGATGCTTTAGCCATAGCCCAGACAGAATTACATAATAGATTACAAATTGAAGCAACGTGTCTCACAAAAGAAATAAGGTTGGGGAAATTAACTGAGAATAAAGGAAGGTTGATCCAGATAAAGGTGAGATCTACTGACCATAAATATGACATACTTAGTAAAACCTCAAGTATAAAAGGAAAGGGAATATTTATAAATGAATATCTCATTCCAGAAAATCAAGAAGAATTAAGAAAGGAGATTCAAAAGGTAAAAGAAGCTAGGAAGGAAGGAAAATGGGCAATAATCAGAAATAGAAAAGTTGGTATTCGAGATAGAAACCAAAAATATAGTAATAAATAGTAATTCAACATGCTCTGGATCCTTTCTTAGAACTGTCGGGGCTTTCCATGGAACAAAGGCCCCAAGCTAAGTTGGATCTTGAATGAAGTTGATATTATATTACTAGTTGAAACTTGGGAACACGAAGAATCTAAGGTCCCTAACATAGATGGATTTTTATTATGGTCAACCTAGAACAAGCGATCCTACCATAGAGGCACTGGGGGTATAGCTTGTTACATTAGGAAGAACATATCCCCCCATGCTAGGATTTATCAAAAATACCCTTACAACCAATATATTTGAATAGAGATCACTGACATTAATGATAAAAAAAACCTACATAGCAATCTGTTATTTTTCTCCTATCAATTCTAACTTCTATAAGAAAAACAAATTCGATAAAAATGGTCCTTAAAATGGTTTAGAGAATGATATTTCTAGCCTAAGTAATGAAGGTAATATCCTCTTAATGGGTGAATTTAATTCTCAAAATTCAAGCAACCAAGCTATTATTCGAAGCAATTATTCCAACCCTAATCCTTTTTGGTTAGATGAATACCTTCCTCTAGATAGCCAGTACAAAAGAAGCTCTGAAAATCTAGGGGGGAATTTTTTTGGGTCTAAGCTAGCTAAGCTCTGCAGTGCTCAAGATCTCATAATTTGCAACGGTCTAAAGAAGTGGCCCAATTCTAGCGAGATGACATGTATCCATGGGCTTGGTAGCAGCGTCGTAGACTATGTTATTTCCGATATCCTTTTATACAATGAAATAATAAATTTTGACATCTTAAATGACCACGAGCCTGACTCTGATCATAGACCTTTAATTGTAACTCTCAATTTTGTCATGCATAGAGAGCCTATAGAAGACAATCCTTATAGCTATAAGAACTTAATCTTTGATAGAAATAAAAATGATTTGTTTCTAAATGACTTAAAATTAATTTTCTTCCTTTATATGGTACATAAAACATAGAGGACCTCTATTATAATTTTACTACAACCCTCTCATATTATATTGACAAGTTCTCAATTGAAGTTTCAAGTAATAAATGAAATAGAAAAACCAACCCTTGGTATGATAAAGATTGTAAAAGTGCTAGGAGAGAAATTTAAAAATTTGTTGATGAGTCTCTTAAAATGACAAGATAAAAATATAAAAATCCCTAACTAAAAGGAAAAAAATGTAGTATATTCATAAAAGACCAGAAAATCTCTTACACCTCTGTAAGGTAGCTCCTAAGAAATTCTAGAGGTAGATTCTAACTAGAAAAAATAAATATAATAATAGAATTTCTTTACACGAATGGAATTCCTATTTTAAAAATCTTTATGAATCTCCAAATATCATAGATAATTTTTAAACCCTACTCACAATGGAAGAATTTTTCTCATTAGAAGACACAGATTTTTGGGTTAAGCGTCTGGAAAATGGAAAAGCTAAGGACATTGAAGTTACCAAGAAGAAATCTTAAAATTTGGAGGTCTTGTCCTCATCCCTCACATCCACAAGATTTTCAATCAAGCTGTCAATCAAGGGTTCCCTAAATCATTGACTCAGAGACTCATTATTCCTATTTTTAAAAGTGGGGATACAAATAACCCCTCTAATTATTAGAAAAATATAATGAGCCCTCTCTTAGCCAAATTATATGGTATTATTTTGGAAAATAAGATGAGCATATGGCTTGAAAGTGAAGGTAAGCGAGCTAAAGGCCAAGCGGGTTTTAGAAGGCATCAGTCAACAATGGACCACCTCGTTATGCTTAGGATCATTGTGGAGGAATTTCATAATGATAAATCCAATCTCTTTTGTTTCTTTTTAGACTTTAGAAAGGCTTTCGATACGGTTCCTAGAAATAACCTATGGAATAGATTATTAGAGCTAAAGGTTCCTTTCGAGTTGAGAGCTACCACTATAAGGTTATACGAGAATGTAATTGCAAATTTTAAGAATAATGAGGGGTGGTCAAAAGATATTAAGTGTGATATCATAGTTAAACAAGGTTTCCCCCTCTCCCCTACCCTATTTGGAATTTACATCGACAAGCTAGAAGGTTGTTTAGAGGAAGCAGGTTGTGTTGGCACGATCTTAGCTAGAATAGTCTCATCCTTATTCTCTATGCTAACGATATTGTTCTTCTGGAAAGGTGCCCATCTGATCTTGATAAGCAACTAAGACTTCTTAAGGATTTTTGCTCTACCATGGGTATGATTGTTAACACTGACAAAACAAAAGTTATGATTATCAAATCCAAGAAAGACACTACATTAATTTTGTGTCTGACAATAAAAACTTGGAGGAAGTGTCTTCTTACAAGTACCTAGGAATTGATATTCATCACAAGCTCAACTGGAACATAGCATTCAGAAAATGATTAATGGAGGGTGGAAAGCTTATTTTGGTCTTGAAAATAATTTTAAATTGTCAAACCTTGCGATGTGGGATAAAAATAAACTCCTCTTTGAAAATTTAGTCATTCCTGTTATCTTGTATGGATGTGAGGTTTGGGGTTGCAACATCTCTAGAGAATCCTAGAGAAAGATTGAGAAAATCCAGAAGCGTTTTATAACATATAACCTCAAAATTAAAATCAATACACCTTATCTTATTCTCCTTATAGAAGTGGGTCTTTCCCCTATCGAGAGCCTAGCTATGATTAGGCTCATGTTGTATAGGCACAAAATCAATAGCATGGGAGACCATAGGCTTCCTAAGCTAGCTTTAAATTCCATCCAAAACAACTAAGGCTCAAACGAAGTTGGTATAAAGATACTAGGGACTAACCATTGGGAGATCGACGAAAATGTTTCATTGCAAAATATTAATAACATTAAAAATATTGTCACTTTTAAGTTTAAAGAGAAAATGTGGTGTGAGAAATATTTAAAGGCTAAGATAAAATTAAGATATTATAAGGAGGTCATCAACCCTACTCTAGAAGATCAAAAGTATCTCTCTGTTTTAACTAGCTCGAAGAAAAAAATTAATATAGCTAAGATAAGAACGAACTCTCATGAGATCCATAGTGAAACAGGTCATTGGGAAATTCCTAAAACATCATTGGTGGAAAGGATCTGCCATCTCTGTGAGAATATGAAAATTGAGGATGAAAATCACTTCCACTAAGAGTGTCCTGCGTACACCGACATTAGATCTCAGTTTCATAATATTTGTTGCAATACCGAATTTCCTATCCTTTTAACATGTCAAATTTATAGTGAGCTCGGGATGCTTCTCTCCAAGCTCTTTGAGCATAGGAGTACAATTTTGAAACAAACTAAATAATTCGTTTCTTTAGGTCTGATAGACCAAAGTTTGGTCTGAGTGGACATTAATCATCATCATCATCATCATCATCATTGTCTATATATATATATATATATATATATATATATATATATATATATATATATATATATATATCAAATAAATAAAAATAAATAAATAAATAAATGGTAAGAATGAACCTATTTAATTTAATTTATAATAAAATTATAGTTATATATACTCTTAATTTTTAAGATAATTTTATTTAGAAACCAAGGAGAAACCCCTAAACTGAAACAGAAAAAATTAAGAACAAATTTGATTCTAGTTTCTTTACAAAGAGATTGCATGTAAAAAATCTTCAATTTTATTGATAGTAACAAAATTACATCCATATATAACAAGATTTGTAACGTAGAATTAAAAATAAATAAATAAAATAAAATAGCATTATCTTTTGATTCAAGGATTAACTTTGAGTTTTTGGTTTGAAAAGGTGCCAATCATCAAAGTTATGGTATGAAACAAGTTGTAATTTTAATATCAAAACACCATTTTTTTATTTAAAGAATAATTTTAAGGTTTTTGTTCATAATGGTATTGGTGTTCAAGACCATAGTTTCAAATGAGTCATAATTTAAACTCAAGAAAATTTATCCAAATATATAAATAAACAAAAATGTGCCACTAATAGCAACACTTTCGACTTGGAGATCGATTTTAAGGTTCTTGTTTATAACAATAGCAACTGTCAACGGCCATGATTTCAAAAAAAATTTATACATTTAACATCAAAATAAATATAAATATAAATATAAACCTATGACCTTAGAAGCACCACATTTTAACTTGAGAATTGAATTTAATGTTTTTATTTCCATCTTCTAAATAAATTTAAGACCATGCTAGCAAAAGTTTGTAATTTTAACCTCCAAAAAAGTGATTATGGTAGCATTAATTTTTTCTTAAAATGTTGACATTTACGTTTTCAACCCAAAAATATGGATATTTAGTATTGGAGTTCTTCCAAAAATATGGATATTTAGTATTGGATTTCTTGTCTTGAGGTCATAGTGTTTATCAAGTCAACAATTATGTCCATGCTTCTATGGAATGTTATGGAAAATTATCTAGTGAATATTTTATAATTTAAAATATTATTATTTTATTGAATACATAGGATTAATCTCTAATTTTATTTCATAATAATGTTATATCAATGAAAAATTCATGTCTCCATTTCGGTTGAAAAATAGTGATATGGCACTTGGGCTCTATATTAAGGACATAATAAGCATTTATAATTAGTTTAATTATGATATTTGGAGGTCATCTTGAACATTTCATGGTCTCATTTTATTATAATTCTACCCTTTTTCATATCTCTCTCTCTCTCTCTCTCTCTCTCTCTCTCTCTCTCTCTATATATATATATATATATATATATATATATATATATATATATATATATATATATATATATATATATATATATATATATATATATATATATATATATATATATATGTTAAGAAGACCTAATCTTAGGATCATCAAATCTCGTCTTGTACACTGTATTCATTGTAAAAGGAAGTCTTCCCCTCAAAATAGACTATAATTCTTGGTTTCTTATGATTTTTAATGTGCAAGGTTCATCAAATTTGGTATCATAACACACGAACCTAGGATTTTGTTTCTTCAAAAAATTCATCGTGGAATTTTCACTATTAAAAAAAATGGGATATTTCAAATGGTGAAACTTTAAGGATATTAAGGATAGGTATCAAGGAAAATCTTATTAAAATTTCAGAATTTCATGCGCTATACTTCCTAAGATATACTATGTGGAAGTTTCGATTTATGATTGGTTCTAAAGTATATTTCAAACGAGTCATCATGGAATTAAGAGTGGCCACAAGCAGTGATGTTTAAATTCCTATAAACTTTTCCTGAATTAAATGACTTTGAATTTCTAGATCACAATGGATTTTAATTTCAAGGAACTTCCTAAAACAAGAATATAAAATAAAAAAGTGTACACCAATAGGAAAATTAGAACAAAATACTACCACATATTAGTGTACAACAATTTACAGTGCTCTATCGATGGTGCAATAATGATAAAATCCAAGTAGGAAAAAAACTAAATAAATAATCCTAGAGGTGTCAGAAACAGAGAGACAGACATCAAATAAAAATACGTTAACAAATGCAAGGGATAAGAAGAAAGTAAGGTTTCCAAAAAAGGGATAAAGGATTTATTAAAAATGTTGCAGTTTTAACAACGAAGCTTCACAAAATAATACTAAGTTAATTGGGAAAAAAAGCTATGAAACTCATGCAACAAAAAATGATGCATCACCATTTTTTTACCTATTAACTTAACTCATAATAACAACTATGAAACTCACGCTACAACAAATTATGCATCGCCATTAGTTTACCAACTACTAATGAATGATTTGATAGATACATATGTTAGCTCCCTATAAATTTTTGACAAGCAAACAGGGGGATAAAATGTTTCTGAGCCTTTAATGAATGCATTTCCTCTGAAAACACATCATCCTTGAAGTCTCCTATGCCTTTTCCTTTGATAAACCCCCACTGTTGTTCCTATTTTGAAGGCCTCGCTGATTGTAAAAAACTGTGCTAAAAAAGGCCTTCATTTGTCCCTTGTACCCCTGCAGAATTGTCCATTTCATCCCTTTTTCCATTTGTCAAAGTCCCCCTTTCTTACCCCCAATTCCCTCCCCTAGTCCTACTAAACCTTCCCAAATCCCCTCAAAACCATACACACACCCTGGGTGTGGTTTTATTTCCCCTTCTTTCCCCTTTCGTTACCCTTTGTTGGCCTGAAAACACACTAAAATGGGCCAAAAACCATATTTTCCATGGGTATGGGTCTTAGCCCCTTTCGGCCAACCCCCTTAAACTTTTTCCCCACGTGACTGAGCACCGAAATCAGATGCCAAGGCGGAAGGCACTTATCTCAATTGGTTATCGGGTGATTTTTCTGCCATCAAACTATTCAGATCTTACGGTTGTCGCAAAATCTCTTCACACCCATCTTGTCCCGTCCTCCGCCCAATCATATATCCACCATCCGTTTTCCCGTAGATTGATGGTCTGTATTCCCTCCGCCTAGTGGTCCCCGCAATGCGCACTGTTCATAAACCACCGGTTTCCATCGCATCGCGTTTGGAGGTTGGGCGGTAATTTTTGTTTCAGAGAAATTCCACTCATCACACGACACGTGGCTCCGCGCACTATTCATAAACCACCCTCCATCGCACATTATCGTTCGGTGTTTGCCCCGGCGCGATATCGTCGTGCACCGTCCGATCTGAGGCAGGCCATCCAACGGCGATCGCTCCATGAAGTCGCACGAGGATTAATCAGAGGCAACCGTACCCCTGGCCCACTGTCCCTCCGACATGTTTTCCACCATCGATCTCTGCCGGAAATCGGACGGCCCAGATTAAATGCATACCTGCCAATTAACCTCGTGTCGCCACGTCACCCTTTCCACGTAGTTTTGTCGTATTTCGCCCATCTCTCTCTATATATTCAAAAGGTCAAAATTCATAGGTTTTGCATTAAAATTTGTTGTGCTCCGCCCATGTCCTCCAGACCATGTTCCACTATTAAGTTGCATCTTTCACCATGATCCTACACTTTTCCGCCATCTCACCAGTCTACATGGCCATTCTCATCATCCCCATTGCATCCACCACCTCCATGCGTGGTTTTCTTAACAGGTTTTCGTGTTTTGCAGGGTTATCAGATGGTGAAAGCCGCCATGATTACACAGTCTTTATTATAGCGGCAAAAAATGCAGAAAGGACCATTTTTCAGAGGCCGAAATCACGAAGAAAGCCTGAGAAGGAACCATGACAGGACTTGCATTAAAAGAACAGGGTTTGAACTCTGTAAAACCTCCCCAGAGCCATTATAAGCGCAGATTTCACCGACAGAGACAGAAATGGAGCAGCAGAGAGTTTAAGGCACGAAAGTGAAGATATTTGAGCCTTAACTCAGTGGTTTAGAGGAAAAGTACCAGATTGAAGACATCATGGATCACACAGAGGATACAGAGCGCATAAATTAATGTATGTCAAGTTTTCTACATCAGCAGAATGTTTTTCTCCATGAAAGGACATGGTACACATCATTGTTTTAGTCTACATTGTGTCCAAGTAAAGTTTTCCACCCTGAAAATAGTCCTATGCTATCAGAAGCATTTGTTGCACAGTATGGCAGAGCTTAGCATCATTATTCTACCTTTTTTCAATTCACCAGAAGTACTACAGAATGTTGTAGCAGAGTACATCAGAAGCATACCCAAAGTAAATTGCATCTTGACGAAGACCACTCCTTCATCCAAAGAGTACCAGAGATTAATGCTTAGACATTTAAAACAGAATGAGGCCTTGGCCCTCATGCTGCTTCAGAGTTTTAATGCTACATTTAAGTTTATATCTACTCCTATTATTCTTTCCTCCTATAAGAACCCCCAAGAACATATTGTAAAAGGTTGTTGTTCAGTTGTTGCTGATTGCTGTTAGAGGGATTTAGTTTGACTGTTAGAATAGTCTTGGGAGGGAGTAGCAGAGTAGTTTGTAATGTAGTAGGTTTGGAGGAGAAAGTCGGGATTGTAACAGCCATTGAGCTCAGTGTATGTGACTGGTTTTGCATCAATTAATCAAGAAAATTTCACAGTATCGTGGTCTATTACTACGGGTGATGTTTCTCTCTTTGTATCGTTTATTTACATTTTCATGTTGTTCATTTTCTGCTGGCTTGCATCAGAAATCTGGCATAGGATTTACCCTTGTTAGGTACCCTATGTTTCTGCTCTCCTTGCCTTTGATGTTTTCTGCCGATTGTGAATCTAAGAGTAAATTCAGTGAATTTAACCAGTGTAGTGGTTCCATATGCTGCTAGCTGATGTATGAATTCGGGGTTTGCTTCTTGGATATTCTTGCTGGTGTCAAAGCAATGAAGGTTCAAAATCCTTCTCTGATCTACAAACCCTGGCTCTGTTAAAACTTATCTCTGTTTTCCCTTGGAGCATGCTAAAGCTGACCTGGAGTTAAATGACCTCTGGTCCGATCTAAAAGCTGCCCCTTTGTCCCTCCATTGAAAGCTGCCTTTGAGTATGTCCAAGCAGGTATGGAGTTAAATGACCTCTGACCTGATCTATAGATAGAAATTGGGTTGCTTTCCTTCTCTCACTCTCTTTCCTTAATGTTCCATTCCACCATCTATCTAAAGGATCCTTTAGTATAGATGACTTTCCCTCTGAAAGCCTTGGCCAGTTGTTTGCAAGTAATTCCCTTTCATGACTCCATAGCCCAATGGATGGCACTTCTTGACCCTATCCTCTTTGACCGAAACGTCCTACTGCTTTGTTCCCTTCCTCCTCTTACCTTCTCAGTCTATGATCTCATGACCAACCCAGCAACCAACCAACCAAATCATTTTAAACCCCCTTTGTGCTTCATACCTAGCCTAACATCTCATTTGAGCTTCAAAGATATACCATTCTTTGTATTTATGGAGAGATCCCTCTCCGGGTCTAGGAGGGATAGATCCTAGGGCCCCAAAGTGGTTATGATGTTGTCTCATCTTTTGGTCTTGCCAATCTGGCCAAAACATGGGAACCCCAACAACATATACTATTGATGTTATCTCCTCCCACTTCTTGCTGAAATAAAAAGATAAACCCTGTTAATAAGATAAGAGTTATGGATCGGGTTCTTCAACAAATGATTAATGCAGTTATACAATTGATTATTTGTTTCCATTGTCTCTACTTGCATAAAAATTTCTACTACTCCATGATATTGTTTTGCTTCATGTGGAAGCTAATTCAATCTCGATCTTAGCTAAATCCGCCTACTAACCAAGGTCCTACTTGAACACACAAACAAACATGCACCTAAAATAAGAAGAATAGGTGAAATAGGAAGTGAGTGAATTCTGAAAAGGGAAGGAGACCAAATTATAAACCCTCATTTTGTATAACCATGTTGATAGAGGCTACACAACAATGTCCTAGATTCAGAAGCATATTATAATGTAATGCATCGATGCCTGCTAATGAATGAGATGAAGGAGCTTGACTTTTTCATCCTATCCCTAGCGTATATCCCCTTCATGTTGATTTGAGCAACTGTTTGCAGATGAAATAGGCCATCAGTAAAAATGAATTGCATTGGAAAGTTTTAAAAGACCAGGGTTGATTCAATCAGCGTGTAAGGGTGGGCCGGTATGTATATCCATGAATTATTTGGTCAGCCAGGCGGCAGGAAACATGGGGGATATTAGGTAGCATGTGACTTTCTAGTTTTCGAAGTAGAAATACACATGGCATGGCACAACAAGTTGTGACCTTGGTATTTTTCCCTTATGTTTCCATTCGACACCCAACACTCAATGCTAAGACTTGGGAGTTGTGCTATGATCCATAATTATACACAAACACAAAAGATACATATATAACCATAAACATAGAGATGCAGCAAAAATAAAAATTCATTTCTTAAAAATCAAAAAACTAAAATATATTGTTACATAACATTTTGTTATTGTCCCTGCAATCTCCAACTTGCACATTGGAGGGTCATTTATGTGACCAATAAGCAGTGTCATGCTTTTCAAAGACCATCATTGCATCGCTTTACATGAAAGCAATATTCCTTCTGTTGACAATTCCCTGAGTAGAGCTGTAAAAACCTCTGTTTTTTCCTTGGCGCGAGTAGCCAGTTACACCCTCGGGCCAACCAGGAAATTTAACACTGAGCCCGCGCTAGTTGGAGCTCTGTGCCAGTTAGACACCCGCGCTAATTTGTTTATGGAATGATTTTTAAAAATAGAGGCGTAGGTTCCATTCCAACCACCTCGAGGATGAGTCATTGGGAGTGGTTGAACTGAAACAACCACAGACTCCTTCCTTTAGTTAGTAGTTTCCACCTCCCTTGGAACTCTCCTAAAGGATAGGACTCCCTCCCACCTTTGTAGGGATACCAACCTCCTCCTTTTCCTCTATAAAATAAAATATATCTTTTAGTACAAGCTAGCTGAACTTGGAGAATTAGACATACTATAGCTGAATTACTAGAGAAGATAGAATAAGAAGGAATTACATTGAGGAAGCTTGAGTCCATGACTTCTAAGAGAGCTTGAGTCCATGCCTTCATCTCGTCTGAATTCCCTGACAAAAATTTGAGACACGCTTCACCTGAACCCCATTGGAGGAGACTGCGACATAAAAGCATCGGTTGTACTCTTCCCTATATTCATTTATATACATGACTACTGATTGGTTCCACTATTGTGTTATGATGTTTATTTGATGCGATATGTTTAACCCTCTTTGACTGGCTAATAGTTATGAGTGAAACCATTATGTCATGCATATGTTGTTCTTGTTCTTTTTCATATGTGTAGGTATTTGAGCGTAACAACGAACAGATTGTAATTTTCCAAGGCAAGAGCGAGAGACTACTACTCTTTCTGCAACAACGACAACATTGGATTCTAGGTAGGTCAATTTACCATGTCTTTTTTTCATTCATTAACTAGGAAGCAACACTTTAGCATGTCCTTTTGTTTCTAGACCCACCCTAGGGCTATAAGGATCGTCTCTATCTACAGAGAGGATTTACCTTCATAACAAATTGGCGACTCCACTGGGGATTAGTGTGATTTTGTCGTTTCATCCTGTTGGGTCAATTTCAATTATTGGTTTAGTTATCTGTCTTTTTCTAGTTTTTTTTCTTAGTTTCTATCCTCTGTTCAGCTCCAGAGTGTCAAGGTTGACCTCTGCTCATTAGGTTTTGGTTTTTCCTCTTCTTTCCTTAGATATCTGGCTTGGTGCGGATTTTTGCTGCACAGTTGCACCGATTAGTGCAGGTTGCTCTTTTTTCACTCGCGCCAACCCCTGTATGGCGTAGATTACAGCCTTACAATCATGCCAACCTCTATAGGATTTGGTTTGGCCTCCTTAATGAGTGTTTTGGTCATTTTTTATTTCTTCTAGGTTATTTTTTGGGTGTGATTAAGCCTTTGGGACTGTGTGGACTACTATAGACTTGTTTCACTCAGTTGTTTGTCCATTTTCCTGTCAATGTCATCTAAGACCTTAGGGTTTCTAAGTGTTCTTGTACACTGAGCCTTATGTATGGAAACGAGTCTCTTTCATTGTTGTCAGTCTCGTTTTGGGTCATTATTCTGAGTTTTTCTTGATCCTTTTGAGTATTTGTTGTAGTTGAATGATCATTTCATTTTCGATTGGTCCTTCTTCTTCTTACTTTGAGCATCGATTACTTTTCTTGTTGGGTCATTTTTGGAAACTCTCTTGTTGATTGAAATTTTGCTCCATTAGCTTGCATGTTTTTGTGTTTGTTTTGAATTGATTGAGTCATTCAATTTTAAATCTTTACATTCACAAAACTCAAAATAGTTTTTATTTTGATTTCCATTGAATTAGTACATTGTGTGCTTCATTTCATTGAAAAATTCAAAATATATGTTTTTCATTCTTTTGTTGCATCGAAATTGAAATGTTCCTTTACATAACTAGCATTTGTCAATCTAGGAAGGAGTTTCATTTTCGATTGATTTCATTAGAGGCGTTAGAAGTTTTCTTCGCATACTTTCCTTGCTTTTTATTGTTTGAAATATTTCTATCCTTCCCATAACTAGCATTCATCGAATTGAAATGATGTTCATTTGCATATAGTTTTCATTTAGGAAGTTGAGCTCCAAATTTGATAGGGCCTTGAAATTGAAACATAATCCAAGATCAACTTTAAAATTTACTCAATGAACCTAAGGCAACATTGAAACCTAACGCAATATTTCTAGTAGTCTAGGCTAGAGATGTGTTCCGGTGTCTTAAAACCTAGTAGCTGTGGCTCGCCTTTTGGCTTCAGATAGTGCTAGCACAAACTTGTGCTCCCCGTACCGTCAAGTATATAAAGGGAGACCCTCATAGGTTGAAACCCTTTATCCATAGGAAGCCAGTCTACCGCCCTATAACCATGATACACCGAACACAACATTAGGGGAAACTACTTTCACGTACGTCAAGTCCTTGGTCATTTCTTTTTCATTTGATCACCAAGGTGTATATTGCAGTTCACAGAAACTTGCTACACCCTTTTGCTTAGATTTCTTGATTAGTCATTTTGTTCTTTTCGTGACTCTCTAAAAGAGAAAAGATCATCGAGCTCTTGTCCTTTCATGCTCGTTTCAACCTAAAAGTGATAGAGTCACCTTTTTCCCATTTCTCGACGCTTAAAATATGAAACAACAGAGTTTTGTTTCAATGTCTTAAAAAATTAACTACCCACGAAATATTCCCAGTTAAAGTTATCTTCCTTAGTGTTTTGTTTTAGGGTTGTTTCCAATGGCAACGTTTTCGAAGTTCACTAACCAAGGAATCCCCTCTTAAGGGAATCCTGGTCCTTTTCCTACTTTTGGAAATGTTGGTGCTCCTTATATGGCAACATTGTCCCTTCCTGGGTTAATGGTTGGGTTGCCTATTTGGTTATTCTCGACCTTTGTGGTCTCAAGTATTCCGTCCTTTGTACAACCATCTCCTCTGCCTGAACAACACCATGCTGATTCTAAGGTGGACCTCTCCCCTTCTTCACCTGTTTCTTCGTCCTCCTCTTCTACTTTGCCCGGTGAAAATCTAGATTCTAATAACCTTGTGGCTAAGAAGAAGAAGAAGAAAACCAAGAAGAATAAGTTAGATAAGCGAGAGGCTAGACCTGCGGCTATTGCTCCTAAGGCACCTTCCCTTGATAAACCATCCAACCTAACACGGAAAGTCAAATTCCCTTGCATGTTGTGCAAAGCTCTCCACCTTCTTCGAGACTGCCCTGGCATTCCCAAGGTTCTTGAAGTGTGGTCCAATGGTTGTCCGCCATTGCCTTTGGCTTCTGGAAGTCATATTGGTGACACATCTTCAACTAGTACTGATAAGACTCATAAGAAATAGGGTAAGATTACCAATCCTTGTAATTTGTGTGAAGGGCATCATCCCATTCACCTTTGTCCATACATGGATGAAGCCAAGAGAGTGTTGGACAACCCTATTGTTTCTGTACCCTGCCTTCTGGCTGGTTACCAGAAGTTTTCTTCGAGTCCTCTGCTAGTTGATTCAATGAGCGGTCAAGAGTCACCCTTGGTCGATCCCATTCCATCAGAAATTCAAATTCATTAATCCATTCCTGACCAACCATTGGTCATGGAATCGGTCGATCTGACCCCGCCTGCGGTTCATCAAGTATTTTTTGTTGAGAGTGGATCTCATTCCCCTCACGTTCTTCTTGTTTCTTCAAATTCCTCGGACTTGGAGATAGATTCTCCCGTCCATGTGACTCAAGAAGTTGCTCCTCCTGCTCCCATGATGGAGGTCTAGGAGGATGCTCCTCTTACTTTGGTAACACCATGGGATGACCATCTCATTTCTATGGTACCCCATCCAAGTATTTTGGTCGCTTCCTTCGATTGGAGTCGATTTTCAGGATACCGCCTTCCTTCTTATGTGCCTTTTGAGATCATGGTAGAGGCCTTTTATATGGTCATACCTAGCACAATTATAGATGAAGGCATTTTTGTTAGTGTTCTATCTTCAACTACTTGGCAAGATTTTGGTTCTCCACCACTTGTGCCTGTTACTCAGAATCTATTGGCATTTAATAGAAGAACCAGTCAACTCTTAGGGATCCTTCCGAAGTTAAATGTTACTTCGAGAGGGAAAATCATCTATATAGATGTGATGGTTGTTCCAGGCCCCTTGGATTTCAATTTACTCTTGGGGCGCGATTATGCTTATGCCATGGGTGCACTCATCTCTTCCCTCTTTCGTGTGATCTGTTTTCCACACAAAGGTCGGATCATGAACATTGATCATCTTTCATTATTTGGTCCTGATGTGGCAATTGTCCCACCATCATCCCTTCCCAGTATTTATCCGTTGGTTGTACCTTCCCTGCCGCAGGTTAATTATGTGGCTACCTATCCCATGCCCGCATTCAGTGATAGCGCCATTGTGCATCGTGTGCTGGGGGAATTTGATCCTAATTTCCGAGATGTTGTTCTCCCATCAGATGAGAACCTCTTAGATTCCATGACTTCTTATTCAGCATGATGAGTTTTCTTTGGAGCACAACTCCTTTTCTTGTGTCAAGCTCCTTAAAAAATGAAACAAGCTCATACGAGGATGGTTCATCTTCCATGTCAACCTCATTAAAAAATGAATTAGGTCACGAGGATAGTTCTTTTAATGTGTCAACCTCATTAAAACAATGAAACACATTCATGTTCAATTTGAGTCTTTGATACGATCTTTGATACGATCTCGTATAATCCCAATTGAGTCTTTCTCTTGATCTCGTAATTTGAACCTTCACTCCATCTGCCTTTCATATGGACTGAAGCTTAGGGGGCATGTACCTCAAATTGGGTCACCATGCTGGGGGCATGCCCGTTTTTCAAGCATAGTTTACTTTTATTTCAAGCTTGTGTAAAAATGAAACCAACTTCAAGCACAATTTATCTTTTTTTCGAGCTTGTGTAAAAATGAAACCATTCTTATTTTACCTCTTGTGATTGCCATTTTATCAGACTGTTTTGCTAGATGAGCCTTGGTTTTCTCATTCCATCATCACCATCTGCTTGGCCGATCATATGCCTTCACTTGATTATTTTACCCATTCCTGAGGGACATCTACAATGAGTGGTCTTGTTAGCCAACCTCTTGACCTTTACTTGTTCTGAGAAGTTCCACCATCACCGGAACATGTTGCTACCCTTTATACCACTCGTTCCTCTAGGGGGAGTCATCTTTCAGCTTTTTTTTAACTCTCAAAAACTGAAAAGATTGCCAAGAATCTTGTCGTTTTGAACTCATTAAATGGCTGTGAAATGATATCTACCTAGTATACATTTACCCTTTTTTGGGCTGGGATAGATTATTTACGAAAAAGGTATACCTTAGCCTATCGTGACTAAGAGGTTCTCTCAGACCCAGTTTTCTACCTTTTCGGATCTGACAAACTACCTACGAAAAGGGATTGCTGGAGTTTTCTTTTCAGCCTTCTTTGCAAACTCTCTAAACATGAAAAGATGTCGAGTTCTCCCTTTGTCAAACTTGTTAAACCCTGATGACATCGGACTTCGTCACCATGACATTATTCGAGTTCCTCCTTCCTAGGGCTCGTAAAATGTACTAGGTTGGATGTGTCCGAAGGAAAAACTTATAGCACAAGCATATTCTATCCCCTTCAAGCTTGTTTAAAAAAATAATTGGGGTACTCGCCAAAAATGGTGGGGGAAAATGGAAGCAATTTTTAGTTATGTTGGCAGTATGTCGCTCTTGAACATGGCACTTGTCTGCATTCGTGTCGGGTTGGGGACATATCATTTCGTCATTTTTGCCTCCATGGGTTTGGGTAATTTTTTTTGAGCTATCACCTGCTCTCTGCCACATCATCATGACCTCAGATCCTTTGATGTCAAATACTTCCAAATCCAGTGTCGTGCTGCTAATATGTTCAAGAGAAGTTTTCCTTTGCAGTTGTCAACCTTCTTCTGATTCTCTATTTGTCCTGATTCACTTTCATCATGTTCCTCTGTCTTGTGTCAATGATGTGGGAAAAATTGTGGCCCTCCTTCGACTAGGTCATTTCCTGTCGACTTCATCTCATTATCTAGGAATTTGATCTAGAGACTCCCTTCTGGTACCTTGGAGCCTGCATGCCTCAATGGCGGATTTTTCGCATTTGACACAAGGTTCACATCGTTTTCCTTCGATCGAGTGATTCTACGGGTGTTCGACGTCAGATCATTATTCACATTCCATATATTGTACCTTTTGTACCTTGAGGGCCATCGTCAGCATTGGTGGTTTCTCTCGCATATGTTAACGGCTTTCATCATTGGCTGGTAATCAGACGATTTTCTCGCATGTTCAACCTCAGCTCATATATTCGCATGCTTGAAATTGTACTTGTTCGGGTCGAGATGGAGTGCAAGACCCAGGTTCTGTCTGATAAAATCCAGGCTACGAATTTTTGTGGATTATTATGACTTATTGCATGACTCTCTTGATTGGATGGCTGTGACCATACCTGAGTTTATTTATTGATCCTTACTGTCGGATGGCTACGTCCATACCTCGGATCTCAATTTTTATATACTCTATTATGGATGGTTGCGCCCATGCCACATGATTCATGTATCACAGATTTCAGTTGTATTTTTAATTGCAGGTCTTCCGACAGCGGTGTTTTGTTTGAACGCGTTCTCATAAAGCATTTCACCCCTCCCTCTCCCTCAAACTTCATGCTTTAGGGGGCATCTGTTACACAGCATTTTTTCATTGTCCCTGCAATCCCCAACTTGCAAATTGGAGGGTCATTTCTGTGACCAATAAGCAGTGTCATGCTTTGCAAATACCATCATTGCATCCCTTTACATGAGATCAATATTCCTTCTGTTGAAAATTCACTGAGCAGAGTTGTAAAAACCCCTATTTTTTCCTTGGCACGATTAGCCAGTTACACCCTTGCGTTGAACGGGAAATTTAACACTGAGGCTGCGCCAGTTGGCACTCTGTGCTATTTAGACACCCACACCAAGATTTTTATGGAATGTTTTTTAAAAATAGAGGTGGAGGTTCCATTCCAACCACCTCGAGGATGAGTCATTGGGAGTGGTTGAACTGAAACAACCACAGAATCCTTCCTTTAGTTAGTAGTTTCCACCTCCCTTGGAACTCTACTAAAGGATAGGACTCCCTCCCACCTTTGTAGGGATCCCAACCTCCTCCTTTTCCTTTATAAAAGAAACTATCTCTCTTAGTACAAGCTAGTTGAAATTGGAGAATTAAACATACTATAGCTGAATTACTAGAGAAGATAGAATAAGAAGGAATTACATTGAGGAAGCTTGAGTCCATGCCTTCATCCCGTCTGAACTCCCTGAAAAACATTTGAGACATGCTTCGCCTAAACCCCGCTAGAGGATACTGCGACATCAACGCATCGATTGTACTCCTCCTTCTATTCATTTATATACATGACTACTGTTTGGTTCCACTATTATGTTATGATGTTTGTTTGATGTGATATGTTTAGCCATCTTTGACTGGCTAATAGTTATGAGTGAAACCATTATGTAATATGTTGTTCTTTTTTCTTTGTCTTATGTGCAGGTATCTGAGCGTAACAGCGAATGGATTGTGATTTTCCGAGGTAGGAGTGGGAGACTACTACTCTTTCTGCAACAACGACAGCGTTGGATTCCAAGTAGGTCAATCTACCGTGTCTTTTGGTCATTCATTAACTAGGAAGCAACACTTTAGCATGTCCTTTTGTTTCTAGACCCACCCTAGGGCTAGAGGGATCGTCTCTGTCCATAGAGAGGATTTACCTTCATAACATATACTTACATACAGAATGGAAATAAATTAGCTTGGGTGATGCTAGCTTATCTATGAGAAGAGATGCGGTAGCTACATGCCTCTTAACTATGTTACAATGAGGCTAAAAGGAATATTTATTATTGAGAAACAAAGGAAAACCATAAACAGCCAAAAATCTAACCCTAAGAGATGAAGCGCCAAAACTATGGGCCCTATTAGGGTAAATTGGTACATTAACTTCCCATGGTTGTAACTTTGACATATGATCTTCGTTTGACGCGCACAATACCTTGTCAGAAATATCTATCTCAGGACTACAAATTTTGACTATAAATGCTATTAAATGGATCATGTTTACGTATTTTCCAAAAAAACATCGTTTAGGGCCTCAAAACAGCTCTGGAAGTTCAAGACCCGAAAAACTGCCAAAAATAGTAAATTGTGCTACAATTAAGGAAACTGAAAAACTGAAAGAAACAATGGTGTGTGTCCAAGTGGAATAGGAGGGTGGCCACCAATATCCACTAGATCTTGCTAGAACATTTTTCTTATTAAGTAGGCTTTGTGAATCATTTAATGCAAGTGCTAAAATATAATTTTATAAGTTTGGGTTACTAGTTAGTTAATTAAGTAATTTTTTTTACATAGAATTTGTGCATATACTTAAATAGAATTTTATATAAGTTTTATGAATAATTTAATGGAAATTCCCTTAACCATATATTATAATTGTCATTATATATTTAGTTAAGTAGAAAAAATACTATTATACAACGTAAAGTGTTTATAGAGATAAAAGTGTACGCATCGAGCCAATAGTTCTTTAAGATCATATCTTAAGAAGACATTTTCGTGAAATTTTTTTGAAAAGAAGACATTCTTAACAAACATTTTTAAAGTCTATAAATAATCCTAAATCTTTGAACATTTAAAAAAATAGTAAAGTTCTTTTACAACCATCATTTTTGGCATATTTTCTTATGTAGGGAAATATGAATTCGAAGTGGTGAGCATTGGCAAAAATTGGTTAAAATTATTTTGTTTTTAGGAATAATCACCCTCTGGATACTTTATCATTCTGAAATTATCATTGATAAACTTGAATTATTGTGAGCCTTGTAGGTGTACAAGGAGTTAATCACGGACAACATGGTTGACCCTAGTTCATTGACGATAAAAATATTATAGAGCCTTTTGGGATTTTGGTTCAAGAATTTGAAGCAAAGGGTAACGTAGTTGGAAGGGGAATTTATTTTTTATAAGTATAAAATAATAGAGTCAAAATGATGTTTTAGGAGCTACCAAACAATAAAATTCGAATTTAGATAATACAAATAGAAAAAGATGTATCAATTTCCATGTATTCATCACATTGAGTATTGGAGACATCTATTCATAGACACATATATGAAAAAAAATCCTTTGATTGGTTGGCTAGGGACTACCGCTGCCTCCAACACTTGTTTCTATTATATCCATAAACACTAGAAAAACCTTAATTTCTCTAAAAGGTGGATATTATATCAACAAAGATGATATTATGGAATCCACTGCAGTTAAATTTGATCATTTCACCATGCTATGCTAATTAAAATTTTATGCATATCAATAACTCTAATGGTAATAATCCATATGGTTATAATGAGGAAAAGTCTGATCCATGCTCATGGTTACACCAACACATATGATCTCAAGCATAGAAATCCATATACTATGTGTACAAAAAACCATGAGCTTAAGTCTATCATGGATTCCCCAAATATTCCAGGATCCAACAGACATACATGGGCAAGGCCAATTATTTGACTTTTCCCGTGTCCGTTAGATCTTAGAATATTCAAGGAAACTGCAATTGACATCAAGATGGCTAAAAAACCCTTTCCTTTATTCACTTAAATATGTGAAAGCATTTTCATCTTAGGCACCCAACTCACGAAGAAAATGGAAACATAGCACACTGA
Organism: Pinus albicaulis; assembly: GCA_034641835.2. Lineage (NCBI taxonomy): Eukaryota > Viridiplantae > Streptophyta > Pinopsida > Pinales > Pinaceae > Pinus > Pinus albicaulis. Next base: position 1,397,331,761 of record CM076579.1, on the reverse strand, counting down.
CCATGGATGGTGTTATCACTCTGTAATTTCCTAATGTTGTGAAAAAAGAGGTAACCACAGAACCACTTTGGAAGATGGGATCTAGCCTTGCTAGCTTCAGAGAGGAATCTCTCTGTTAGAGTTAACTTTGTTGATTTTAGAATTTTAGGCTAGATGTAAATTTCAGAGCTTGACATTTTTAAATTGTTTTGGTTGGAAGAGAATGGCAAGCCATTAAGCAATGGGTTCAATTAAACTTTTAGTTTATTAATTGCAGCAATGGTAGATAAGTTTAATAGGCCAAGGTAGGCAAACTTGTTAGATCTAAAAATCATTGTGATATGATAAAGAAGGAAAGTCTTAGATTCCATTAAACATAGAGCAATTAAGAATTCTATTGTTTAACTTCAGTGGAAATTTTTGATTTCATTCATAAGCCAGAATTGAGTGTATTTAAAAAAATTCAAATCCTTATTTTCTTAGAATAAAATAGATTAAATAACATTTGAATTAACAAAAGAGGAATAACATCACCAAAAAGTCTGACACATGAATCCTGAAAATCTTTCTGTATTTCTAAAATTTGTCCACTTGAGCCCAATCACCATAGTTACATTCAATAGTAGATTTCTTCATACAAATCCCAATGCTAATACTTTGAATTTGGAATTATTTATACAAAACTTATCAAAAATATCTTGAGTGACAATCTCAAGATATTTTACAAAATATCAAAAAATGTTTACAAAGATAAATAAAAATAATAAGAAATATGAAATTGATGTGGATGATGGCTATGTTTTCTAGGATGACTGTTGATGGCTGGACCCCACAAAGTGCTACATTGTTTGGCTTGTTGTTTGAAGATGAATGTTCTACTCTAACAATTCACATGACTTTTCCCATATTTTTTCATCTCCTAGTGGAAATATGATCAACTTATGATATGTTTCATCTACCTCTGTGTATTTTTCAAAGTTAGGCTTAACAATAAATAAATGATTTACTTCATGTTTGATTATTAAGTCAAAACTGAGACCTTCCATGAATGCTTTCCCTAAAATGGTGCCTTTAATATTTTCAAATTTTGATGTTCAGTGGCAATACTGTATAGTTTATGTTGATATTCTTCAAGCTTGATTAAGTTATCTCACATTCCCTGCAGTTCAGGGAGGCCTTTTTTATGGAGAGCATTGAACTCCTTGTGAAACCTTTGGTTTATGGTTTGAAAACTTCCACATTTGTTCTATAGTTGTACCATCAAATGTTTCTTGTTGAGAACCTTTCTCACTTCCAGAATGGTGTCTATTCTGTCCTCTATATTTAATTCTTCTATGGATTTGGAATTTAATACCCTGATTAAAGCACTGCATCATTGGATTTGGTGCCAAGTTCTCTATTTACATCAGCAATTAAAGTTCTTGCTTTCAGAACCAATTCATCTTGTTCAAAGATGATCTCAATAGATGGCCATATTTTTTTAATGGCTTCATTAATGTCTGCCCAAATTTTATCTTTGGCTTGTGAAATGGTATCTGATATCACATTCTATTTCTCTAAATACTCTACCCTTGTTGTAGGCTTGTATTATTTTTGTAAATTTTCTAGCTAAGAGTTATCCACTTTAAGTTTTTTCTCTTGTAATTTGTTTAATTTTTCAATCATCTTTTCAATATGTTGATCTTTAAGAGACAAGTCCTCCATTGCTTTAGCTAACTCTGTTGGTGTAGTGCTAGACTATGTTTCCAATGTTGAGGTTGTTGTTGAGTTCGATGCTTTTCCTATTGTTGTACCTATTTTTGGGATAGTAGCCAAAGGGATGGCTTGTACTGGAGCAGTTTGCTGTTCTTTTTCCTTTAAAAACTTCTCTATCTCTTTCTCCATTTTAGAAATATGATCATTGTAGGTTTTAACCCTGAACAGAAATTATCTACACATGAATATTATAACAGAAAATAAACAATAGCGGGAGCATAAAACATAAAACAAATAAACACAGAGATTTTCCCTGGGATCCCAAATTGGGACGACCAACTTGATATTTCATTATATTCCTTTTAGTGTTACAACACATATATATACATGTCGAAGCATACATAAACCCTAATCCACTAACCCTGGATTAGATCATAACCGTAGTTCCCTTGACCGGATCTATAAAAAATACCAGGGGGCGAAAACCGTCATACCCCAAAACCATGTGCAAAACCATGGGTGCGGACCGCCCACTAGAAATTAAGGACAAAAAAATTTCGCTGGGCCGCTGCCCCGGAGCCTGACAGGGGGGGCTACCACCCCCCCATGTGACCCCTATCCCCCCCGCGCATGATTAGTCATGGAAAGAATATAACACATACCCAACATTCTCCCACTTGTTGTTTTCTTTCCGTAGGGGGCCACAGGAGAGCTTATTCATTGGCCCAATTCTTCAACACCCATTGTTTCTCTACAATAAGAGAACTTTTGAGTGCTCACAGACTTCATCAATGCATCTGCAACATTCTTCAAAGTGTCCACCTTTACCAGCAACACCCTTTTAGCCTCAACCATATCTCTAACAAAGTGATATTGAACATCAATGTGCTTTTTCTTTGAATGATAAGCAGGGTTCTTAGCCAAGAAAATTTCACTTTGGCTATCACAATCTATCCTTATAGCTTTTTGTACCAACCCTATACTTGAACACAATCTCTACAACCAAACTGCCTCCTTGCTTGCATGAGTGGCTGCCATGTATTCTGCCTCTGTAGTTGAAAGAGCCACTACAGACTGTCTTTTACTCATCCAACTGACTGTGCCTCCAAATAGGCTAAACACATACCCACTTGTAGATCTTCTTTGGTCCAGATCTCCAACCCAGTTTGCATCAACAAAACCACAAATGTCCAACATTATTTCCAATCCTGGTCTTCCCTGGTAGCACAATCCATAATCACTAGTGCCACGTAAATATCTGAAAACCCACTTCACTATTGTCCAATGCTCCTTCCCTGGGTTTGGCATAAACCTGCTCAATACTCTCACTGCATGTGCAATGTCTGGTCTAGTACAGACCTTTGCATACATCAGGCTACCCACTTCACTTGCATATGGAACACGGGACATATCCTCCTCTTCTTCTTGTGTCTTGGGACACTATTCAACAAATAGCTTTACACCTACAGGAATAGGAACATTCACCGGTTTACTATCTTGCATATTAAACCTCTGCAATATAGTCTCGACATACTTCCTCTGGTTTAACCAGAGCTTCCTCTTTGCTCGATCTCTCTTAATTTCCATGCCCAAAATATAGTTTGCAGCACCAAGATCCTTCATGTCGAATTTGGATAACAATTGGGTCTTCAAATCTTGGATAATTTCTTTGTCATTTCCAATCAACAACATATCATCCACATACAAGACCAAATAAATAACACAGTCACCAATTAATTTAAAATAAACACAGTGATCCTCCTTGCTTCTGGTGAAGCCAAGTCCCCGTATATAGGTATCAAATTTCATATACCACATCCTTGGTGACTATTTTAACCCATACAGAGACTTCTTCAACCTGCATACCAGTTCTTTCCTACCCTTCACCATAAAGCCTTCAAGTTTCTTCATGTAGATCTCCTCTTCTAGATCCCCGTGAAGAAATGTTGTCTTCACATCCATCTTTTCTATCTCAAAATCAAATGCAACAGCATCAGATAAAAGTAATCTAATAGAAGTAACTTTGGCAACAGGAGAAAAAATATCACCAAAATCAATTCCCGACACCCGGGAATAACCTTTTGCTACCAACCGAGCTTTGTATTTCTCCACCTTTCCTTCTACATTCATTTTCTTCTTAAACACCCATTTTCTCTCGATGGGCTTCCTTCCAGCCGGAAACTCCACCAAATCCCATGCCTCATTTTTGTGCAAGGATGCCATTTCATCAACCATAGCCTCCTTCCAAAGTTTTCCATCCTCTGAATCTACTTCCTCCCTGACAGTTCTGGGATCATCATCAGTTATAGTTAAGGAAAATCCTACACAGAAAGTAGATGGACTATACCTTTCTGGTTTCCTTCTTTCCCAAACTAATCTTCTAATAGCTGGAGTTTGCGGCTCTTCCTCTTCTGAATCTTCTTCTGCTGTAGATTCTGATTCATACTCCTTTAGCTCAAAATCTATATTCTCAGGTTCCTTTGGTATGACTTCATGTTTAACAACATCTTTCACCTCTCTAAACACCACATCTGATCCGGATTTATGCAGGAACGCAACAAAATAAACATATAACCATAAACACAGAGATGCAGCGGAAATAACACTTCATTTCATTAATATCAAAGAACTGAAATTTTCTTACAAACAGAATGGAAATAAAACTAGCTAAGGCGTTGGTAGCTATCTCTGAGAAGAGATGTGGCGGCTACAGGCCTCTGAACTCAGTTACAATGAGGCTCGAGGGCCTATTTATTATTGAGAAACAATGGAGAACCCTAAACATCCAAAAACCTAACCCTAGGAGATGAAGCGCCAAAACTATGGGCCCCGTTTGGGTAAATTGGTGTTTCAACTTCCCAGGGACATAACTTTGGCATACTATCTCCGTTTGATGCTCATGATACATCGTTAGAAAGATCTATCCGAGGACTACAAATTTCACCATGAATATCATTTTGGAACAAAATGATATTTTCTAGAGGCGCGATGCCCAAAAAACGTCGTTTAGGGCCTCAAAATGGCTCCAGAAGTTCAGGACCCGAAAAACTGCTAAAAATAGTAAGTTATGCCAAAACTGAAAAAATAAAAGAGACAATGGTGGGGGCCCAAGTGGAATAGGTGGGTGAACACTAATATCCACCTGTATCATTCCTCCCCCCTTAGGAATCAATGGTCCCCATTGCATTAAGTTCCTCCATGAGATGAGGAAATTTCTGCTAAACTTGGTCCCTGGTGAACCACTTTCCTTGGTGCAGGAGTTGGCCAGCTTTGACGACCTGATACAGTTGGATCTTCTTTTGGCGAGTGTTCTTGATTTTCATGTCCATGATACAATCTGTGGTGGCCTATTCCATATAGTCTGGGTTTAACTCTGTTGGTGTGAGTTGTTATACAATGTCCGAGGTGTCCAGTAGAGGTGGGAAGTAAGGACAAAGGCGATCCACATTGAAGACTGGGTGCAGGCCAAGGAATGGAGGAATACTAAGCTCGAAGGCATTGTTCCCTACAGACTTGGTGATGGTGTATGGCCCGTATCGGAGTGGGTGAAGCTTGCGGTGGGGTCCAGTGAGGTGCTCCTTCTGCAAATGTAGCCATACTTTGTCACCCACCTGGAAGTTGTGTGGCACCCGATGTTGATCATGGCACTGCTTGTACTTCGCATTGGCTCTATCCAATATATCATGAATCTGTTGGTGGATGTGTTGAATGCGCTCGATGAAGCTACTTTCTTTGTCAACTTCAGACTAGACATGAGCTGAATCGACCTGAGAAGCTGCAAATGGCATGGCTACGTCAATGGGACATAGTGGCTAGAATCCCAAGCCCACCTGAAAGGGGCTATGGCCAATTGAACTGTGGAGAGCCCTGTTATAACTATTTTGTACATAGGGGAGGCTCTCATCCCATGTGCGTGGATACTTTGAATTGTACATCCACAGAATCTGTACAATCATTCTATTGACGACCTCTGTCTGGCCATCTGTTTGGGGATAGAAAGCTGTGGACTTGGTGAGCTTTGTGTCCAACATTGACCAGAGGCTGGACCAAAATGTGCTAAGGAACCTGCTATCTTGATCTGATATGATAGACTGTGGGATCCCAAAGTGCACCCACACTCGTTCAAAGAAGAGTTTAGCAGTGGCTTCTGCTGTGATATTCTTCTTACAGACCATCATAATGGCCATCTTCGAGAATCTGTCAATGACCACGAAAACAAAGTCATTTCCATTCTTAGTAGAAGGCAAGCCCGACATGTAATCCATGGAGATGGATTCCCAAGGTCGACTAGGGGTAGGTAGTGGAGTATATAGGCCTTGCATCTTGATGGTCGGTTTGGCAATGGCACAAGCAATGCAGGATCTGATGTGCTTCTTAACATCCTTTTGAAGGTTCGGCCAATAGAAATACTTCTGTAGTATTGCTACTATTTTCTTGACCCCGAAATTCCCAGCGAATTGACTGTAGTGTGCTTCCCATATCATCTTGGCACGCTCGCTTGAAGGAACACAAAGGTGTCCCAGGTGACATAAAAGTGCATCTTGGAGGTGAAAATTTGGAACTTGCGTGTTTCGGGGAAAATCACCCTAGAGGTTTGTTGGGTCTAAACCTCCACAGAGCAGGGCATGCTATTCAAAAGGACTCACACACAACCATACTTGAATGCAAAAGACTAGTTAACAACGATATCAGAACTCACTTGAAGTCCTACGTTCGATGTAGATCCCGCGGGGTCCAAACCCCCAGCAACCCTTCTTCCTCCTTCAACCTGGAAACAAGAAAGAACATGCACGGAAACCTAGTTGTACAACATATACTTCTCCTAAACGTTAGTGCAATCCATGTGAAATATTATATAAACCATAATAAGTGCTTAAATAATAATCTTTTCACGCATATAAATAAACATTAACACACGAATTCAGGAACAAGATGGTTCTTCATTATTATGAACAGCATGTACAGAAATAAAGAGTGGAGAGATCACCTGAATCCTTCCACGATCTTCGAGCAGACCGTCGTCCGGATTCATCCCACCCTTGCCTCGCTAAGATTCTTCCAAGACTTGTGCACTGGAGATGGCATATAAATGGATGAACATCTCCAGGAAACAAGGGTTTCCTGTATAAATCTGGGAAAGTGCAGGAGGCACGGGGAATCAGACTTGAACTGGGATTCCAACATAGTATAATGTCTATAAAATTTCTCTCTCCCTTAGGCCATACACATGAGGGGCTTTTATACTCCCTCAAAGTAGTTTCAATCAGTTGGAAACAGTTGGCCACGTGCTGGGGTGGTTTAACTACTAGAGTAACCATCAACCCAACTCGAAAATAGGGATGTTTTATATATTTTTTAATGATTTTTAATGGCATACACGGGAAAGTACATGTGGACTCATGTATACACGCGAAAAATTCTGGGCATATCCACGTATGGGGATTTTAACACTGTTTTTTAGTGAATTTTGTTCAAGTCTGTAGGAATGGGTGCCCAAAGCCATAAAAGCAATCATGAATCATATGAAGGTGAAAAATGATGCTATAACATTGCGTACCCCCCAAGAGTGCTTTGTAAGTGTGGCCAAATTTTGTGTCACTCTCATAGAGAAGCGGCCAATCAGAAGTCTCGTGCCCACAAGAGTTGAGCACGGTGGTGAGCGTCAAGATCGGTGGTCGGCTGAGGCAGTCTGCAACATTATTGGTGCTACCCTTATTGTACTTGATGTTCAAATGAAACTGTTGCAGATATGTGGACCACTTCTGATGGCGATCATTCTGCAACTTCCCTTGTGTCTGTATGAACTGCAGGGGCCGGTTGTCTTTGTGGATGATTGTTTCCTTCCCCAAAATGTAATGCTTCCATTTTCGACAGGCTTGCACAATGGAATACATTTCTTTGTCATAGGTGGGATACTTGCAAACTGTCTCAGACAATGTCTCACTGTGATATGCCACTGGATGTCCTTGTTGGAGAGGCTGCTAATAGCATAGTCAGAGGCATCTGTCTCGATCTCAAATAGCTATTGTAAAGTCACGACAATGTGACAACCAGAGCGGAAACCAGAGGCCGATTTTTCAATTAATGAGCATGTCACAGTGAGGTTGAGCCAAAGAATTTTGCTCTCGCTCCTCCCTTGGTGACTTGACTCGGGGGCCAAGTGATATGGAATCAGCACAAATCTCTTTTGAAAATTAACCAAGACCCCGAGAAAGCTGTAAGCTGTTATAGTAGTCGGGGCTGGCCAATCCCGAATGAATTGGATCTTGGCTGGATCCACATGCACCCCCCTTTCATCAATAATGTATCCCAGATATTAAACCTGGGTCATGCCAAACATGCACTTCTCAAAATTGGCACACAACTTGTGTTTCCGCAGTGTTTGGAGGACTTGTCGAATGTGATGAAGGTGCTCTTCCCAAGTCTTGTTGAAGATCAGAATGTCATCCAAGTACACCACTATGAATGAGTTGGTGAATGGCCGCAAGATGTCGTCCATCATCCTCATGAAGGTTGCGGGAGCATTCGTCAACCCGAAAGGCATGACCAGCCATTCAAAAAGGCCTTCCTTAGCTTTGAAGGCAGTCTTCCACACATCATAGGGTTCAATTGGTACCTGGTGATACCCAGACTTCAGGTCGATCTTACTGAAATATTTTGCACCTTGGAGCTGGTCCAGAAGGTCATCAATCCGTGGGATTGGGTACCTATTCCGAACAGTGATCTTGTTCAGCGCCCGATAGTCAATACAGAGTCTCCACGTCCCATCCTTCTTCTATACCAACACGATCGGGCTCCCACAGGGCGATGAACTTGGTTTGATGTGACCTTTCTGCAACAGCTCCTGAATCTGCCTCTTGATTTCATCATTTTCCAGAACAGAGCGTCGATAGATCGGTCCATTGGGTAGTGGCGCACCTGGGGTCAGATCAATCGAGTGCTTGACCTGGCAGTGCAGAGGAACCCCTGTGGGTGAGGTGAAGATGTCCCCGTACTCCTCCATGACCTTATCCATTTGTTGTTGTCGTGCAGAGGGGCCCTGTCTGGAGGTCGTGGCCACAGTCTTCTTCTTGCCCTGGGGGCGGATCATCAGAAAAACGAATTTCCTGGTTTGGGAAATGAGCTTACTACATTGTTTTGCGGTAACCAAAGAGATAGTCGTAGGAGGTGGTACCTCTGGTATCCTGTACAACTTATTTCCCAAAGTAATAATAACAGCACGAGGTCGAGACTCATACACAGCATGACGCTTCCACAAGTATGGTTGTCCTAATAATACATCAGAAACATCAATAGGAGCAACATCACATAATACCTCATCAGTGAAGGGCTTGATGCTATAGGGAAGGCGACACTGCTGGCTGACGCGGAGATCTCGTCCTTGGTGAAGCCACCCGATGGTGTATGGATGTGGGTGAGCTGTGGTCGGCAAGCCCAACCGCTTCACGGCGTCTCTTTGAAAATGAGTTCTTTTGGCTCGATTTTAAGTGATAGTTGTATAGGGAGCAACTTTACCCACATGCGGGAGTGGAAGAGACGTTCCTCCTCTCTAGGGACTGTTGAGGTTCCTCATACGGATATTTGTAGTGGCAACGATGGCATTGGGCTCTGCATCAGCCATCATTTCCCTTTTTCATTCTATACCGATTGATTGATTAGAGCATGCATCGGCTCGGAAGCCCTCATCTGAGCCACTAGCGGCTAGCGGCACAGACACTCACTTGTGTTGTGAGTGGAGCTCTTATGGAACTCACACCACTTTCCCATGTCCTTCTTTGGCTTTGCAGTCTTGTTATTTTCTTGTGGCTTTGATGGGTTGTCTTTAGTCGCCACGCCTTGGCTCTGTCATTTGTTCTGTGGTTTGGAAGCACCTTTCTCTTGCTTTTGATTCGCAGATCCAAAGTCTCGCTTCTTCTTTTTGAATTTCTGCTCAATCTTGGCAGCATACGGGTTTGTGCTGTAAGTCCTCGATCTCAGCTCAGAGGACCTTGCCGGTCTGAATGTATGCAATGCGGAGCATTACGATATGACACAAATTTTTGTCTAATCTTTGATACGCTTAGCAGTAGCGGTATGGAACAGATTCATCAGCTCATGCACATCTTGATCCCTTTGTTGTCGAAGCGTGGTCCATTATATGTACTTGTCCTCATAGCTCCCCACGGGATAGTACTATTCCTTGACGGCGTCTCGAAAATAATTCCAAGTTGGTACGGTCGAGAATAGAGAGGGTTATGTCTGGTCCTTGTTCTCACAGTAGGTTTCCCACCAGTCCTTAACATGGGGGTAGCTTTGAGGAGTGCAAAAGTAATCTTATCCCAGTCTGAAAAGTCATGAACAAAGAAATATCCTTCTAATAGATTCAACCATCTATCTACAGCATCTGCATCTATTTGACCCTCAAATATGGGAATGTAAAAATTTACTTGTACCTTAAAAGGAGTCACACCTCCAGAGTGGCTGCTGGATGCAGATGCGCTGTCGGTGGGCAGCCGTTGAAGGATCTAGACAAAGTTATCCATCATCACGTTCCTTTGTTTTTTGAGGGCCTCCTCGAGCAATATTTGATAGGATCTCCTGCTCCCTCATCTTTCTTTTCATCCCCCATGGGCATCCATCAGGATTTGCGAGGCTGATCTTGCGAAGGTTCCACCAGATCGAGCCCTAACTCCTTATACCCCAACCTCGTTGGGGACATGCAAAGAAGGATCGAGAAAAAGAAAACCGCTCTCATACCACTGATCCGGATTTATGCGGAATGCAACCAGAATAAACATAACCATAAACCACAGAGAATCTCTGACAGAAATAACACTTCATTTCATTAATATCAAAGAACTGAAATTTTCTTACAAACAGAATGGAAATAAAACTAGCCAGGGCGGTGGTAGCTATCTTTGAGAAGAGATGTGGTGGCTACAGGCCTCTGAACTGAGTTAAAATGAGGCTCGAGGGCCTATTTATTATTGAGAAACAATGGAGAACCCTAAACATCCAAAAACCTAACCCTAGGAGATGAAGCGCCAAAACTATGGGCCCCGTTTTGGTAAATTGGTGTTTCAACTTCCCAGGGACGTAACTTTGGCATACTATCTCCGTTTGACGCTCATGATACATCATTAGAAAGCTCTATCCGAGGACTACAACTTTCACCATGAATATCATTCCAAAACGAAATGATATTTATTGGAGGCGCGATGCCCAAAAAACGTTGTTTAGGGCCTCAAAACAGCTCCAGAAGTTCAGGACTCGAAAAACTACTAAAAATAGTAAGTTATGCCGAAACTGAAAAACTGAAAGAGACAATGGTGGGGGCCCAAGTGGAATAGGTGGGTGGCCACCAATATCCACCTGGATCAACATCTCAGTTGTACACAACCTTCCTTGTTTCCTAGTTCCAAAGCTTGTAACCTTTTAAACCATCCTTATACCCAATAAAGATGCACCTTTCATATTTATTATCCAACTTGGTCCTTTTCTGCTTTGGAACATGTACATATGCATCACATCCAAATACCCTTGGATGTGAAAGAGATGGTTTCTTACCAGTCCATATCTCATGTGGAGTCTTATCCTCCAACACTGATGAAGGTGATCTGTTAACCAGATAGCATGCAATCTCCACTGCTTCTACCCAGAATTCTTGTCCTAACCCGGTACCACTCAGCATGCTTCTTGCCTTTTCCATCAGTGTTATGTTCATTCTTTCTGCAACTCTGTTTTGCTGAGGTGTGTATGGATTATTCTTCTGTCATGCTATACCACACTTCTTATAGAACTCTTCAAATTCCTTCTTGCAGAACTCCCCACCATTATCTGTCCTCAGCGCCTTTATCTTCTTCTTTGTCTGGTTTTCCACTAGAGCCTTAAATTCTTTAAATCTGTCAAAATTTTCAAATTTCTTCCTCAAGAAATATATCCATGTATTCCTTGAGAAGTCATCTATGAATGAAACATAGTACACAGACTTTCCCAGTGATGGAACTGACACAGGTCCAAACACATCATTGTGCACAAGTTCTAATATCTTGTTCGCCCTCTTAGCACCAGAAGGAAAACTCACCCGATTCTGCTTCCCATATACACAATGTTCATAGAAATTGAAATCCAAAGAGCAATTAGACATACCTTCTACCATACCATTTCTATGTAGTATCCGAAGGCCCTTCTCTCCAATATGTCCAAGCCTTTGATGCCATAGCATGGTCTTTTCTCCAGAGACAGCTAGGCTTTCCGCTCCACTTTCAAGAACCATAGAACTGTTACACCCATCAATAACAGTGCTACCTTGTAGCTTGTACAGAGTTCCAGTCCGAACTCCCCGCATTAATACCAGTGCTCCCCGAACCATCTTGCAGGCATCTTTCTCGAACACTGTTTTTACACCTGCATCATCCATCTTGCTTACAGAAATCAAATGTCTGGCCAATGCAGGAATATGCAGAACACCGGGAAGTGTTCTAATCCTTCCACCTTGCAGCTTCAGCTTGACCTTTCCACGTCCGATGATTCTGGCCTTCCTATCATCCCCTAGGAAGACATCACCACCATCATATTTCTCATACTCGCAGAACCACTCCCTATGGAGAGTGAAGTGAAAGGATGCACCTGAGTCAATCAACCATGACTCATGATCTACATGTGTATTTGAAGAAGAAGCCAAATACACATCCCCACCTTCATTCGAGGTGGTTTTTGCCTCTGCAGAAGGAGCATCATCAAATCCCTTTCCTTTCTCAGGAGCTTTAGATCTGCACTCCCTTTTGTAGTGCCCTTCCTTTCCGCATTTCCAGCATACCTTTACAAACTTTCCAGGAGATTTAGATCTCCCTCTAGATTTAGATCTCCCACTCGAAACCTTATTCTTGTTTCTGTTTTGGGACCTTCCTCTTATAGATAAGGCATCTCCATTCTGGCCCTCCATATTTCTCCGTCTCATTTCCTCCGATAGCAAGGCTGAGACAATGTCATCAAAATTCAAGGTAGTTGTATTACTACCTATTGCAATAACCAGACTGTTCCACGAGTCTAGTAGAGAACACAACAAACTGATGCACTTATCTTCATCTGAGATTTTAATATCAACATATGACAGCTGACTTACCACAGTATTGAAGGCGTTTGGATGCTCTGTTACCGAGTCTCCATCCTTCATCCTCAGGTTATACAGCTTTTTCCGCAGGAACAACTTATTCACCAGAGACTTAGATTGATAAAAATTCCCAAGTTTTTCCCACAAATTCTTCACCGTAGCTTCCCCAGATACATTCAACAATACTGAATCTGAGACACACAATCGCATTGTGCTCTTAGCCTTCCAATCTGGTTTCTTCTATTCTTCATCTGAAATTGTCGTTGGTTTAGTACCTAGATCTACCACGATCCACTGATATTTATCCACCAGCAGATCCTCCATCTTGAGCTTCCACAACTCAAAACTCTGACCATTAAATTTCTCTATCTCTATCTTTCTGCCGCTCCCCATCTTCTTTCACCGCAAGAATCGATCTCGCAGATCTCCCACTGAACAGGGTCTACCTTAGGCCCAAGCAAAAAACCCTCAGCAGCAAAGGCGTCCCCTTGAAGCTGAAATAGCTCCGATACCAAATGTAGGTTTTAACCCTGAACATAAATTATCTACACATGAACCTTTTAACAGAAAATAAACAATAGTGAGAGCATAAAACATAAAACAGATAAACACAGAGATTTTCCCCTGGATCCTAAATTGGGACGACCAACTTGATATTTCATTATATTCCTTTTAGTGTTACAACACATATATATACATGCCAAAGCATACATAAACCCTAATCCATTAACCTTGGATTAGATCATAACCGTAGTTCCCTTGACCGGATCTACAAAAATACCAGGGGCCGAAAACCATCGTACCCCAAAACCATGTGCAAAACCATGCACAAAACCATGGACGTGGACAACCCACCGGAAATTAAGGACAAAAAATTTTCGCCGAGCCACTGCTCTGGACCCCGATAGGGGGGGCTACTGCCCCCCTTGTGACCCCCCATTGCGCCCAGTGCAAAGGGGGGGCTATCGCCCCCCCTATAACACCCCCCCCCCCCCCCCGTGCGTGATTAGTCGTGGAAAGAATATAACACATACCCAACAATCATTATGTTCAATAATGATTTTGAATAGGTTTTTTTTTTTTTCAATTTCTCCAAACTCTTTGGTCTATGGATCTTCAGTGGTGGGAAGCTTTAGTTGCTTTCTCAATTCTTCTATGTCTGCATTTTTGGTTTTGATGATATCCTCTTCTACTTTCACATTACTGGGATCATATACCAACTTGATCAATAGTTCCTCTAAAGACTTAATATTTGTGTCTTTAGCCAAAGAAGATATTTATTCTAATTTCAACTATGTTTGGATATTTTGTACAAAATTTCGAAGCTTGGTTGTTGGCATAATGGAATTATTTAACATACTAAAAATCGTCTCACCAGACTGTTTGTGTAAATCCATTTGGTCTATTGGATGAATAGTATTTGTTTCAAAAGAGAAAAAATATTGCTTATAATCTTTGGTTATCCGAGGTTGAGCAACCTTTGTCTCCAAGAATGAAATATGCATTATTCCCTTCTCTAATTCAAAATCTAAGAGGAGTTTACACTAGGAATTATTTGTCTACTTCCAAAATTTTGTGAAAGTATAAGCCTTGAGTGCTAATTTATTTCTCTTAATATCTTGGTAAGTAGAAAATTTTAGAAAATTATATATTACAAATCAATGCAACACATAAAATATGCGAAAAACACAAACACATAAAACCAAAGAGACACAGATATACGTGGTTCACCCAGTTTGAGCTACGTCCACCCCGAACAGCCAATCCTTCCTTTATATTATCCAGAAAAATGAAGAGACAAAACCTACAATAGATCCAATGTAATATCCTTTGTTCTCCCTCATAGTCTCCCTATCTCTTTCTCGCTCTGAGAATACACATACAATACATAGCCGCAATTATAATACCCTCATACAAAATGAGGGGTTGCCTTCTAGGGAAAAAAACCCTAAATTAAACATAACTTCTACTGTCAAATCATCTTCCTAATGAATGGCCCAGAGTGAATAGAAATTATAGTACTTTACAAGGCAATTTTACATATGTTTTTAGCTTCGGGGGCGTTTCCCCCGAAACCCCCCACCAGGGGGGGCTCCATAAAGTCGTAGCCACCCTCCCTGGACCCCCCAGGCAGTGTTTAATTACGAGCAGCGTTGTTTCCCCATTAATAATAGGGGTCCAACACTGTGATACAAAATAAAGAATATAATCAGGCTCCACACCCAACAATATACCACTTGGAGACTGATTGTAGCAGAAAAAATACTTGGTCCCTTCTTATTCTACTCCAAATATCTACTTGGTGATAAAATTGGTGTGCTTGTTGTCATGGGGGTCATTGGAGATGAAGTGACAATCTCCTCTCTCCCTGAGACTGATGAGGTGCATGAGCCTATGAGGAAAATAGGTTGTGTTTTCTTTATATTATATTGATGTGTCTCCTTTGTATGCATGATCTTCTATCTTTTATTGTATACTTGAAACTTCTTTGCTGAAATCTTTATCATTGTAGGGTGAATGTTTTCCCTTACTCTCTTCTCATATATGTCCTATTGTGATGGATTATTTCTTGTTGATAGCAGTTTTTCTTCAGCCTCTTGCAAGTTATTCTCCTGCCAGTGTTCTTGATTCATAAATTTCTCTAGCTATGGTCTAGGGGTATGTGTATAAGGAGCATATTGTTGCTTCACTCTTAGCTTTTAAATTACCCCCAGAGGGTCATAGGACTGTGTAAAACTGTGTTTGAAGTTCATATGTTTCAACATATCATATGCATGTTGTCCTGCTGTTTTGGTATTGCAGATGAATGGGCCAATTTGTGTCTTTGTTTTGAATTTTAATTTATTCTTAGCTACTAAGAAATGTAGTTGATCCATATTGATCATTTGTCTCATGTATTCCAAGGAAAATAGTCGAACTGGTACAAACTTGGGAAGTTTTTTAGGTGGTAACTCTTAGCCATATATCCTAATATCTGTGTAGGAATGGTATAAATACCAATCCCCTCTTCTGGTTTGGTCACTCAGTTGAAAAATCCTTTTAATTGTTGGATGTATCATGGGATCTAGATCACTATTCAAAAAATTGGTAGTTGTTGGGTGTGGAGCTTGATTCTCTTATGTTCTAGATGTATTGCCACATTGGACCCCTATTGTTAAAGGGGTGGCAATGCCACCCATCGTTTGATCACTGTAAGGGGGGCCCAGGGGGACAGTGATGACCTTTTGGATCCCCCCCCCCTGGCGAGGGGTTTCTAGAGCAGTGCCCTCGAAGCTAAAAACAAATGTAAAAATTCCTTGTAAAATATTGTAATTTCATAGTCAATCTGGGTTATTCATTAGGCAGATGATCTAATGGTAGAGGTTATTTTTAATTTAGGGTTTTTTTCCCTAGAAGGCAACCCCTCTACTGTATGAGGGTATGGTATTGTGTCTGTGTATTGTGTGTATAAGCTGAGCGAGAAATAGAATGGGGGACTGTGTGAGAGAGTAAAGGATATGACAGTGGATCTGTTGTATGTTGTGTCTCTTCATTTTGTTGGATAATATAAAGGAAGGACTGGTTCTTTCAGTGGGCGTAGCCCAAGTTGGGTGAACCACATATATCTGTGTCTCTCTTGTTTATATTTTATTTATGTGTTTGTGTTTCCGCATATTTTATGTGTTCCATTTCTCTGTAATATATCATTTTTTAACAGCATCTACATGTAAAAAAATGATCTACAAAATCATTGAAGGTGAATTATGTGTTGTTCTTCCTAACCAATCTAGTCCAGTGAATAAATGATTGTGTGTTCCCTTGACTATATAGTTTTTGTAGTTGAAAGGGGAACCTGTCTAGCCGATAATAAAGAAACAAATAAAATAGAATTAATGAATACTTGAACACTCCTTCAATCCAGAATTTCATGAATTTTTCATGAATATTTTATGACAAAAATTCACTATAACTTAAAAGAGTATTAGGTTTTTCATTTGAGGAAAAGATGGAGAGGAAAGCTAAGATTCTTTCATCAACCCACTAGTCTGAATGATATCCTAACAGGCATGCAACCATGGAAATTATCTGCTTGGTTATCTCAGGGAAAATGGAAGAGGGATAAGGGGGGTTGGTTTTGGGTAACAGAGCACTCTCTGGTAGAAAAGTTTCAAATATTTTGGTTCTTTTAGGAAAATCGAGCTTGTTATAAATTTCCATGAGTATTTTTGGATGGAAAGGTTGCATGGAATCTGGATTTTGGACCTGAAGCATTTGTGAAATAGAATCCCCATTAATGGTGAAAAGGACATCACCATTTTGGGCCACAATGGTTCTTAGAATGGGAAGATACTTGGATTGACACCAGGTCACAAACTCTGGGAAGTAATATTGAGGGAAAAAAAACTAAGGTAGAGAAGGCTCCCACTATCCTATATCATTAGTGAGGTAAAGGTATTTTTTCTTGAGCCAATTATGGAGTTCGTATTGATCGAAATCACACTCGGTCTCAGAAATTTGATGCAGTTGATCGACTAGGGGTTGGTGATATACATCTACTGCTAGAGGAAGTATGGGATTCACTGTAGAGACATATTTCTTACGGGAAGACATAATTTTAGAAGGAAAATATGGAGAAAGGTTGTAATTACCTGGTAAATGGGAAATTAACTTCATGAATGTCTAAAAAGTTGGGTAACTATTTTGAACAGCTAATATGATGACGATATTCTATGGTGCTGACCCGTGATGACTACGTGAAAATGGAACTTATGTTGGTTAAAGGATTTGACTTTTATGATTGTTTGGATGCCCATCTGTTATGACTTAGCTTCTATTAGGAGCGGGGAGAATAAATTTTTAGCGGGTATTTTGGTAACGAGGGAATAGGCAGTGGGAAAAATTTGTGGGAATATTCATCGCCCAACGGTCGGGAAAGGGATTGCTGGTTTATTTCCGCATGGTGGGATAGGAACAGAGTGGAAGGAAAATTGTTTGGGAGGATGAGCGAGAAAGGATGTCGATTCCGAAGGGCACTCAAAGGGGGGGTGAGCAGTAATTAGTTTTGAGGGGGGGAGTGTGGGGTGAAGGAGAATACGCCACGTCGCCTAAGGCAATATCATGGAGATTGCTACCTTGGACCCTCCCCCGGTCAGATAAACTTCGGATGGGGATCGGGGGTACGAAGTGTCCCAACAATCGTTGATTTGGGTGGGCCAGATCGGGCCCATAAAAAATTAACCACACCTTATTACATCACGACAAAATGTCACATCAACATAGATATTATTACAATTGTTAACCATGATTTAAAATACATGATTAATTTAAACTAATTTTTCCAAAAGGCGCATTTATACTAGCAAGCATATTTCTTTTGATTTTTCCCTAATGTTACTAATATTTTTTTTATTGCTAATCAACCACGTTTATGCAGTGTGGCCAATTGATTTCTACTATAACCTAATGCTTATTTAATCTTGGCCTAATTGTTGGAAAAATACTGAGAGGGGGGGGTGAATCAGTATTTAGAGCTGACTGACAACTTTTTAGTTTCCCTTTCTCTTAAAACCATATGCCACATTACTGCATCCATCTTGTACGTCTAGAGATCTTATTATGTCTTTACTTAGATCATTGCATCATTCATTCATTAGATAAGCAATAAGCATGAACAGAAATAATAGAACAAACCATCAAACATAAGCAACACATATGAACACTAGTATTTAAGGTGGAAACCCAATTCGGGAGAAAACCACCGCTGCTGTTATCTCAGTCTTCAATATTTATTATAAAGAAAACTTCTTACAATTTATGCTGGCGCAGACTTATACCAGCACGCAAGCACCCACCTGCAGAAAGGCTACAACATTTTCTCTTTCTCCAGCCACTACTGGAAGGGAGCTCCAACCCCCTGATTTTAACACCAGCTTTTACTAGCAGGATACTTCCACTTTCATTCAGAAGGCTTCAACCCTCAGATTCACCAAATTTCTTCAATTTCTTCATCAAACTTCCGTCAGGTCTTCATCATTTCTTTTGTCAACCATCGTAGAGATTTTTCATTTCTAGATCATATCCATCGGTGCGTCATATATGTAGATATCTCTTAAAGAGATTTATTTATTAACAACCCTTCCATGCACACTTTGTATTATGATCCTCTTATCTTTATATAGTTTAGCCTTTATCAATACCATGAGTAAAAACCATTCAACCGCTAATGGTATTCCTTTGATAGTATTTCCTTTAGTTTACCCCACATGCCTCTTTGATTTCTTTTTAATTTATTTATCAATTTGAATAAATTGACAAATAAATATATTTACAACTTTGAACTGAACTTTAGGATTAAAGTTACAACCCTTCGCACTTTAGAGAAATATCCAACGCTTTCAAACAATTAACCTTATGATAAACCTTTGACCCCGGGCCCACATATATAGTCAATAGCCAATCAAATACTCGCATGGTACCATAAGTAAACTTCGTGCAAGTCCAGCGTCTGATCATCGTTAGATAGCAAGCTTCCAGATCAACGGCATATATGCATATCGCTCGACCTCCGATGTCGAACGCTAACGTGCGATGGCCCGCCGTACTTTGGTTAATCTTCGTGCATCTTCCTTATACGACCACTGTCCGATGGCTTCCCTCCAGATCAACGGTGCACAACAATATCGATGGGCATCCTAGGTCGAACTATAACGCGCGATGGTGCGCAGTGACAAGCGGTTTTGTGGGGGTCCACCTCGCCACGTGTCAAAGCTCTATGGAATCGGAGCCAACCTCTTGAATACCGCTTGCCCGTCGAAAGCGATGCGATGAAAATCGGAATCCGCTTTCATTGTTTATTCCACACGTGATTCTCCTTCGCTTAAGGTTTCGTCCATCTTTCAAAGTTTATGTTAAAAGCTGTGTGGTTAACTGGGATCAATGGTATTGCGAGGGCACAAATAGTCTGATGATTAACCCAAGGGGGTGCCTCCGTAGTTGACCCACCCATCGGGCGTTGACCACAGATCGACGGCTATTGTTAACTACGGTAGCACAAGCCCGATGATCTTTCCGTACTGAGGAGTGCCTCTGCATCTTATATTCATTACTCTGCCTCTCTGTTTCTTTCGTTGATTGCGATATGCGATCATATGTATCACATATTCGCTGCCTCTGCTTCATAGTCTACCTTGTTGCCTTTTCCGATTGCGATTTGTGATTATATCGCAAATGCAAACATCACATTGCAGACCAATCGCATTGCACCTTCATTACATTACCTCTGCTTCTCTTCACTGTCTCTACGTTGTCTGCTGCCTCAGTTCCTTATCTGCCTTGCTTCCTCTCTTCTTCTTTGCTCTTTCTGCTGGTCTCTTTGCTGCTTCTGCTATCTCTCTGTTGCTATCTCTGCTTCTTGTCTAATGCTGCTCCTTGCTTCTCTCTTTGCCTTGTTGTTGTTCAGATGCTCCTTCTTTTCCTTCTTTGCCACTTCCTTTTCCATCAATGACAATATTTCCAACACTAATCACAATTAAACAATGTGATTATCCTAGTTAACCAACTTACCTATTACAATGTGGTATTTTAACTAGCAACGCACTTTATTTAAAAAAATTCCTAAATATCTATTGATGCATTTTTTGATTTTTTGAGTGGCATTTAGGCTTGCTCACTCTTATGAATGTAATTTTCTATGGGGTCTTTTATTCTTTTTTCCTTTTCTCGTGTTTTTTGATTTTTTCGTTTTTTCACATATCTCTTTTTATCCCCTTTGTTTATTATTTCTTTTTCTTTTCTTTTTTTATTTTCTTTTATTTTCTATTTTTGGAAATAATTTTGCAAAATGGAACATTATTTACAACATATCATGTACAAAATGATAGCTATAATCAAGTCATCCTACGAAATATAAGACTCTAACATTAGCTCCAACGGGGGTGGTACTCTCCTTGTGAGGTGCCAAGAACACTATAGATCAGTAGCCTTGATCTATTGGGCATGTTGTCTTTATCTTCTACAACTAAAACTTATCCACCTATTGTTATTTATAAATATGGAAACCAATCATCATAAGCTTAGGGCCTTCTCTCTGGGCTTCAACTTGTGATGTAAATTTCCCTTACTCTTGAAAAAATTTAAAGTGAGATATATACAATGATTTAAAAGGGAATTGATTTATTCTGGAAGAAAATAATTTTTAGGAAGTCTTCTATAAACAAGTCCACCATGTAGTGCTCCGTCATTTAAGTCCTTTAAGAAAAATGCATTGTTGCCTCCAATAGCTTCAATTTTGTATGGCCCTTTCCAAAAACTATCAAACTTCCCATGGTTGCCTTTATCCCCATTCCTTGAATCCCATTTCATCACCAAATATCCCATCTGGAAATCATTAGATTTGTCCTTATGTCATAGTTATTCCTGATATTTTCTTGAATCGGTTGATTCTTATTGTAGGTCTCTTCTCTAGATTGTTGTAATTGGATGGTATGGCTGATTCTTCTCTGCAAATAATTTGTTTCCACTCGTGCTTCCTACAATAATTTCAGTACAGGAATTCATAGTGAAGTAGGAAAAATTGCATCAATCTCATTTACTATTAGAATTGGAGACATTCCAATAGATCTTTTGGTAGTAATTCAGTCAGCCCACATTGCATTAATCAACTTTTTGTGCTGGGACTTTTTATTTTCCTGTAACAATTTTTTTATAATGTTGACTAAACTCTTGTTTTAGGACTCGGTTAATCCATTTCCTTGGGGATAGTAGACAGTGGAGTTTCCTAGTTTGATATTGTTTTTATCATGGAAGTCCACCATATTATTTGATTTAAAGGTTGTAGCATTGTCAATGATAATTTTATAAGGACACCCAAACCTAGACAAAATGTTACCCTCTAGAAATTGGATAATGACATAATCTATGGCATGTCTAGATGGGATGGCTTCAATCCATTTTGTAAAGTAATCAGTGATTGTTAATATCCACGTACGTTGTATTGAGGAGGTTGGATTAATTTCACCTATAAAATATAGACCCCATTGTTGGAAAGGGACTTCAACAGAAATAGGCTTTAATGGTAAAGGTAGAAGCTTTTTCTTGCCTTCAAAAATTTGACATTGGTGGAAAGAGGTGACTTTCTTATGCACATCTGGGAATAAAGTGGGGCAATAAAAACTAGCTCTTAAGATTTGATTGGTTGTGGTTGTCCAATATAAGTGTCCTCCAAAGTATCCTTCTTAGAACTCGTATATGAATTTAGCTGCTTCATCTTTCAACAAACAGTTTAGCAAGATGCCTCCAACATCTTTTCAATATAAAATTTGATCTAAAATATAGAATTTCATGGCTTTCAATTTAAGGAACCTAGATTTAGTTTTATTAAACAAGCAGGAGCTTGTAAATTTTGTAGTACAAAAATGATGTCTACATACCAAGGTGAGGTAGAAAAGGCTTCTAATTTTTGTGGAGTCACTATCCATTCTTGTTCATCAAGTGCAGCAATAAAATATATATCAAGGGCATGAAAAATTGACTTGCCCATGAGTTTGGCCAATCCTTGACCCTTGATGATCTTGGTTGGTCTTATCTCTATGTCATACTCTAGGATTAGAGCAATCCATTTTCCTCTCCTCCCATGTGGGTAAACTTGTGTGAGAATATCCTTCAACACAACATTTGGGACAATTGCAATGATGTGAGAATGTAAGACATAAACCCTAAAGTATTTTAATGCTTTCACCAGGGAAAAATCTTGTTTCTCCATGATGTTGTATTTTAGTGATGCATCTCTCAAATCTATGTTGAAGAAGGCTATGGGTTGTTCTGTCCCTCACCATTTTTTTGCAATAAGACAGGTGCGATAGTATGCTCAGAGGCAAAGGAAAAAATGTAAAATCTTTATTGAATTCGGGGCTTATTAAAACAAGAGCAATGGTTAAAGCTAATTTGACTTCAGTAAAAGATTTATTGGCTTTAGTATTCCATTTTATTTCAGTATCCCTTTTTAGTAATGGATCTTAAAATATCTACCAAACTAGAAAATTTATTATGCCAATGAAGGAGTGAACTTATTTTTTGTCTCTAGGAGGATCAATTTTTTGTATGGATTCAACTCTGCTCGGATCAATTATAATGCCATTTTTTTAAATGATATGACCTAGAAGTTTCCCCTCCTTTAAACCAAAAAGAGTTTTCTTAGAGTTCAGAGAAATGCCAAATTTCCTGCACTTTTCAAAAAATTTCCTCAAATGTAGTAAATGTTCTTCATCTGTTTTTGAAGATATAGTAATATCATCCAGGTAGATGACAATGAACCTATCAATTTCATCACAAAAATAAATATCCATTTCTCTTTGGAAAGTGGCCCCAACATTCATGAGCCTAAAAGGAATTTTTACATACATAAAAGTACCCCAAGGTGTAGTGAATTTTGTTTTTTTTTTGTCATCAGAATGAACCAGGAGCTGGTTGTAACCTGACAATCCATCTAACAAGGAGATTCTACTAGAACCAACTACCTTTTGTAATATGTGATCTATCTTGGGAAGTGGATAGTTGTCTTTGTGTGAGACTTTGTTCAATTTCCTAAAGTCTACACAGAGTCCAATTTCACCTGTTTTCTTCCTAGTTGGCACTAAATTTAAAACCCATTTTGAGAAACTCAATGGTGTTAGGACTCTATAATGTACCTTTTTGACCATACATTTTGCCATCATTCCACTCTTTTCCAGTCCATATTTAAAGCCTATACTATCACTTTAATCCATTCTTCCAAAGGTATATAACATTCTTCTCTTTACTATATGTTTAACTTGTTTTACATGTAATTTCACATTACTTTCATATTTAACCATTAATCGAAAATATATAGTTGCTGAAATAGTTTGAAGACTACAGTTAATTCATCATGACTGTTTGAACCACATTGTTGAAACCTTTTGAAGACTAAAGTTAATCCATCATGGCTGTCTGAAGACCGCGTTACTGAAACAGTCAAGATAGTACGAAAATCCCGTTGCTAAAACAGCCCGTGATTTGTGATTTTGAAGAAGTATTTCAGGCATGATAGCAACAGGAAAAGATAAGTAAGGAAGCTGTTACACTGGCCGTAACAATTGCACCTTGAAGCTAGTACTATCGTAACCATTGTAACAAAATTTTTATATGGAAGAACAGAAGGTCCTATTTTAGTATAGAATATCAGATTGGGTTAAAAATAGGATTTCTACAATGTAATTAACTATGTAATATATGTCTCCTCTTTAAAAAGAGGAGACATCAACATAATTGGAGATTACGGGAGGCTTATTTTGAAACAGAGAAGGAATGTGAATCCTTTGTAATATGTTACTTTCGATAGATGAATAAAATCTTGTTCTGAGCATTTCATTTTAATTCCTTCTTCTGGGGAATCTTATCAGAAGGAAAGGGCCCGCCTTCTTCACAAGATTCACCCATTTATTTACGTAGTTTGTTAACTGTTCTTTTCATTTATGCCTTGTTAAACTTTTTTTGCTGAAATCATTTATGCAATATTGGAACTTTGTTATCTATTATTGAAACTCTGTTTCCATTACTTGTTGCATTGTTTTCATACAATTCATTCCTAGGTAATTGTGGATTATTTTAATTGCTAATATTGTTTACAGAATGAGTTTGTGAAAGCTTGGTAATCAGAAATAGGTGTTGAAGATTCCTACTTGGGGAATAGGGTCTTGTTCTCTGTTATAGCATAATTGGTCTTTTCTTCTGCAGATTGGTTTCCTTTCCTAAATTGTTTTTTTTTTAATGTAATCCAGGATTTTTTTGGTGATTGTTTGTAATAGAAAGATTGCCTTTGCTATAACTCAAGTAGAACTTCAGTTTGTTTGAAACAAGGTGTGATTAGTGTAATTTTTAATACAACCTTTCATTGCTTTTGAGATTGAGCATATACAGTGTGTGATTGCCTTTGAAATAAACGGACTTCCCTGGGTTGACAATTTATGTAGCACTTGATTGTTTAAATCAATAAACAATTAAAGTGACCAACATTTTGGCGCCATTACCGGGGAAGGCAACTATAGATTTCAAAAGCATTGATGTTTTTCTTTCAGATGTGCAGATTGCATGAGAGGACGCGGAGTCCCCAAGAAAACTAACCCTATAGGTGGCAAGGGAAAAGGAAGGGGAGGAATAAAGACTTTTATTGACGAGATCGTATCAAAAGCTGAATATTCTCAGAGGCTAAGCCCTCGAAGGCCCAAGCCTCAACATTCTCCCCAATCGAACTATGAAATAGAATAAATTGTGAGCCCTGAAAACGTTGAAGAGCCAGCAGAAAATGTTGAAGAACCAAAAAAAAGCATTGAAGAGCCAGTAGAAAGCGTTGAAGAGCCAGCAGAAAACATTGAGGAACCAGTAGAAAACATTGAGGAACTAGTAGAAAACATTGAGGATCGAGCAAGCACAGTAGGAGATCAAGCAATGGAAGGGAATAATGACGAATTCTTCAAAGGAGGACCAGTAGATCCTAAAGGAGGAGGAAAAGATGAGAATTCTCTCTCTACCTTGGGTTTTCCTATTGGTGATCTCCCTAGAGGAGCAACCCCCATGAAGAATATCCCACTTTCAGCTTTACCTAATTTTCACGGTTTATCTTCTGAAGATCCTAATGAGTTTCTTTTCGAGTTTGATATATTATGCAAAAGTTATGATTACATTACTAATGCGCAAAAACTGAAGCTATTTCCAGTAACACTAAAAGGAAATTCACTACGATGGTTTATGAGTCTGGGAGGCCATGTAATCACAACATGGGAACAGATGAAATAGAAGTTTCTACTTAAGTATCAAGACTACTGCCGGATGAGAGAGAAAAGAGAGGAACTATTTAACAATGTTACCGATGAAATAGGTAACCGCAATGTTACCTACTTTTTTTTGGTAGCATAAAAAGCACCCGATTTTGAAAAGTGGTGATGCAGAATCACCATTTTTTTTTTGGTGCACATTTTGACACTCTAAAATTTTTATTTATGAAGTATGAATATTTGTTTTAAAATGTTAGTGATTTTCATGCTAATTTTGAAATGTATTGATGCAGCATCAACTTTTTTTTTTTAGAGCAGTGATTTTCATGCTAATTTTGAAACGTATTGATGCTGCATCAACCTCTTTTTTTTAGAGCAGTGATTTTCATGCTAATTTTGAAACGTATTGATGCTGCATCAACCTTTTTTTTTTAGAGTAGTGATTTTCATGCTAATTTTGAAACGTATTGATGCTGCATCAACCTTTTTTTTTAGAGTGGTGATTTTCATGTTGGTAATAAAACACAAAACTTAGATAAAAAAATATATATAAAAACAATAAAAAAACCAATAAAAATGTAAAAAAAAACAAAAATAGCTCATAAAAATAAAAAATTTAAACAAAAATAAATTAAAAAAACAAAAATATTTGAAAATTATATCAAAGGAAATGACAAAATTTGAAGGAAAAAAACACATAATTTAAAGAAAAAAAAAAAATTTGACCAAAAAATTAAAAAAAAAAAAAAATCAAAAACATTTTTTTCTAACTTATTAAAAAATATATATATATTAAAAATATATATATATATATATATATATATATATATATATATATATATATAAATTTAAAATAATTAAAATTACAAAATTAAAATTTAGAAAAAAAAAAAATTTAAAAATAAATAAATTTAAAAATTTAAATTAATAATAATAATAATAATAAGGAAAAAATACAAATTTTAAAATTTACAAAAAAAACAAATTAAAAAAAAAAACAATTAAAATTGAAAATGAAAAAGAAAGAAAAAAAACAAAACAAAACAAAAAAAACAAAAAAAACCTATCATTAAAAAAAAAAAAAAAAATGAAAAAAACCACGTACAAATAATTAAAAAACAAATATGTAATTTAGTGTTTTTTTTTTTTAGTGAAACCATTTATAGATTTTAAAAATGAAAAACTAAATAAACGAAAAAATTAAGAAAAACAATTAAATTAAATTAAATTTTAAAAATTTTAATAAATAAATTTTAAATTTTAAATTAAAAAAAAATAATTATTCTATAATATTAAATATATAAAAAATTAAACAAATTGAATTTAAAATAAAAAAATTGAATTAAAAAAATAATTTTAAATTTTTTGAAATTCAAAATTTTTTTTAAAAAATCAAATTAAAATAAAAAATAAAAATAAAATCAAATAAAAAATAGATGTACATATATATTAAAAATTAAAAAGAAAAAAAAAAACGAATTTTATTTTAAATAAAAATATTAAATTAAAAAAAAAAAATTAATTTTCTAAAAAAAAAATTATTTTTTGAAATTAAAAAAAAAAAACAATTAAAAAAAATTTAAAAAAAATCAATTAAAAAACAATTTATGGTGGTGGTCGGGGCGCGGCCCGCCCGCTGGGCGGCGAGGGCCGGCCAGGCGGCGCCACGGGGGCGGCCCAGCTGGCCTCCCGGCCCCCGGCGAATCGTAGGACGATTCGGCAGGAGCGGGGAGCAAGGCGGAAGCGGGAGCGGTGAGCCACCCACATCAGCCACTCCAGCAGCGAGCTATGAAATCGACCCCTCTACCGTCGGGGCGAGGCGGGTGGCCGACCATGTGTGCTGACGGTTGTGCGCTCGCGACCCCCGCCTGACCCCAACGCCGCCCAGGCGGCGGGGAGCCGACGAAGGGGCGCGGCGCCACACGAGGCCGGCCAGTGGCCTCCGACCCCGGCGGGCGGAGGGCCAACGCACAGCCCACCCCCTGGGTGGCGGGGGCCCCGGCCGGGCGGCATACATAGGTCGGACGACCGGCCTCCTGACCCCTCGGCGGAAGCGGAGGGCCGACTCGAAACTCGACCCTCACTTCCGTTTTTTTCCGAGGCGCTGGCCGACCCCGTCTTTACTGACGACCACCGCCGCCCGGCGACGGGCGAACGCATGGGCCAAAACCGAAATTGTTTTTTCAATTGATTTTTTTTTTTTTTTTTTTAATTCCAAAATATTAATTTTTTTTTTAATTATTTAAAATAAAATTCGTTTTGTTTTTATTTTTTTTGTTTTAAATTTATTATTATTATTATTTTTTTTAATAATTTTTATTAAATTTTGCCCATTTTTTTTATTTAATTGATTAATTTCATAATTTCTCTTTGTTATTAACTTTTACGTTTAGTTTTTTAATATAATTTTATAAAATTCAATAAATTTTATATTTTTTTTTTTTTTAATTTATTTCGATTTAATATTTTTTTTAAATGTTTTACTCTTCTTCTTTTTTTTCTTTTTTTTTTAATTTCAAAATATAATTTTTTTTTTAACTATTTAGAATAAAATTCGTTTTGTTTTAATTTTTTTTAATATTATTATTTTTTTGTTTTAAATTTATTATTATTATTATTATTATTTTTAATAATTTTTATTAAATTTTGCCCTTTTTTTTCATAATTTTTCTTTGTTATTAACTTTTTACGTTTAGTTTTTTTAATATAATTTTATAAAATTCAATAAATTTTATATATATATATAATTTATTTCGATTTAATATTTTTTTTAAATGTTTTACTCTTCTTTTTTTTTTTTTTGTTAATTACATAAAATTTTTATTTTTTTTATTTCAATTAAAATTGTGTATTTAAAATTAGAATTTTTTTTTAATGAAACTTAATTTTTTTAAATTATTTTTTTATTTTTTTATTTTTTTTATTTAATATTTTTTTTCAATTTTCCATTTTTAATTGATTTTTAAAGTTTTTCGTTTAACAATATTTTTTTTTCTTTTATATCTAAAATTTATTTTTTCTTTCAAAATTTATTTGTTTATTCATTTATTTATTAAAATTTAATATTTTTGTTTTTAAATTTAATTTGTTATTTTAATATTAACCTCTCTTTTTTTAATTTAATAAAAATTTGAGTGTATATACCTATTTTAATTTAAGTTTATATATATATTTTATTTTTTATAATTTAAATTTAATTTATTTTTATAGTTTATTTGTTTTTTTTAATATATATTGTTTTAAATTTGATATTTTTCATTGTATTTTATTTTATTTATTTTTTTATTTTTAATTAATTTTTTTCTTTTTTTTTCCTTTTAATTTGAATAGTGTAATTTTGAATTTTTAAATTTATTAAAATTTAATATATTTCCTTAAATTTAATTATTTGTTTTAAATTTTTTTTTCTTTTTTAAAATTTAATAAGCATTTTCTTTTTCTTTTTTAAATTTAATTTCTATATTTTATTTTTTATAATTTCCTTCCTTCTTCTTCTTTTCTTTTCTTTTTTCTTCTTCTTTTTTTTTTTTTTATTTTTAATTTCTATATTTTTTTAAATTTTAATCTTAATTTTTTTTTTGTTTATTTTTAAATTTTTTTTCCTTAAATTTTAGGTTTTTTTTAATGATTGAATTAAAATTTTTAATTTGTTTTTATTTTTATTTTTTTTATCTTCATATATTTTTTAAATTTTTAAGCTTTTAAATGTTTTTTATTTTTTTAAATTTATTTTTTTTCTTAAATTTTAGGTTAATGTTTGAATTTTAAAAATTAAAAAATGTTACTTCTATTTTTAAAAATGCCAAAAAGTATGACACAATGTTATTCCGAAGCATCAATTTGGTGTTTTGTTTGAGGAGTGTTTTTCAATCAACTTTTTTTCAAGAAACAATTTTGTTTTTACCACTAATTTTATAAAATGTTGAAATTTGACCTTAAAAAAAAAGCGATGTGCATTACTGGAAGACACATGTGGGTGTTTTTCAATCCTTTTTTTCAACAAACAATTTTGTTTTTAGCATAATTTTTAGAGAATGTTGTTGAAATTTGACCTCTTCAAAAAAAACAAGTGCATTCACGGGAAGACACACACTTTTTGGTGTTTTTTTCATGTTTTTTGAGAGTTTTTGGGCTAGAGTTCCTGTTTTGAGGTCGGAGTTACCTATTTCCGTCTGCGATACGTGATGTTATTTTAAAATGGTACAAAAAGGAGGATGAGAATGCTAGGAGGACTTTGTGGAAAGACTACAATACAGCACTCGAGAGATCCAATCATCCCGTGTAAGTAAGGATATTCTTAAAACAATATTACGCAAAGGGGTAAGGGATGATCTGTTTAGATATGCTAAATATGCTTAGTAAAGGGGACATATCTAAATAATCATGTGATGAAATTGTTAACCTTTGTAAAAGATGTTCATGGAGGAGCCGTATAGGAATAGATCAAACAACGAGGGGATACCACATATTCAAGAGTTCAAAAATCGGCCAATGGAGGAGCAACAGAGACTTTGAAATAGGTAATTTACTTGGGAATTCAAAACTAAAATGTTAAGTTCTTTTGCTTCACAGTACTGACACCTTGCGTGTTAAGAAGAAAAAGCTAGCGACTGCAAACGACTTTTAGGCATCTTTTTGCCCCAAATGCGGGAATAAACACCCACTAGAGGGAATGCCCATTGGACAAGGTGCCATTTGCACCCTTTGTGAGAAAGATCATAAAGAAACACAACAATGCCCCTTCTTTACCAGGAATAAAATCAGCATTGCAACCAACTGAAGAAGAAGTTGAAGCAATCTATCTGCTGACACAGAGAAGGCAATGGCAACCACAAGGACAAGGTATGAACTCTAATATACCATTTACATCCTCTAATTGTTGGAACAATTATCCTTCTTTTAGTCAAGCAAATTACCCTCCCTTTAACCAAATGCAATACCCGCCCTTCAATCAAATGAATTACCCACCCATGCAACAACAAACAAACCTCCCCTTTGTAGATCTCGAAATGTGGACTCCTCTGGCCTCCACAACAATCTTACTATTTAACCAGTGGAATTTGAATTGGAGGAGTCAACAACTCTCCTTTTCCAAATCAATTTCCTCCAATTTCAAATGACCACTTCCTCTACCATCGAGTGCTCCACCTGATAATCAAATGATAAGACCCCAACTACCTGTACAACCAAATCCTAACCCCAATAATAAAGATGTGCAAGTTATTAATATTCAGAACCAGCCTATACTTCATGTTTTCCCTGCACAATGTAATGACATTCATTTACGATCTAGGAAAATAGTTGAACCCATATCGATGATGTTGCCTCTTCCGATTTTGATAAAGAAAAAATTGAAAAACGTGATTCACATAAAGAGGAACAAGGACCCTCTAATAGGGGTGCTGAAACAGCAGAACCACCATTCCCTAAGCGTTTAGTTTTAACTAAAATGCCTGAGACACCTGCGTTTAATCTTCTAGGGGAATTGCAAAATCTGTATGTTAAAATCCCACTTTTACAAGCACTAAGAGATGTACCAATTTATGTAAGAACGATGAGAGGATATTTGTGTTAAGAAACCCGGTAGGAAAATCTAAAGATCATCATACTAGTCCATGCTTATGGGTGATTTATTTGCATTAATGTCAGCGTAAAGCTCCTCCAAGTTAAATATGAGTGACCCCATCAATCCCTACTGTGTAAAGTTAGTCCAAATCAGGTAGAAAAATAATCCCTCAAGTTACACAGTAGATTTAGGTGCTGCTATAAACATTATGACTCTTGAAACTTCACCAATCATTACTTGATACATAACGTGATCGGAGATACACCAACCATTCTAGAGTTAGGCGATCGTTCTACTGACTGAAACCGGAAGGAGTTATTGAAGACCTAGTCATCTCGCGTTGAATCCTGGAATTACCCGGTACGACTTTGTGGTGTTACGGACTACGACAAAGTTGAGGGACATCCTTTAGTCGCTAGGGAAGGCAACTGTTAGCTACAACCTATGCTTTTATTAGCCATAAGATTGGTCCAATGACAATTTTCCAATGGATATGAAACCAAGTGACTTACTCTCTCTACCCTCACGCTACACCCATGATTAATAATGAGAATTATGTATGGATGGACTATGATGATCATGCTATTCAACCTATTTTGACTATCTGGACAAGCTTTAAGTCCTAAAAGATACCCACCTAGGATTAGGTAATTAATAATTTTATTTGTGACCCTCCTCTGTGACTCTGAAACACATAATCGCCTCATTGCACACTTTTGAAATCAGATACCCGGGAAAAGCTTTAAATACTGAAGATCTACCCCAAACATCAACCACCATCTCTTCTAAAAGTATAACAGAGAGATCGAACTTTGAGAAAAGAACACTAGACATAAACCCCCGACTTGATACTGATTAATGACATCGAGCTTAATGAAGTTACTACTTGAAAATAAGGAAGCATTCGCATGGGACTATACAGATATGAAGGGAATCTCTCCTAAATTATGTACTCACCAAATCTATATTAAGGAAGTTTGTTGACCAATCTTTCAACCCCAATGATGAATGAACCCTAATTTAAGAGAAATTGTAAAAGAGCAACTTCAAAAATTGCTTAATGGAGGGTTTATACAACCTATATCTGACAGTGAATGGGTTTCCCCATTGGTAATAGTTCCTAATAAAAACGGGAAATGGAGAGTGTGTGTAGATTATGGAGCCTTAAATAAAGCTACTCAAAAAGATCACTTTCCTTTACCATTCATTGATCAGGTATTAGATAGTTTGTCAAGGAAGAAATTCTTCTCCTTTTTAGATGGGTTTAGTGGGTATAACCAAATCAAAATTTCACCCCAAGACCAAGATAAGACCACTCTTACTAGTCCTTGGGGAACTTTTTCCTATAGAGTTCTCCCATTCGGACTATGTAATGCACCACTTCAACCTTTCAAAGAGCGAGTTATGAGGAATCTTTTCTCGATATGCTTAATGACTCTATGGAAATATTTATGGATGACTTTACCTCTTATGGTGTGTCTTTTGAAGATGCATTGCGTGAACCTTCGAGAAATTACTTAAACAATGTATACGGAAGCTCACCTCTCTTTAGAAAGCACCAAGAAATTTCATATGATGATGAGTGAAGAGGGAGTAGTGCTAGTGGACATTTTTATTTCATCTCAAGGAATTCAGGTGGATCCATCCAAAATACAAGTCGATCGAGAACCTTCCTATTCCTAAAACACAAACAAATGTGAGAAGTTTCTTAGGACATGCGGGATATTCACGAAGAGATTTATTTTAAAATTTCTAAAAATAGCTTCTCGCTTTTTGTTTTTTGTTACTTATGAAAAAATGTACTCAAATTCAAGTGGACTAATCTTTTGCCGAGGAGGCCTTTTGTAGAACTCAAGCATCGGTTATCCACAGACTCCCTATTTTAAGACGACTCTGATTGGGCACTTTCCACTATACCTTCCCGATGCTTTGGATATCGCAATTGAGCTGTCTTGGGACAAGAGGGAAAACCATCTTTTTTTATGCCATCTACTTTATTGGTAAGAATATGACTCTCTTGAGCTTAATTATACGATTCATTGAAAAGGAAATTTCTTAGCAATCATTTATGCTATTAATAAATTTTGATATTACATTATCGGATTTACTCTCACTTTTTCCATACCGACCACTCGGCTATCAAGTATTTAATGAACATTTATCGTCACAAATGCTCGAGTCACGGATGTATTATTATTATTACAAGAGTTTGATATTACAATTGTAGATCGACTAGGTAAATAAAATGTTGTTGTTGATTTCCTTTCCTCAGTTAAAAGGCTGATGATAATACTCAGTGAGATGATTCCTTTCTCGATGAATATTTATTTGCATTTTCACGCTCACTCACCATGGTATGCGGACATTGCCAATTATCTAGTTGCGGGGGAAGTTACCATCACACCTATCACACGAGATAAAAAGAAAAAATCATTCAACAAAGTGCTCTGGTGATAGCTAGATAAGTGGGTGTCTTTTCTATCACAGGAATTGATCATGAAATCCGAAGATGCATTAGAGAAGATGAGGGTGTATGATATACTAAAATCTTGTCATGATGGCCCTTGCGTGAGGGGTATTTCTCGTGATAAGAGAACGTGCACATAAAATTCTTAGGATGGGTTATTATTGGCCCTCACTCTTTAAGGATGCAAAGAAATATGTCTAAGCTTGTGATAGCTTTCAGAGAATGGGTCAACCTAATCATAGAGATGAAATTCCATTAAACCCCCAGGTAATACTTAAACCATTTGAAATATGGGAATTAGACTTTATAGGACCAATTAATCCTCCATCCAACCAAAGAGTTTATATATTATTCTACACAGATTATATGACTAAATGGGTGGAGGCCAAAGCACTCCTTAGAGCTAATGAATAAGTTGTCCTAGCTTTCCTATTTGAAGAAATATTTTTTAGATTTGGAGTCCCTAGAGAGCTAGTTACAAATGGAGGACCTCCTTTCACTTCTCATGGTTTCAAAGCCACCCTTCGAAAATATCACATTCATCATAGAATGACTACACCATACCACCCCCAAGCCAATGGTGCGGTGAAGTACAAACAAAGTAATAGAAGCCATTCTAACAAAAACAGGTGTTGAAAAGACAATCGAAAGGATTGGTCTCAAAGAGCCACTGAAGCGCTATGGGCTTGTAGAACTACTTAGAGAAATACTACGAGGATTTTCTCCCTATGAATTGGTTTATGGTAAAAAGTGTTGTTTTTCCATGGAATTTTGAAATTAAAACCTTAAGAGTACTTTAGCTATTAACCTTGATTTGAGCGATGCACGGGCGGCTAGGTTGCCACAACTTCATGAATTGGATGAAAAAATATTAGATGCCATTCATCAGAGATAACTATAGATCCAACAACAAAGAACAAAGTGGCATGATAAAATCACTGCGAGCATAAAGCAGTTCCAAAAAGGTAATTGGGCTTTATTGTATGATTCTCGGTTTGAAAATTTTCAAGGGAAACTACGTATAAGATGGTTGGGACCTTACGAAATAGATATTGTTTTTCCCAATGGAGCAGTAAGGCTCTTAACAATTTATGACTCTAAAATACCACTATTAGTAAATGTTCATCGGCTTCATCTGTACCAATGCCCTATTTCTAAAGAAGATTTTAAGGCCACTTGCATGGCATATGCACATTATCTCTTTTTAGGGGAGCCTTCTGCTCTTCATTGCATTTGATTTTTCTGCATTGTATTTTTAGTATTAGATTAGATTTATTAAACTAATAATCCCTGTCAAGGGATGGCATGTTACAATTGATTATTTTGTAGATTCTTGATTAAGGAAAGGCTTGCTAAGGAAGGAAAAATTCACCACAAGCAGATCCAAGCTTCATTCTGAGAAGCATTGCTCCCCTCACTTCAACCCATTCATAGCTCATTTCCCTATCTCCCAATAAAATTTCATCATTCATTCCCTTCATTCCTTTTTCCTTTTTATGTCATTTTCCCTATTTTTCCCATTGCTGGAACACCATTCTCCAGCAAATACTTTCCCCATTTTTCACATTGCTGAACACCATTCTTCAGCAAACATTTTCCCCATTTTCCCACTATTAAAACACCACTCCTCAGCAACACTTTCCCTATTTTCCCATTGCTGAAACACCACTCTTCAGCAGTATTTCATCCATTTTTCCCATTCTTTAAGCTTACCATTTCTTTTCTCCAAAGAAATGATTACGCGACGATTTTCTACGCTCAGTGAAACCATCTTCTTTAGTTATTTCATTCTCACTTCTCTTAGTCTCGTACTTTTACTCCTATTCTTTCACTACCTTTCTCCTATGATAAAATAGACCTCTAATATAATCTCTCATGTTTCAAAAGCTTCTAAAGTTCTTCCATGACTATTGAGCCATTATAATCAAAGCACTATATTTTTTGAACTACAAATCAAAGAGTAAATATGAGGTATATAAAATTTTATATGTAAAGTCATAATTAAAATATGGTTAAATGAGAATATCTCACAAATCTCCCATACATTTAAATTCTTCATCATTTCAGCCCGTAGTTGGAGGGGGAATATAGAAATTATATTTCATCATTTCACAACATGCGCAATTACGAGTCATATTTCTTACCCATTACCTCGCTCCATCACCGTTATTCCATGTTCTCATTCGCAAAATTTACTCGTTCTCGAAGAGCGATAACACGCTGATCGCTGTGCATTTTACCAAAGTTGGTTAACTATGGGAGGACCTACTATTCGACATGAGCTCTTGGCTTCGATAGCTCTTCTTGAATTATACCCGTGAGGTGTATCATATTTTTCAAAGCGAGGCATTTGGGTCGGGATATTTTCGATGAGGCTTCAAGAGTTTGATCCACAATGTGTCCTTGAATTTGCACAAAATATTACGGAAGATCATTCTACTATCCGGGAGTTCAAATTCCAGTCTTTGAAGAGGGTGACACAGCACGAGGTAAGCCTTTAGTTCTACTGGGTCAACGGTACTCAATGGTTTAGTCGAAAGCATATCATTTTGAATGCACAACAAGATTTTTCTCTGCTGTGGAGAACAAGTCGAGCCAAAAGGTCGTAGGTGTCGACTTCACTCATTCTCGCCTCATGGCCGAAAGTAGTTGAATTCTGTCTAAACATTACACCTCACTTGTAGAAGGTCGCTACCGGATGTAGTCTACCAGCATGATTTTGTCTTGTTGAATCATTCACGACATGAGTCGACGCGCTAAATCATTCCTTATTATTTACTCCTGGGTGTATTAGAAATATGTCACATTATTGCAAACAGGTAAAATTCCCACTCCTTTCCTCACCCATCACCATCTTGTTCGCATGCGATTTAGAGGGATTTTTCTCAACAAAACCCCTCCTCTAAAAAATCCACCCCCTAGACTCTGTAAGTCTATGAAATTCCTCA
Organism: Pinus albicaulis; assembly: GCA_034641835.2. Lineage (NCBI taxonomy): Eukaryota > Viridiplantae > Streptophyta > Pinopsida > Pinales > Pinaceae > Pinus > Pinus albicaulis. Next base: position 1,397,295,247 of record CM076579.1, on the reverse strand, counting down.
AGAACGCTGTGAAAATTCCCACGAGCGACAATTAGAGAACATCCCACGACCCCCTCCACCAATTCCATCCACGTAATCCAACTAATCCAATTAACCTTTTCTTCAATTCCATCCCACCACTTAGAAGAATCATCCGATCCCTACTTGTCCATATTCCCAATGATAACTCTCGAGCACAGATACACACCACCATCCTCCTTTATTCGTAAAGGAAAAGGCGATCACAATCGCCTCTCTACCAAAAAAAGACAAACAAGTGTCGCAACTAAAGCGGCTACTACCTCCTCTAATAGCCTTCCTTCTCCTCGGGAAAAACCCTCTCATAAAAGGAAAAAGCAAACTACCGATTTTTTCGCTCTTTACACTCGGAGACGAATGAGGACGCTCTACTAAAGCGACAGAACAACTCCTACTACCCCCGATCCTACAACCATTTGTTAAACTCCATACACCACCACCCTTCTAAACCTCGGAATTATTACCGTCTCACCCGAATGGCACCGAAACACAAGAACTAGATGCTCGGGGTAATGTATGACATCATTTTCTACGAACATGTAGTCGTCACACAAGAACCGACCAGCTCGGTCGATGGGCTGTCAATCGATAGGTCAGAAACACAAGTTCGCCGACTGCGCGATGTACCAAGAACTGAGACACCTCAGAGATATGCTACTTATTCGATGGGTACACTGCGATAAAGGAACCAGCTCTAGGCATCACATGAAACCGGCTACAAAGCTAAAACACGACGACCAATTCCCGAGAATACGGTCGATACACAAAAGCGGAGTCACTTTGGCTTCTCTTCTACTGGAAAATGAGTTTCTAAGATCAGAATTGGAAACCTATAAGCAAGCATTAGCGTGACAGCAAAGGAAGCTTATGATAAGGAGCTCAATTTGTATACCACTGGCCCATGCAAAAGCATCCATGGCGGATAAACACACAAAAAATGATCCATATAAGGAATATATGTGCAACCTAATGTGGAAACATTTTTCAACAAGCGAGTGATATAAGATAGTTCAATTCCCAATGCCAGCACCTACATGCTTGCGGTCACTAAAGAGGAACACCCTAATATTACACAAGAACCAGAGTAGGGGCCTTCAAAAATTTTAAAAAAGGAAGTTAATTTACAAGTACCCCGACCTATTGTAAGCTGACCCAAATCTAAAGCTCCTCGTTGTTATTTCTACCCCAGCTATACCTCGGCCTACCACTTCGTAATCTCTGAAACACAAAGTTGAACCATGAATGAAAGCGAGCAAATAATGAATAAATGGAAGAAATAGTATGCCATTTTGCAAGATAAAATGCTATAAAGCGGCACAAATTAGTATGTGCAGAATCCTTATATATTCAAGCCAGGAGATCTTGGAAACAAAGCACTCCGTGCGAATCTAGAGTTTATAAGAAGAAGAATAAAGAACTAAAAGGCAAATTGCTCCTAATTTTTGAACTCGTACAAAAATCACTGGCTACTAGGAAACCATCTCTAAATTACTCTCTATTCCTCTCAGAACGCCTTGTTTACTTTCAGTTGAAAGAAATCAAAGATGGAAGACCCCATGAGGTGATTACATCCGAACAGTTTGTCAGAAAATATGTTGCGAAGCCTCCATCGATGATCAACACTTATTATGTGAGTTGTACCTTCCACAATGAAGCCATCCTCAGCGAGAAGGTTTAATCTTAACCCTCTTGTTGGCAACATTCGGATCGGGGCATTTGCCTCTTTCCTTGCTAATCGGATTACATGGCGGTACGATTTTCTTGCAACTAGGCATAATGAAGACAGTCTGTCTCTCGGATAAGGCTAGAACTGAAGAACCCCGCCATCTTTGTGGCAGAGTATTATCAATTTTTGAAGAAACCAGGGATGACTGAACATATACGGAAATTACAAGTTTTAGTACTCCAGGACTGCCAACATTTTATTCAGGCCAAAGAAATTGCTACTTTAAGAGAAAATAATATGTTTTGGCAATAATATTCTAAGGAAAAGTAGGAGAAAAATCCTTTCAGTCCTACTAATCTCGAAACCGCATTCTTTAGAGTACCCAATTACATCAGATGTGTTCAATAATGTGTTGAAAACTGGATAGGGTCCCACTTTCATTTTCCTAATTTATGGATGCCCGGCGGAGGAATATCATGCTCATCATAGGTTGAGAAAGCAACAAGGATGAAGCGACGTACTTGGAAAAGATTGAAAAAGAATTAGCAAGGGTTCGTAGCCTTAACAGACAAGTACCTTTCCAGTAGCCTATCGCCTAAGTAACTTACATTCCAAAAGCCAAGGTATCAGGACTCGAGTTCGGATTAAAGTTGCACCGAGGACATGCAGCCTTTTTAGTTGGGGGATGTTAGGACTCTATAATATACAGCATATTGACCATACATTTTGCTATCATTCCACTCTTTTCTAGTCCATATTTAAAGCCTATACTATCACTTTCATCCATTCTTCCAAGGTATAGTATACATTCTTCTCTTTACTATATGTTTAACTTGTTTTACATGTAATTTTACATTACTTTCATATTTAACCATTAATCAAAAATATATAGTTGTTGAAATGATTTTCGAAGAACTGTAGATTAATTCATCATGACTGCTGTTTGAACCGTGATTGTTGAAACCATTTGAAGTACTAAATTTAATCCATCATGGTTGTGCGAAGACGCGCTGTACGAAACATTCAGGATAGTACGCAAAATCATGTTCTTTGACACATTCTCGTGATTTGTGATTTTGAAGAAGTATTTGAGCATGAGAGCAACGAGGAAAAGATAAGTAAAGAAAGAGTATTACATTGGCCATAACAATTACACCTTGAAGCCGGTACTCACCGTTAACCATTGTAACATGACATTTTTAGCGTGGAAGAACAAAAAGGTCCTATTTTACTATAGAAGATCGAGATTGGGTTAAAAATATAATTTTCTATGCAATGTAATTAGTCGTAGTAATAGACGCTCTCTTTTAAAAATAGGAGACATCAACATAATTGAGATTACATGAGGCTTATTTTGAAACGAGAGAATGAATGTGAATCCTTTGTAATATGTTACTTTGCTGACAGATAAATAAAATCTTGTTCTGAGCATTTCATTTTAATTCCTTCTTTCTAGGGAATCTTGTGAGTAGGAAAAGTGCAGCTGCCTTCTTCACAAGATTCACCCATTTATTTTTTGTAATAACGTTTGTTAAGCTGTTCTTTTTTCATTTATGCCTTGTTAAACTCTGTCTGCTGAAATCATTTATGCGGTATTGGAACTCTGCGTATCTATTATTGAAACTTCGTGTTTCCATTACTTGTTGTCATTATTTTCATACAATTCATTCTTAGGTAATTGTGGATTATTTTAATTAGTAATCTTGTTTATGAGAATGAGTTTGTGAAAGCATTGTCAATCGTACTTGATATCTTTACTGATTCACTACTTGGGGAATAGGGTCCTGCTTCTACTGTTATAGCATAATTGGTCTTTTCTTCTTTTTGCATATTGGTTTTCTTTCTAGATTGTTATCTTTTTAATGTAATCCAGGGTTCTTTTGGTGATTGTGCTGCTGATAGAAAGATTTCCTTTATTTGTAGTAAATCAAGTATAACTGCGTTTGTTTGAAACAAGGTGTGATTAGTGTAATTTTTACTACAACCTTCCATTGCTTTTGAGATTGAGCATATACAGTGTGTGATTGCCTTTGAAATAAACAAACTTCCCTAGGTTGACAATTTATGTAGCACTTGATTGTTTAAATCAATAAGCAATTAAAGTGACCAACAGATGGTACAATCATTGTGGCATCATATAGTTTCTTCACTTCTTTATGAATTAAAGGCAGTAATATTGGATTTACTCTTCTTAGTTTTTGCTTGAAATGATTTTTAACTTCTTTGATTGGGATGGTGTGCTTAATGATAGAAGTATCATAAGATTTTAAGTCTTCATAACTCCATGCAAACACATGAGAGAATTCCTTAATAATTTTAATGTATTTCTCCTTTTCTTTAGGAGACAAGGATTAGATAGTTTCATAATTTTGGGAGTTTCTTGCATTCCAATGTTACAATATTCTACATCATCACCCACAAGTTCATTTTTTGGCTTTCTGGGGACATCATTGGAGTCAAAAAGTTCTTCCAATGGTACTAAACCTCCAGGAAACACATTGTACTTAATTGCAAAAAATTCTAGCCCTTCTTGATTCTCATCAGTTTCATTGATTTCCACTTCTGTTTTTTTGCTATTTACATCAGTATCACTATCATTATCTACGTCTCTATTTACACAATCAAATTCTTCTTTCATTTGTAAAAAATTATGAGTTTTCTCATCATTTCCAAAAACTTTCCAATATCTTACATTGTCAGGGACAGTTGGCCTATGTTTGACTTCCACCACATATTTCCCATTGGGGTGAAAAGGAATTTTACAGGTACTGGTTGAAACATCCAAGGCATCAGCTAAAATATTTTGGGTTCTAGGGATAACAAACAAATCATATTCAGTGAAACATTGTAGGAATTCTAAAATTAAATTCTTATAGGCTCTCAATCTAGGGTGTTTAGTTTCATATTCACCCTTAATTTTTTTGATAATGAGCTAAGAATCCCCATGCACAAAAATCCTTTTAGCTCCTAACCTCTTTAAAATTTGCAACCCTAAGATCAAAACTTCATACTCTGTTATGTTATTAGTGCACTGAAAATTTAGTTTATAGCCATGCCCCTAGGACATATTGGTTGATGAGTTCATGACAAACACGCCTGCTCCTACACCATATTTACACACAGTTCCATCGAAATCCATATTCCAAAGATATTTTTCCTCTACTACTTGTTTTTCAGTTTCAGCTAATTGATATGTTTTCTTGGTTTCAATCTCTTGTTTTGGCCATTCCTCTTCAACTAGTTTTTCATTGTACATAGTGAAGGAATCTAAGACAGAGTGCACATAATACAGGGGGAAGTTGTTTGTTTTATCCTGGCTACTAACCATGTATTTCATCATAGTTTATCTGTATAACCTCCTCAACTTACCAAAGACAGGAATGGTGGCATAGTTCATATACATTTGCAATTTATCTTGTAGCTTTGCACCCAGGATCTTGAGAGTAGCATCCCATACTTGGGTAGTATGTCTGCTACTACAATGTCCATGACTAGACTCTTGGCTGGTATTTGAACTAGAGTGACACATAAATCTTTAATTAGCGCTAGACATCTCACTTTGCTAGAATCAAAAGAATATAAGTCTTTATAAGTTCTTGTGATGTCTAGTGCTAGTTTTTCCATGATATCTCTTGGCATTAAGTTATGGGAGGCACCTGAATCAAGCATTGAATTATGTAAAATTTTGTCATTAATATTCAAACTAATGTAAAAGGGTGGGACACTTCCATCTTAGGATTTGCCTTCTACCTCAGGTCCAAATAATAACTCGGGTTTGTCATCATTTAAATTAACTGTATATGGCATTTTTGTTATCTTTAAGGCTTTCATCACTTGAATCTTATATATATCTTTAGTGACCAACTCAGTTATAGGAATGGAAATTTTCACTTTGGCTAGTTCATTTTCAATGCTAAAGGATTTTTGTGATTTGTCAATTTCTTTGACATTTGCATCTAGTTTCTTAGGCATCTCATTTTGAGGATCAAATTTTATTCGATTAGTTGCAAGAGTTTCTGGTTTTTATAGATTTATTTTTGAAGATCTGTTTTTGTTTGACTAGTTGAAGGAGTATATTTTTGAGTTTTATGAGGAAGGTTTTCAACACCTTTCTTACTTCTTAAGTTATATTGCTTTTGAAACTCCATCATGCCATTTTTATATCCTTGTTTGTATTCCTAATATTCTAAAGGGTCTTTCTCTAGTTGTGACAGCAAAAACTGAACTTATTCTTCTTTTCTTAAGAAGGTTTGATCTATTTCATTTATTTCATTTATTCCAAATAGATTTATCTAATTATCTTCAGTTTCTTCTGCTAACTTAGTTTCTTGATTAGCATATTTTTCTTAAAATGAAGGCCTAATTTGTTGTTGATCGGCAGGGCCTCTCTATTCTCTTTGTTTGATTTGTGGTGGATTTCTACTAGGAGCAACCCCTTTATTTTCTCTTGGGGGAGTGTTGAGGTCTCAAAATTTCGTTGCCGAAACATGGGGGAAAACCACTCGGTCCGAACCTTAAAGAAGCTTCTTTTCTGTTTGGTGTAGTGGCTCTGACTCGAGATAATGGGACCAGTTTCCCAATAAGGATGATTTTGAGGGTGTTGTGATTATATGACATGAAAATGGAGAATGATTTTAATCTATCTTATGCATCTATCTAGACTATTTATTCTACTATATACCTGGTATTTTTCTTCCTTTATGTGATCTAAAGAGATATCTTTCTACTATTAGTAATATAGATCATTTAACAATTGAAAGAGATGAAAATTATATAAGATGATTCTTCTAACAAAGTAGTTTGACTAGAAGAATTGTGAAAAATATATCACATTCATATGTGTGATTATATATTCAATAGGAAATCACAGATAAATATTAGAACAGAAGTGCACGTAACATTCATCTATAATAACTTTTCAAATATATAATGTAATAAAAATATGATTGTCAATCTATAAAGCAAGACTTAATACAAGTGAATAAAAGTACCATATGTACGAATTTATACTCATGTAAACTGACAGTAATTGATTTTCTCCTTCTCACTTTCAAGCAAATTAAAGAGTACAGTAGTGCAACATCATTTAAATAGCTTTAATTGTTAAAAGATAACAAATGTGTTCCATTAATTCATCAAAGCATTCACAAACTTACATTAGTGCATTCTTTGCAAATGTTTTTGAAAAATTTCTGGACCCTTCTCTAAATGCATGAGAGGGGTTTAAATACTAAACTAACTATGTTCTAAAATGGATTATTACAAAAATATAGAGTATTTTTCAAACAACCATCCTCGTAAGACTAACTTAAACTACAATCTAGGAAAATAAAATAACAATTTTGATTTATGAATTCTGCCCTTTCTTCCTGGATTTGGTCATGAATTTGACAAATATCTATCTTAGAAATGAGCTGAGCTGGCTGGGAAATCCTCGATCTTACTTGTCACTTGAATATTACGTTTTGAAAGTACTGGTTGTGATCTTTTTATCGAATCTGTTAAGGACTGCAGAATATGACACTAATGATAAGGTTTGATCATAAAATTCCAATAATTTTCTTGATCAAACTTATTTACCTTTTTAATTACTTCATCCTGCATTTCTGCCTTCTACTTCCACTATGTTTCTAGTTGTTTTACTTCTAAGAACACTTCAGACATGTACTCTTTGATAAGTTCTGATTTCACTAGCTATTCACATACAGATTCAATAACTTCCTGTGATAATTTTGATGTTTTCGTCGGTGCTTTCTCTGCCTGCTTGATTTGTGCTTCCCAATATTTGAATAGGATCTCCTTATGAAACTTATCTACCTGAGGTAGATAAGCTTCCTTTCATGAGTCTGATGCTTTCCATTGAATGTGTTCGTTGATTTTCTTTTCAATTCTTTCACATTCAAGTTTCTAGATAGCCACTTGTTGGATCGGTATTTTATTTGAATCACAATAAGAGTCAATAATAGAAGTTTGATGGAAAAATACTCCCTGTTGTTTCTTTAACTTAGAATTTGTATCCAATGCTTCTTTTATAAATTTCTGTAATTGTGGTTGGCTCTATAACCTAGTCATTACTGCTTCCATATGTACTTGTTTCTCATTGATTTCTGCTCGATGCTACAATTTAAGACTCTCGAAATATTTTTGAAATTGGGCCATCTTTCCTTTCAATTGCTCACTGGAGTTGGATTTTTCATCATCTAACTGCCTCTCTAGCTCTTATACTCTGGCTTCCTTTTGCCTCAGTAATACTCTAACTTCAGTAGCTTTATCAACAATGGCAATAGCATATGCCCCTGCATACTGCGATAATTTAGTTAGTAGCATATGCCCCTTCATATTGTGATAATTTAGTTAGATGTTCAGTAGGATCAACTAAGGAATCCTTCCGCAAAACTTCAATAGATACATCTGTGAGGTTTGAAACTGCTTCATCAGTTCTTCTCCTTTTATTTCTCTTGACTACAGCCTTATAAATAGGACTATAGAAGATTTCCAGTGAAGGGATTTCTTCAACTTGTAAAACTATTTTTTTTGTAGGGTAGGCTGGTATGATCTCTCGATCATGAGTCTCTGGAACTTGTTGTAGTGGATTAACAGTTTCCACTGTCTTCTGGGAATGTTCAAGTGTTTGAAAAATAGTTACTTGATTAGTATTGGTATTGGATTTAGGAGTTTTATTTCTTCAAAAAACTCATCCCATTCACTACTCAAATTCTTTGTTTGTGACTATTCTGACTGATCAAGTGTGTCATGGTTGTGCTGAACTTCTTGAGAGGTTGACTTTGTTCCATTATTTTCTTTTTGCTCTTGCATCTATATCTCGTGGATTACCTGATCAATTATCTTTTTTGGGCTATCCTTTATGGATTCAGATTCATTTTCAGAATGATCCGAATTGTGAGATTGATGCTCTGATTGACCCGATTCATCCTCAGACATGTATTTTGCTTCATTATCGAAGTTGATACTTGGAGTAGGTCTGTTGACATCTTTAATAGTTAACAAGTTGAGAGGAACTCTCTCCAATCTCTTATTTATATATATTTGGAAAGCTTCCAAATCATCTTGGCTAAGTTCACTGGATGCAAACTTAATTATATCTGAAAACTTTTCCATGCCTTGTAAGAGATCATCAAATCCATCTATTTCCTTTACAAAAGGCTTCATTTTGAGCTTTGTAGTGAAATTTTTAATTACAACATTTGGATCATACAGCCTCTTTGGCATTACTACCAAATTAAATATATTAATCTTAGGAACCTCCTTGTAGGTATGGCCAATATCAAAAAGTGCAAAAGTGTCGTACTGTACAGGGAAATTAGCCAAACAGCCTTCTTAGCACCTTTCAGTTGTTTAGTGATACCATTTACAAGTTGGTAGGCTATCTCTCTTGCAAGCAACTTATCAGGAACATAATATGGTAGGACGTGGGGAGAAGCATAACACCCGAATACTCTGACATATGTAAAATTCTCCTTTGCAAACCACCTAGACATAGAAACAATATTTGCACTAGCCTCTTCGGAAACCCTAGAGGCCTTCTTATTAAATATCATTTGGTGCATAGGAAACATGACTCCATGGCAAATTTTATAAAAATGCAGATGAAAGTATGAATCTGAAAGGACTCTGTGGTAAATATGGATTGGGATAGGGTCTTAGGTAGTCCATTTCCATCCCATGGTAGGAAAACTAGAAGAAAAGTAGATTGTGTCCATGACATAGGCAGACATATAAAAGGGAGGTATTTCTCTAGATGAAACATTCCTTTTATTCCTATATTTTGTGATGTGTTTATCTAAACTGTCAGATAGGATATTTTCCCAATTTAGAATTGAGGAATTGATGATTGTGTCAATCTATGGAACCCAATATATTGAAAACCTAGTGATATTAGGTTTGGAAAATAATCTACACAACATACCGACATCATAATAATAGAGGGAAGGAATTTGGGCAATTGGGTACGTACCGAGTTTATCTCACTTTAACTTTCCCAGGTCTTCCTTCCATTCTTTGATAACTTTCATGAGATCCAGATGCTCTTCTCTAAAGCTTTACAGAAAAACTTTGTCATATTTTTGATACGGTGAGGGTAGATGGTACATTGCTTGTAAATCTTCTGCCCTGAAAAACCCTATGTTTTCTCCCTTTGAATCTTTGAATTTTTTGTCATCTATGCTTAAGTGGTCAATTACCCACTTAACCATGTCTGTGTGAGGGAAAATTTTTGGTCTTGTGGCTACCTTGTGGATAAATGAACATGCAACATCGAATTAATTCGCGTCCGAAGTAGATGTCATGCCTTTTGTAGAGACTTTGGTTATTACCCTTGGATTTTCGTCTTCAAACAGTTTATACATTGCTTCCCATGATGAACTACCATAATCCTTGTTGCAAGTGGTATCCGAAAATAAAGGAGCCATGTTTGAGTCTTCATTAGGTAACACTTGAGAAATCTATTTTCCCTTTTTACTCATTTCAATCTTCTTCACTCCATTAAGAGATTTCCTGATTTCAAGTAAACAGAGCGAACATTACAAGTATAGAGAACAAAGATAAAAATCCATCGTTTATATCAAACATGCATGAAGAAATATGAATCTAATAAAACCTTTATGTCTATTAAATATTATTAATCATTGTTTATATTTCAAAAATAAAATCTCTTACACCTTTACACGAAATAGATATCAATCAACTTGAGTCGTTAGATATCAAATTTCGATTTGATACGACATAAGTCATTTCGCATGCTTGAGTAATTGAATGTCGTTAATTCACATATCGAAATATATAACTTTTACCATTTGTGATGTTTTCCCATAAATGCTACGAAATGTGATCTATGCAAATCGCACATCGCAACTTTTATGTGATAATAAATTTGTTTTCGGTTAAGTCATGTGAAATGTGAATTACACATAAGAAAATTCAAGCAGCCGCGCTTAATAGGATTTTAGAGATTTATATTTATTTCTTTGTTGGCTCATTGGTTCCACGCAATCTCATTTATATCGAATTTCTTTATGAGTTGATTGTTTTAAATGAGGTGTGATGCAATAAATAAAGTATAATGATAATTGAATTTTTTTGCAAGTTTTAAACATAACTTCAGAAAAAGGTTTAGCACATTTCGCAGCCCACATGACTTAGAGGTTTGCAAGTCTTTTGGGTTGTAAGCTATGTATTTTGTGATGTGCTAAAGGTATAAAGCATAAAAGAAAAAAGAAAACTTGTATTTCCTAAAGTTTTTGTTTTTAAAGCTAAAAATAAATTTCCTATGTATTTCTAAAGGGTCTCCATTTATTAAAATAAATGGGGGGTGTTGTATAGCACAACAATTGGCGATTCACTTGGTAGAACCCGCTATCTCTGACTATCTTTTTGAAATTTCTATAAAAAAATTGAAAATAAAAATAGTTGCAGGAATGAATTTCAAACAAATAATATCTCACTAAGCAATGAAATTTCTCTTATTTACAATTCGTAAGAATCCCTCTTTTAGAGATATAAGTATGAAAATATATATCAGTATTTACTCATTTCAAAGAGATAAAGTAGGTGGCTCTTATAGATCAGCTTTATAAAAATTTACCCTTTTATCACACGTAGAGCCTTTGTTCCAATAGGAAATTTAAGTTTTTGGCAGGGTTACCTTTTACCCAACAATGATTCATTGTCCCATCCAGTGTTTCTTATAATTTCCAAAAATAAATTCTAATTTTTTGAAACTTTTCTTTTTTGTATCATATTTTTATTTACTTAAAAGCCATTATCTTGGCTTGGTAACCAAATGATGACAATGCCATTCACTAGTTGTAATTAAACTGATCAAGCTGGCTCTTGATGAGACCCCTTGTCCTCTTGATATAATCTCAAGCCATTACCCTGTTTTGGTAGGCAGTATTTGTAATGTCAGTTTAACTATTTCCCTTGTTGGACATTGGGTTCAACACTCCTCGTGTGTTTCGAGACATAGACTAATCACCCCTCGTGGATCCTAACTCTGGTGATTGTAGCGGAGACTAATACCTGCAGGTTTTGGTCTAACGGAAATCATGATTCCAACAAGTGGTATCAAAGTGATAGGTCTTGATTTCGAAAATCACCCGACTCGCGTTGGGGTGGAGATTGTTGGACATTGGTTTCAACGCTCCCCGTGTGTTTCGTGACATGGACTAACCGCCTCTCATGGATCCTAACTCTGGCAATTGTATCAGAGACTAATACTTGCGGGTTTTGGTCTAACGAAAATCATGATTCCAACATCCCTATGAACATGGTAAACAAGCTCTTGATGAGACTTATTTTCTTTTAAGTTTTTCTAGTTATAATATTTTTTTTCTTTTAATTTCTTTCAAAAATTTATAAGTTTTCTTGGATGGGGTGAATCATTGGTCCTTTTGAGGATTCTGGATGGTAATGTTGATTTTTAGATTGCTTTTTTGTAAAAGAGTCTTTACTATGTTAAATATTCTTTTATTGACTGATAAAAGAATAATAATGCTATATAAGGATGAGATTTCATCAGAGAATAAATAATTTCAATGAAATTACATATTTTAATGAAAATAAAATCTATTTGTCTTTCAAATCTTTCGATTGTTTCCTTAACACTTCTTATTTCTATAAGCGATAAATCAAAAAGGATCATCTGAGATTTTATTTTGAAAAGACAAAAATTTATACTAAGCAACTTTTGTTTTTTCTAAGAAAAAGAAAAAGACACTAGTATACAAGGAATAAAAGGGGTTACCTCCTATGAAAAGTATTTTTTCAAAATCTGCCCATTAACAGGCAAAGAATCTTTTTTTCCTGATATATCTTGCAATAAGAATGTTGATGTGCCTATTTCTTCCATTATTTGAAATGGACCTAGCCAGAGTTTTTGAAATTTTGTGTGTTTACCTTTTTCCTCATGTGCTTTGTCCCATTTCAATACCAGATCACCAATTTGAAAAAGAATTGGAGTAACAGAAGTTGAATCAAATGAGGCTTTTACTATATGTTGATGATGTGCATGAGTCTGTTTAGCTTTTTCTCTTTATTCCTCTAACTTAAGAATTTGACATTGTCTAAGTTATAAAGAAGAAGCAAGAGATTCATCAATAAATTGGACTAAGGAAAGATAGGGAATAACTACATTGGTAGGAAGTACAACTTCTTTTCCATAGACAAGATTGAATGGGGAAGTGCCAATAGAAGCTTTTTGAGTTATTCGATCTGCCCAAAGAGCAAATATTAATGACTTGTACTAATTTCATTGGTTTTGATCAACATTTATTTTGATTATTCTAATCAAATTCTTGTTTGTATATTCTTCCAAACCATTTCCTTGTGGGTAATAATTTGCAAAATGCTTAAGCTTAAAACCTCTTTTAATTGAAAATTCCATCATAGCAGTTCCTGAGAAGTAAGATGCATTATCAAACATTAAAGCAATAGGTAAGCCTAACCTAGTTATGATATTTTGGTCGATGAAATCAATGATATTCTCAGAGTTGGATACCTTTAATGGATTTTCTTCCACTCATTTAGTAAATTAATTTGTAGCTATGAGAATATATCTATGTTGTTGGAAGAGTTAGGAACAATCTCACTAATTATATCTAATCCCCATTGTTCAAATGGTTGTTCGATATTGACTGACTATAATGGGAATGTTGGTTTCCTTTGTCTTCTTTATCCACTTTCATACACCTTTCATTTTCTTGAATATTCATGAGCATATTTGAAAATTGTAGGCCAACAGTAACCTGCATGCAGGATTTTGTGTGTTGTCGTATTTCCTCCAAAATGTCCTCCAGCTGGTCCATCATGGAGTTCCTGCAAGACTTTCTCTGCTTCAGATTTTTCTAGGCATCTTAGTAGTACATAATCAAAATTTCTCCTAAATAACACATCGTTGATAAATTCATATTTCTTGGCCTTTAATCTTAAAGCTCGTTTTGTTTTGTAACTGAGTTGATTCGGAGAATATCCATTTTTCAAACAAAATATGAGATCAATATAATGAGACCGTGCATCATTGAGGCTTACATATGATATTTGCACATTGTTACCTAAATCTTCCTCTGATGATAGAAGGGATGCTCCTATAAGCATTCTGCAAAAACCTTGACCTCTAACAATTTTAGAAGGTCTAATTTCTACATCATATTCTTGTAAAGAAGGAACCAAGTTAGCCCTCTTCTATCCTAATTCTCTTTGCATTAAGATTTTTCTCACTGCAGAGGATGGAACTATGATTTTGGTATGATTTTTTAGGAGAAATGGCCTAAAATGATTTATAGCCTTAAAGACAGCAAATGATTTCTTTTCGATAGATGTGTAATTTAGTTCTACACCTTGCAAATTGTAACTAAAAAATGATATTGGTGCTTCACTTTGTTGGTCATTAAGCTGTGTTAAAACAACAACGTATGATGTATTTGATGAAAAAGTGTATAAAGTAAAAGGATTAAGAAATTTGGGGTTAGTCAGGAATGGAGCATTGACAATGGATTGTTTAATAAAACCGAATGCTTATCTTTCATTATGTCCCCATTTAAAGACTGAATTTTTCTTAATTATGTTTTGTAATGGTAAAACTATTTGTGAAAAGTCAGGGATAAACCTTTTAACAAAATTAATTTTCCCAAGAAATGACTGCATAGCTTTCTTTTTATGAGGGAAAGGAATTATTTTAATTTCATCAATTCTTTCAGGATGAATATAGATACCTCTTTTTGGCACAATGAATCCTAAATTTTTTCCTTCATCTAATGCAAAAAATGATTTCTTTGGATTTAAGGAGATGCCATACCTTTTGCATCGCTCAAAGACTTGCTTTAGTTCATTCATATGACTGGTTACTTGTTTAGAAAAGATTGTAATTGATTTCTTTATGAGCCCCCTAAAATTTGTGTCCATAGCTCTTTGAAAAGTGGAGCCTGCATTAATTAATCCAAATGGCATCTTTTGATAGGCGTAAGTTCCCCACTTAGTTCTGAACGTAGTTTTCAATATGTCATCTGGATGTACAAGAATTTGATTATATCCCGAGAATCCATCTAGGAAGGACATAAGTTCAAAACCAGCTACTGTCTGCAGTACTTGTTCCATGGTTGGTAATGGAAAGTTGTCCTTCTGACAAGCTTTGTTTAAATTCCTAAAATCAATGAAAATTCTAATATCACCATTCTTCTTCCTAACATGTACCACATTTGGTACCCATTTAGAATGCCTGAACAGAAATATGATTTTTTCCTTGAGGAGTTTGTTTAGTTCAGTTTTGATTTGATTTTCCAGATTTGGATGAATCTTCCTCAATTTCTGTTGTATAAGCTTTTCTTCTGAGATCATAGGAATTGTGTGTTGAATCACAGAAGTGTCATATGTTTTAAGATCAGTATAATCCCAAGCAAAGACACCTTTTTACATTCTAAGCAATATGATAAATGATAATCTTTCTTCGGAAGATAGACCAATACCTAGATTGACATTTTGAGATTTTTCGTCAGTTCCTAGATTTACTAACTCAAATATTAAGGTAGAGCTTTGTGTTTTTAAGTTAGTAACTCTTTTAAACCTATATTTTAGATCATATAGGTCTTCTAACTTGACAACAGATTTAGGAATAGGATTTTCATCTTGTTCTTTCTTAATCTGAATGCCATGTTCATTTTCATCCAAAATTTGACTATCATAATATTCTTCAGATGTTAAGAAATCTATGATATCTGAATCATTATTGAATACTCTCCAATTGGTAATATTATCAGGAATAGATGGTCTAAAAATAAATTCAATATAAAATATATCAGGACTAAATTCTTGGGATGGGATTAACTTTGACGTTACAGTTGATCTGCACTAGCATTTTGCATTCTAGGTACAGAATAAATGTTGAAGGCTAAGAAATGAGTGGTTAATTCTTGGCCTAATGATTGGTAATGCTTTAAGTGTCCAGAATTACAATGAATGGTATCTCTTACCTCTCTAACTATGATTTTTGAATCTCCTAGAACTTTCATATATTTGATATTAAGATCAATGGCTTTGTACAAACCTTGAATTAATGCTTCATATTCAGCTATATTATTTGTACAATTGAATTCTAGTCTGCAGGCTAACAAGGTATTTTCTCCTTCTGGGTTTATTAAAATACAACCTGCACCTACACCATCTTCAGATTTAGAACTGTCGAAATAAAGAGTCCAAAACAAAGTATTAACTATTTTTCTATCTACAAAATTTATACATTTGGAATTATCTGGATGGGAAAAATTCTCAATATGAGAAACAACTGCATTATCAAAGAAAGGTGATGGTTGAGCATTGAAATTTACCAAAAATGACCTTGCTGAGTAGTTTCCAATAATGTTGTTATTAAACGTTACTGGCTCATTTACTCCTTCAAGATCAGTGATTGTACGCTTCATGAACTTTTCACGGTCTACCCAAATTTGATTGGCTTTCCATTATATGGTAACCACATATGTGACCAGTCCATTGTAAAATAACCATGAAGTTTTTTAGACCAGTCTCAGCTTAAAACTAAGCCATAAAATTCAGGAATATCAGCCACCAATATATCAATTATTTGAGTAACTTTGGGATTTAATGACAATCTGATGGAAACATAATTTATTTCTCTTACCACCTCTACTCTAGTTCTATCAAGTTGTACTATATGAACAGGGGAAATCTGAGGAGTTATGTTCAACTTAGCACAAACTGATTTTGGCACTATGTTTGAGGAAGCCCCTGAGTCCATTAAACAGTTATGAACGTTTTTGTTGTAGATCTCATAGGTTAAGAGAAATGGAGGAGTATGAGAGATGGATCGTTCACCTATAATAATCAAGTCTATGGCATCTATTTTCATTGAAGGAGAAGGTGGCTTACCCATTTCATTAGAAGCTTGAACTATTACTGGAGCAGGGAATTTTGAAGCAGGAACCGCATTTAAGTCTCTACGTAAGAATTTTTGTTGCTGCTTCAATTTAGTAAGCTGGTGAATTGAAATGTTTGCCCTGGTTTTCTTCATATCTTCAACTACATTATATTCAATGGTGTCTGAGACTACCATTGTCTTAGATGCAGGTGGAGTATCTAAAGTAATGGAACTTGTTTGTGTAGCCTTTGAATTAAACTTTTTGCTTGCTGATTTATCTTTATCAGGAGTTGAAATCTTTTGCTGTTGATTTGGCTATGTTGCTTTAGTAGACTTTTTTATCGTTGTGCTCACAAGTAAAACTTCATGTTGTTCTTCATTTGGTAGGATGGAATCCCACATTCCATTTAGTTCAACTTATTCTTCTTCGTTATCTTCTTCTTCCTATGTTTTATCTTCCTCTGTATCTTGATCAGATTCAGCATTAGATATGATATTTGGAGGTTGAGTATTTGAGGACTAACCTTTCTTAAAGTTTTTGTAAGTATTTTTTGAGCTATCATTTTCAGAGACTTGTTTCTTAATATCTACCATCTCGTTTGTGATAGTCTTCAAAAAAATTTGAAGACCTTCTATGTCAAAAGATCTTTTGGAATCTTCTTTTTAGAATCATCTTTGAAGGATACCTTCTTTGATTTTCGATCTTCTTGAGAATTCATTTTCTCAAGAGTTGTTATGCGTTTCTCTATAGATAGAGATTCTTTCATGTTTTCTGCAAGTGTTTCCAGTTTCACTCTATCAACAAAAATATATATACTAGATGGAAAGATGAAACATACCACTCAATTTGAACTTTTGCACCAGGGACTACTGTAGCAGGAATTTTATTGAGTAATTAATTAAATCTTGAATTGAAATCTTTAATCTTCTGACATTTTTTAGCTTTTAGATTTTAAAAATCATTGATGAGCGTAGCAATGGTCATGTCATCCCCAAAATTAGCTAGAAATAGTTCTTTGAACATATTTCAGCTAGTTATAAAGCGGGCAGGAAATGAAAAATACCAGGTGTTGTAGTGGATTTGACGCATGGGTGTATGAAATCGCACCAGTTTAAGGGGTGTGGTCTTCCCCTATAAACTATTGGTAACAGGCAGAAAGTGGTGGAGCTCAAAAGCATATAATCTAGAGGAAAAATTATGTGAATGTATGCTCAAATTAAACTAAAAACTAAAACACAAATATACAGAAGCTATTGAAGAGATTCAAAACAATAATAATGCAAATGATGGCTCTAGGCCTCTTCTTATTAAAAGTTTGATATGGAGAAGAAAATTTACCCACTTGCCAAAGGGCCCCTAGAAAATGGTTCTAGGTCCCGATGCAAGGATGTTGTTTTTCCAAGCTCTGCCTTCGATGCAGTCTCCCTCTCTCACCATTTTGATGGACTAGGATTGTTGGGTGGCCAACAATCAAGTCCCCTATATCTCTAGCTCTGGGTCACACACTGCTGGTATTGCTTGGGCAATTCTAGCTAGTATAACAATGTGATCACCCATTCTTCATCTCTTTGTGGCTTTATATAAGGGATTTAAATTCCTCCTTCCCTCCCTTGGTACATGATGGATGGTGACCCAAGGGAGAGGTATGATTCCATTGTGTGCTCCAAATATTCCTTTGTGTGCTCACATAGTGTCCGAGGAGGCGCTGGTGGCTGTCCTTAGGCGGCTTCATGTAAGGAGAAACTGTCCTTTGATTTTTGTGGTCCTGGAAAGCGACATTTTTCCACTTTCAAGAATGCGCGCTTATCGGGAAAAAAGGCGTGCAAAAGATGCTCTTCTCGAAGGATAAAGAACGCAATTTAGCATTTAAGACTAGTTCAAATTTGATTTTCTCAAAACCTTATAGATTTTAAATACATTCTTGATTCCATAATGTCTTCCTGCCCTGTAAATCCTTTGGCTTGACATTAATTAATGTCATCTTCTGTTGTATGATTTTCTAGTGTTAACAGTTTCCCCCTAATGTGTGAGGTCTAGGAAGGACTATATAGCTGAAATACAATATAGTTTATTTTATGTATCATGTGCAGAGAGAGAGAGAGAGAGGCCTGCGTGAATCTTGGAATTGACAACACCTTGCACCATTTACGAGATGACCATGCCCTAAGGGACCCCTGCAAACAAAAAAAATATACAACATATATACAAAATTTCAACCAGGCGGGCATGTCCCATTCTCGTGATGTTATGGCTAGCTAAACAAAATTGACAGATACATGTGTTGTCTGCGTCACTACTGTGGTAGTGATGCTGGCAGTTGTTGACGACGACTGTTGACACCCTCAGGGGAATTTTTTCTTTGAAGGTAGGTGGAATTTGGTACCCATATGTGTAAGATTGGTATGGCATATAGCTGTGCAGTGTATGCATATGTCCTGGTTGGGCCCTTCCCGTGTAAGCATTGTTGACAGAGACGCTTATGGAGGCACGAGTCTTCAATGGATCTGATCAAAGTTCAATAGTTGTCAGGTACGATACCATCTTGACATGAATACTTTTGTCGTAGTCAAATTTTAGGAGGATTGATGACATCTATGGACAATGATGTCTCCCACGATGCCACTCAAGGATACCTCTTTGCATGGGGAGGGGTGACCCAAGGTACTTCTCCTTTTTGGAAAAGAGGTGTCAAGGTCGACAAAAAGGAAGCCTTAACTTAACCATGGGTTGCCGGCCAGAGGGGTCAGGGACCTAGATGTAATGGGTTTAACATAGGCATGTTGGTGGGAGGTGGCTAAAAATTGATGATGGGGATTCATTGGCTCTAGGTCGGAGCATACTTTAGCAGTTTGGCGGCAGTCATAGTTATTTCTGAAGGGAAAATCCCTGGAGTCGGTAGGGCTTCCAGGGCGAGTGTAAATCGGCTATGAATGCCGTGATGGTGCGTGCGTGGGGGTGAAATACTCCAACCAAGGGGAATGAGGGACTACTGCCATGGGAGAAAAGATGAAATATGAGGGTGAAGGGACGAAGTGCATCATTCGCGATTTTTGTACACTTACCAAAAGAATAAAATAATGAGTTTTGGTTTGTACAAAACACAGAGATGGGTACCCCAAAACATGAGCATGTAAGGATAGTGTTTTGTTGGGGATGGGGGTCCCATTGGTTGGTCTCATGTGCGGGGTGGATGAAGTGGATGAAGAAGTGTCACGGATGGGATTATGCCAATGGAGGTATGATAGACCAAATTTGATGCACGGAGGTGCACTTTCGATATGCTTGTATAACCTGGTCGTCCGTGAAGGAGTTTTTGGTTTGAATGGTAAACTTGTCCTTATGCATGATGAATGGATGGGAACGAGGTGCTTCTTGGACTGAAATGATATGGCCGTGATGTCACTTTGTTGTGATATATGGTCTACTATGGGTGACGAGCGTCATGGAGGGGAGGCTCTACCAGCCAACGCAGACATTTATCATGTGCAGGGTGAGGTGATGATAAATGCAGTTGGATATGAGGACCCTATGGTTTATTTCCAATGGAGAAATGATGTCAGGATATGCAAAGTTTTATGGGACTCTATCATGCTGAGGGTAGAATGATACCTGCTCTGGAACCTTCAATGGATGGTGTTGTAAATGGTTTACGGGTTCTTCCTACAAAAACAACTACCTTAAGTGAAAGCATCTTATTTTCATAAAATATTATTGAAAGGCATTAGCTTTAAAAAAGAAGATGAGCAGGGGCATACCTGTCAGCACTGAAACATTATTTTTCCTGGAAAGTGAATGTGTAGCATCGCTTTCGTTCATCATGGCATACTGATGATGGTGAAACTTACAGTTCATAGAATGGACCTTCTGATCTCCTGTTATGGACCTCCGAAGTTTTTGAAAAGGACAATAAATAGGGGATTATGGCCCTAATCATATTCATTTATACTTGCTTAGTTTTGGGAGATCAGAGGTGCTTGCAGAGCCTTTCTTTTCGTTGTGGTCAACCCGTGTACCACAGACTAGCGATATTATGCCGAGGTAACTTTCATGACATCCTGCATTTTTATTTTTTCAGTTTGATCATGTCAGAGGCCATACAAACTAGTTTTGTACAGCCTTTGAGTGACTTTTTCCCTAAATTGCGCGGGTGATCTAGGAAAAAGAGTGCCTTCTTTATGCGTAATTCTGAGGGACGGGTGCGCGAGGGCACATTGTTCCCTTCTTTTTACGCGCAAATTCATGCCTGTCTGAGGGAAAGGCGCACAAAGGCCAGGGTGATAAAAAAAATTTGATTTTTTGTCTATTTCAGAGGTTTTTCTATGTATTGATGGGTTCCTGTGTTGATGACAGGTTGATGTGGAGAGAGTGGGCCTCGCTTGAGATCCATACCGTTGTAGTTGTTGATGTTGGAGCACGTTGTCAGTTGGTCGCATGGGGCCTTCTGAAATTTTCTGAAAATGAGTTTCTGCGGTCGCAGGATAGTTTATTACGTTGCATCATACAGCATTGGCACAGGAGGTGCAACATTTTCATGTTGTGGGGGATGAACCTGGTGATCCGTCCTGAGATGGATATCTATTTCGTGACCAGGTTACTGCCTCAAGGGGAGGCTTTGAGATACCCACTCTCCTCTGGGAGAGTGAACATGGATAGATTTCGGAGGCACCATTGTGGAGGGGCGCCTCTCATTGAGGGATGCATCAGTATTGCATTAGTGACAAATGTGCCAGAGTGGTGTGCTCTGGTAGTGATCTATGACTAGCGGGGTCATTTTCTCCACATCGGGCATCTGGCCCACAGGTTGGAGTTTTGCATCGGCTGAGGTCCGAGCATTTCTTTGACTTCGCCCGATTCTACTTTGATGATATGGTGTCACAATTAAACAATTTCTAACGTGGATCGAAGTCATTTGCGTATGCCATCATACTATGCAACATCATGTATAAGTGGGTGATGCTGCTGAGGCCGATGGTGGCGGTGCCCATTAGGGGGCCACGGGAGCCACGGATGAGGAGGTGGGCTCCGGTGATGCCACGGTGTAGTGGTGGCATGGTGGGGCATTAATGGAACACCACGACAGAGGCCTGGTTTGAGGCAAACCCACAGATGTTCTTGCCATACCCATATGCAGGGATGGACTTCCAAGGTGACCCAGACATGGGTCTCCCTTTCGGTTATGTTTGGGGACCTATAGGTATGTGTTATATTTCTCAACATTTGCTTGAGTATTTATGTACTTATGTGTTTTTCTATCAACACTGACATCCGTGCAGATGTTGGCGAGGTAGGTCACCCCGTGGCCCGACTGGTGGGTCACGATCCTCCACTGTAACCTCAAGGTGGTCATGGAGGAGGTGGTGCAGGTGGACTGGGTGGTGGTGGTGCTGGCCCCTCTGGTGAGGGTAGCAGCTCGGCTAAAGTAGAGGTTGTGGCCGAGTGAGCTCGTGTTGATGCGGCGAAGGCGTGCAATGCAGTACTGACATCTCAGGTGGCTACTCTTGAGGACTTATGGGGTCAAGTGGACCGCTTGACCCAGGGTATGCCTGCTCAAGGTTTCATGGACGACTTCGAGGAGGTTTGGTTAGAGATAGTGATGACTCACGAGATGGATTATCGACCCACTCTACATTGGTTGGCGATTGCAGTGGCGACAGCAACTCCGGTGGTGGTACCAAGAGAAGTGGTGGGTCTAGGTGCCCCGCTTGAGGGGGCATCCCCTAGAGCAGTTTTGTACATAGGGAAAGCGCCCGTTATGAGGATTCTTCCCTTATTTTTGATGAATTTTGTATATTTGGGCTGGCCAGTGGCCAGCGACACTATTTTTGTACTCAGATACACATATTTTTTAATATATATATGAGAGATGTTTTTTGCGGCTCTACATGATGTATCACCTATTTCGGCTTTTGTGTTGTGTTATGCTGATGGATGCCTATATTTTTGGTTTTATGTATGATGGTTTATTCAAGATTCATTCCACTTTAGGATATTGTTAGTTATGTGATCAGCTATTTGGTTTTGATTCCTTGGTACATGTGAAAATATAATGTAATAAAATTGTTTGCATAATCTTTTGGCACACAAATATTTTCTAAATAGGTGTGTCTCTCTTGTCTCAAATTTTTGGTTTAGTTGTGATACTACTAACTGGGAATCAAGGTAGATATGCATACGGTGATCGCCCTAATGGAGGGCGTCGCACATAAGTCCAATGACGGCGTCATATTCTTCCTGATTGTTTGTTGTTGAACCGATACACATGCCATTTGAACACAGTGGTGATCGGTCAGGGCGGTAAATGACTGAGGCAGGGTAGATAAATTTTGGGACCATCTTGATGCTCCATCAACAAATCCGAAATAGGGTTCATTTTGGTGATCCATGGTGATACTTTGAGCAATTTTAACTAAGTCTTTGGGTCAAAAATTTTGAGTGGGTGAGTTTTTGTGTACTCTAACTCTAGGGGAAAGGGCTTTTGGGCCCTTGTGGATAGAACTTCTTGAGGTAAAGGCCGTTGACGGGGTTAGTGAGGCAAGTCTCATCCAATTCCGTCGATATGTATGCCCCTTGTCTGAGGCAGTGTTTGATGATATAGGGTCCTTTCCACAAGGTTTTGAACTTTCCTGGCCCTAGGGCTTATTTTACGACATCATAGCGGAGGACTAATTCTCCCTTGATGAATGAACAAGTGGTGATGTGGTGGTCAAATGACGCTTTAACCCTTTTCATGTGGGCCTAGTTGTGTTGTAGCGACTGTCGTCAATTTTTGTCGACAAGCTCTAGTTGTACTAGGCGTTGCTCCAGAGGCTAAGTGTCATCGAGGAGTTCGATGGCAGCATGTATATTCAGGATTTTGCGTAAATCAATGTAAAAGCACTAGGTATGTTGGTTTTTTGTGACAGGAATATGGTGGAAATCCTGGGACGAGGGTGAGGCAGTAATACTATCGCCAATATGAGCTTATACAAATCGTATATGATGGATTGTATCATCGGCATTTGGCGAGGGAAGAATCTCTGTAATGGAATTCTGTATGGGTGCAAGGTTGGGTTCCCTGCTAGGATAGTCGATTCCCGGCAGGAGGAAATTGTGCCTACCACAGAGGTGCCTAAATGTTTCCATTAGCAGGCATGACTCTGGTGCGTGATTTTGGCCAATGCAAATGGTGCATGGTATCGCTGAGCCAACAGAGTAGATAGTGTGTGATTCTATGCTACTCATTGTTCCTGATGTGGATGCTTGGAAAGGGTCGAACATAGAAGAGGTTGTCTTATGTCTCCATTTCTGTATCGTTGGCTTAGATGTGTCTACCTCTTTGGTGGAGTGTAGATTTAACGTAGCTCATGCCGCTCTTAGCTTGGGGAGATCTACACACTTAAACGTATGATTAAATTGTGAGCATATCCAGCAATAAGTCTGCGTGATCTTCTCTTGACTGGAGAGAAATTTATGAGGGGGAGAAGAGACTATGCGGAGATTGTTTGTAAGGGGCTTGAGTTCTTTGCATTAGTTGACTCGGTGATCGTTCAGATCACATAGGCCGCATGTTATCCTAGGCTTGGCCAAGGTTATTCTTTGGTGGTGTGTTGTCTTATCAGGCTTGATACACCATTGCGGAAGTGGGGACATTGACCCGGCGATGTACTTTTTATGCCATTCCCAGAGATCGTCCTATCTCTTCTCTATGGCATTAATCATGTTGATAGTGGGACGAATTTGCGAGGCATAAGTACAATGTCATTCATAATGATTACCCTAACATATTATGAAAATTATCCTTGATATGAAGGTTCGATCGAGTTTAGTTTGAGGTCTGATGGGGAACCAGTGCCGGAAGGCTGCTAAATCAGGGCAATTGACGATTGCATGGTCCGTCTTTTTGCATAACGTACATGCCAGTCGTTACTGTGAAGTACGTTTGGGGTAACTAGGGGTTCCCTGGTGGGCCATTCTTCGCCTATCAAGAACATGATGGATGTGCTCATCTCCTCCACTTGGGTCATGGAGCTGCCTGTGGACTCGGCATCCATGTCGTCTTCTTGGGAAAGGCAGACTATGGCTGAGCAAAGGCTAGCAAGGGCTAGCTGGAAACGAGGTATGTAGTGACAATCCTCCAAAAGGTGATTGTCATCCAATAACAGACATGTGAATTGTGTTGCTTGTAGCCCCACATAGTAATCCCTTTCAATTGGATACCATCTGTGAATGAGCTCCAAGGCTCCACACTCTTCGAGGTAGTGGCCACGTTCATCGCATAGAGTACAACATATAATGGGCATTACTGGGGGCCTTTCTATAATCCTATCCTCCTCTTATAGGTATAGGATGGTACGAGGCTCATAATTGACAGACTGGATGGAGGGATCCTCTTGATAGGATCACTCGATCGCATGTAAGGTGTCCTTATATCGTGGTATCTCTGGACAATGGTTGTTATAGTGCCCATAGTTTCCATAGAGAGCGCATGTGTGATTGGTACGCAGCGGTTTACCTTTACCTTTTGTGGTAGGTTCCTTTTTACGGGAACGTGGTGTTAAGATGTCTACTTTGGAGCCGAGGAGTGGTTTTAATTCATCTAGCTCCATACATATATGGGTAGGATGGCCTATAACTTCACATGTGGCACATACTAGTGATTCCCTTAGAATGGCGGGGGTGACCATCTTCATTCCTGTATTTGCGGTTTTCTTGGCCGTGATTACTGGTTTCGCAATGGGAATTTCCTTTGCAGGGGTGGTCTCGGCTGTTTCTTGGGTAGGTTGGGGCTCCTCGAGACTGAGGGGCTTTAACCTTGTGGCAGTAATGTTGGTGGCTCCTACTCCAGAAGGGGGAATGAGGTACCAAACTAGGAATGCCAATGATATGTTGGGTAATACCAGTGTTGCCAAAACCTATTGGGAGACGAAGCCAACTAGGGGGTAGAGGAAAGAGGTTTGAGAGGCAGCGTAGGCTAAAGAGGCTGTCATGGCTGATGCCTCGGTGTTGTTACTTCTTGAGTCTGTGTCCTGACTAACCTCGGTGCTTGATGTGGACATCATGCACACCAGGGCCCTTGTGGCATCGAGTGATGCCTCCAGGATAATAAGAGGATCACCTAGGAATGACCCTAGAACGGACGACGGTTTGAATTGACCAGGACCATATTCCTGGTACCATGAAAGACCATCTGAGGTTGTATCTACATAGGGTAGAATTACATCCGTGTTGGTTAAAGGGCGCTTCTTGCTGTGTGTCAGCTGGTCTATAGTAATGATGTGATCCTCGTGGGGGAACATCATAACACAGAAGACAGAGGAGGCTATGGTAGACATGGCATACATATAACTCCACCCGAGGAGTATATTGTAATACAAGTGAGTGTCCAAGACTTCAATTTCTATGTGGACCATCTTTCCGGCTAAGCAGACCGGGACATTCTGGTAGAGGCCGGCAGGGGTCGAGGGACGGCCATTGTATGCTTGAAGCATTGTGACCGAGGGTTTTAGTTTGGGAGAACCCAACTTTTTCCAAATGTTTTTCGACATGATGCATGTCGATGCACCCTCGTCTATGACACATCGGTGAATAGTGATATTCTGAACCGACACTGGTATTTGGAAGGCGACCATAGAAGGAAGCCTAGGGGTGGATTTGTCTAAGTCAAATTCCATCATGCACGTATCGGCAGGGTTGATAGCACCTAACGCGGAAATTAGGACTTTCCATTTCCTTGGGCACGACTACAGTACTTCCATCACGAACATAGCAGCGAGTGATTGAGCTAAATCATCCACGATGCTATAATTATGGGCCACTTTGGAGTAGTTACCTGCTCACCTATTAGGTCCCTTTGCCATCTTTTCCAATGGTTCTATAGGCATATTTGAAATGGTCAAAGGTGCAATCAGTGCACTAGTACTAGCCCCTGACATAGTGGTGTCTGGTGGGGTGTCGTAGTTGCGGTTCCATGTTTAGAAAAAAATCTCTTCCCCAGTCATGTATATTTCATGGTTGCTTTTCTCGGAATCGTCTGGGTTTTTTTGTTGAGTGTTGATCGTCCCTTGGTGGGGGAAAGGTTCTTGCATAAAAACAGGTTGCTGGGAAGATCCTCCTTGTCCTCGGTTACTCTGAAGCTTTTTTAGCTCAGGGAGATCGGGACAGTGGTGAGTATAGTGCCCGTACTCACCACATATTGAACAAGAATGGTGTGTTCACAGAGGTGGCCTTTTGCCTTACTGTTGGGCATTGCTTGGCTCCTGGTTCCGATTCTTATTGGATTTGCCTCTAGCCTGGGATCGTGGTGGGCGTTGTCGATTGTTGGCCCCCTATCCAAGGTTCCCTTTTGGATTTTTTTCTGACTTTTTCTTAACCACGTTAGGAGGGTAGTTCTCCTGGTTATACTGCTGTGGTTGATTTTTGGACGGCTGCACAAATTTCACCTGTGTGTTGGTTTTCATAGGTGGGTCATGTGCTTGGGACTGAGCTTAACGATGTCCCTTGTTTGCACCTGGTCGTTAGAGGGGAGCTCTTCCATCAACGTTTCTTTCTGCATACTAGGTCCCCTCAACCGAAGGATAGGGTCCTCCTTGGTGATACACTTGCGCCCTCATATGATGACTTTGAAATCCAGGTTGAGGCATGTTCTGAGTATAACTATATGTGTAACTCGGATTTGACTACTACTGCCTAGGTAACTTTGGGCCATTGACCCTATTAATCCATCTATAGAGTTCGACGCACCTAGAAATTCTTGATAAGTTTGCAGGTGCGGGGCGTTAGGTAGGATGTTGTAAATGTATCCTGACTGCGTATAAATCAGTTCAAGCTTCTGGGCTTTACTGATTGCATCCTCTTCAGATGTGGTGTTTTGTTGCGCCACATCCTTTCAAATCTCCGCCATCAGATTTTTCGAGAATAAATCAAAGAGGACTCGATCATCGAGTTTAGCTTTACATAAACTATGATGTCGCCTCCATTCATGAAGATGGTCAGAGATATGGATGGCGGGGGTTTGTCTAAAATGAGTCAGTAACTCCATTCCCAAATCATGGTGAATGGATAACTGAAAATATGTGAGGAATGCGGTAGCGAGGGTACTAAAGGTTCCATGTCAAGCAGGAGGTTGCTCCACATACCACTTCGCGGCTACTCCCGTAAGAGTGCGTTGAAATAGCCTCAATAGAATAGTGTCATCAATGATACTATTCAATGAGCACCACTGGTGAAAGGTCATTACATGATTACCTGGGTCTTCCGCTTTCTTACCTTCAAATTTTGGTATATCCAAAGGGAGCTTCGTGGGTATGGGAGGCCATGAAGGATCGTGTGCGATGGGATCATTCGTTAGCTTGGTTAAATCGGGAATATTCAACGAAGCTAAGAAAGGTGGCTGGGATGTTGACGCCATGGCAACATGTGAAGACATGAAGTTTTGGTTAGAACGAGGGTTAGTCTGTGACGTACCCAGATGTGTGTTCAGCTGGCTTCTCGAATGGGACACACTCCTCTGCTCCCTAGGGGTCGAGGGAGGAGTGGTGTGTGGTGTGGTGTTGGGAGACCGACTAGGGTTCCTACCTATGGTTGCTCCAATAAAGGATGAACCAATGACGGTGGCAGTGTTCCGTCTTTGATGCCTAAATGGAGAAAGACCTAGAACCCTCCCTATAATGGGGGGAGGTCTAAAAGACACCTAGATCGATGAGGTTTGGGACCGTTCGAGTGTCGACCAGGTTCGGTTTTGGAAAAATTTGAGAGGATAGATTCTATGATCAAAGAAAATTTATGGCCACATACATAAAACAAAGCGAAAATATAATAAATTTTCCCTTTAACCTAATCTATGTGATCAATCAAGCAAAAAAAATGGTTTTTGTTTATTTGTGCATGATACTCAAAATCCTAGAAGACCTATGCATCCTCACACACTCAAAGTAACTGGGCCTTGAGAATATTTCTTGCAAGTGCTGGCACAATGTCCCGTAAGAGCTGGTGACACCCCCAGTCAGCCGAAGAGAATCCACAAAGGTAAGGGTAGAGGGTTTGGCACTTGCCTGCACCATCACCTATAGGGTAAAGGATGACCTAGTTTTTGGCCACTAAGAACCACCGTCCCACATGAGTGTTCGATTCTTGGGCTTCTTAGTAGTCAGCTAATAGTACTGAGTATCAGTCAAGTCAGGTAGCCCCAACTGATACCACACGCACTGCGCTTAAGCCTAACCCCCTCTGAATCGGGTCTCTACCGCGCTCGATATTTCTTTGTCGTGGGCTGATAGGTGGATTTGAAGCTCCCTAAATACATAATTTCTATGTTTCAATATGAATTATGATCAAGGCAGCTTATTGGATGCCTACCCCCTTCATCCTAACTTAAACTATAAATTCTTTTGTGGCCCCTGTGGGGAGAATTTAGTGAGTTTGGTTAAGTTAGTTTTTAGGTGTCTTCCTTTGCTTAGTGGGTGAGTGTGTGTGATCATATGGTGAAAAATCTCATAGTTTAAACATATGGATATCGGTTATCCTTTACAAAAATCCCCTAGTTAAACTATGTTATACTGTTCCTGGCTAAAATGGAAAACATGTGCGGATAGTGGGCCGGTTTCAAATTTTCCTAGTTAATCTATGTGACTAACTAAAGGGAGATGGTGAATTGTAAATATAGAGTGTTCATATGCTTACCTAAGATCACCGGAGGGTGCAAAGGTAGCAGAGATTACTTTCTCTAATCGACAATTCAATCCTAGTCCCCCAATTCCCAATGCAAAAATTGAACTAAACTAAACAATTTCTACACTAGAAAAAATAAAACTAGCTATGAAAGCGTGGTCTTGGGCCACTTACTTGGACTAGTTTATCTAAGTGTGAATACCAGAATTTGAAAAACATAAATTGTTCAGAATGCAATGGTTAATTTTCCCCTACTTAAACTATGTGAAGATTTTTGCAAAAACCAACTTGAAGCAAAACTAACTCTAAGCCTATAGAAGGCAGCTAACAGTAAGTTCTCACAAGCTGTGGGGTATCAACACAAGTGCTGGAAGATACAATAGGGGCTTCCCAGCACATTACATGCATAAAAATACAGAATATAGGGAGAAAAATCTCATTCTGTAATTTGCGCGGAAAAGGATCTGACAGGTGCGCTTTCCTGCACGTAGGTTAGTCCTGAACGTGTGCACTGCGCGTCTGTGAGAAGCAACTATGCGCAAAAATCCTAAAAGTAAAAATATTAGGAGATGCCTTCTTTAGTATGTTATTCCAAGTGAATCTATGGACTGTAAGATGGATCTGAGGACTATCATATCCACTCTCCTGCAAGAGATGGCACAACCACATAAACTTGTAAAACATCAATGGAGTCGCCAATCTTGTTGTGGTATATTTGATGCACGGGTGTACGAAATTGCACCAGTTTAAGGGGTGTGGTCTACCCCTATAAACCATTTGTAACAGGAAAAAAGTGGTGGAGCTCAAAAGCATATAATCTAGAGGAAAAAATATGCAAATGTATGCTCAAATTAAACTAACAACTAAAACACAAATATACAGAAGCTATTGAAGAGAGTCAAAACGATAATAATGCAAACGATGTCTCTAGGCCTCTTCTTATTAAACGTTTGATATGGAGAAGAAATTTTACCCACTTGCCAAAGGGCCCCTAGACAATGGTTCTAGGTCTCGATGCAAGGATGTTGTTTTTCTAAGCTCTACCTCTGATGCAGTCTCCCTCTCTCTTCACTGTGATGGAATAGGATTGTTGGGTGGCCAACAATCGAGCCCCCTCTATCTCCAGCTCTGGGTCACACATTGCCAGTATTTCTTGGGAAATTCTAGCCATCATAAAAATGTGATCACCCATTCTTCATCTCTTGGTGGCTTTATATAGGGGATTTCAAAACCTCCTTCCCTCCCTTGGTACATGATGGATGGTGACCCAAGGGAGAGGTATGATTCCATTGTGTGCTCCAAATATTCCTTTGTGTGCTCACATAGTGTCTAGGGAGGTGTTGGTGGCTATCCTTAGGTGGCTTCATGTAAGGAGAAATTTTCCTTTTCTTTGTGTGGTCCCAGAAAGCGATATTTTTCCACTTTCAGGAATGCGCGCTTATCGGGAAAAAAGGGGTGTAGAAGGCGCTCTTCTCAAAGGATAAAGCGCGCAATTTAGCATTTAAGACTAGTTCAAATTTGATTTTCTCAAAACCTTAGAGATTTTAAATACATTCTTGATTCCATAATGTCTTCCTGCCTTGTAAATCCTTTGGCTTGACATTAATTAATGTCATCTCCTATTGTATGATTTTCCAGTGTTAACACTAGGATCCTGTGGATCCTTTTAGAGTATATGGAAATAATATTACAACGCAATTCTCTTCAACTACTTCATTTAGATTGATGGCTAACAGAAAATTGTGAATGTGTTCTTCTGCCGAAAGACCATCATCAGGATTAAATTTAGGTAGCCATCTTTCAGGATTTTTTGGAAGAGCATGAAGAGGAGCGGGCATGTTTACAACCCCTGGATTGCTCCATGGGTTTAAATTTGGTGGAGGTACTTGGCCTGCCATTGGATTTTGGATAGGTTGGTTGGGTGGAGTTTGAGTTAAAGAAGATGCAAGCTTAGTGCTAGGAAGAGTTGAAGGGATAGTATTTTGAGTACTGGAACTAGTCAAAGTAACATTGATTTTGGAATGGAAGTTATGGAAGTGAGCGGCGGTAATGGAGGTGAATGGGATAAGATCTTGCTGGAAATTGACTCTGATTAGGCCCTCTTTAGTCTCTTTCAAGTACTATTGATGGGAAATTCAAAAGGAATAATTCTTGTCTTTTGACTTTCTGATCGAGTTAATATTCTTTGAGGTTGTAAAGAAGATGAAATATTGATATCCAGTATTTGAGAAGATTTAGGATTTTCGACAGAAATAGATACTATCTCTAAATTTTTTATCAAAGACTGAACTTCTGGGGAAGGTTGATGGGAATCAGGAAATAGTATGGGTTGAGTACCACTAGGAGACTTAGGAGAAGGATGATCAACTTCATATTTTAAAGATGATGATCTAGATAATTTTCTGGAATTTGATGGGGATCTAGAGGGAGAGAGACTCTTCGAATGACCTTTAGATTGATCAAATATTTTTTCCATTCACAATGCCCTCCTTCTAGCGCCAGAATGTTGAGGCCTCATAATTATGTTGCTGAAACATGGGGGAAAACCACCCAGTCCAGACTTTAAAGCAGCTCCTTTTCTGTTTGGTGTAGTGGCTCTGATTGGGGATAATGGGATTGGTTTCCCAAAAAGGATGATTTTGAGGGTGTTTTGATTATATGACATGCAAATGGAGAATGATTTTAATCTATCTTATGCATATATCTAAACTATTTATTCTACTATATACCTGGGATGTTTCTTCCTTTATGCGATCTAAAGAGATATATTTCAACTATTAGTAATATAGATCATTTAAAAATTGAAAGAGATGAAAATTATGTAAGATTATTCTTCTAACAAAGTAGTTTGACTAGAAGAATTGTGAAAAATATATCGCATTCATATGTGTGATTATATATTCAATAATAAATCAGAAATAAATATTGGAACAAAAGTGCATGTAACATTCATCTATAATAATGTTTCAAATATATGATGTAATAAAAAGATGATTGTCAATCTATAAAGCAAGACTTAATACAAGTGAATAAAAGTACCATGTATAAGAAGTTCTACTCATGTAAACCGACAGTAATTGATCTGCTCCTTCTCACTTTCAAGCAATTTAAAGAGTATATTAGTGCAACATCAGTTAAACAGCTTTAATTGTCAAAAGATAACAGATGTGTTCCATTAATTCATCAAAGCATTCACAAACTTACAGTAGTGCATTCTTTGAAAATGTTTTTGACAAATTTCTGGACCCTTATCTAAATGCATGAGAGGGGTTTAAATACTAAACTAACTATGTTCTAAAATATATTATTTCAAAAATATAGAGGAGGTTTCAAACAACCATCCTCGTAAGACTAACTTAAACTACAATCTAGGAAAATAAAATAACAATTTTGATTTATAAATTCCTCCCTTTCTTCTGGATTTGGTCACAAAATTGAAAAATATCTAACATAGGCTTGAGTTGAGCTGGCTTCGAAATCATCGATCTGACCTGTCCCTTGAATACTGCGTTTTGAAAGTATTGGCTGCGATCTTTTTGTTGAATATGTTAAGGACTCCAAAATCTGATACTGATGATAAGGTTTGATCAGAAAATTCCAATAATTTTCTTGATCAAAATTATTTACCTTTTTAATTTACTTCATCCTGCATTTCTTCCTTCTACTTCCACTGTGTTTCTAGTTGTTTTACTTTTGAGAACACTTGAGACATGTACTCTTTGATAAGTTATAATTTCACCAACTGTTCACATACAGATTCAATAATTTCCATTGATAATTTTGATGTTCTCTATGTTGCTTTCTCTGCCTCCTTGATTTGTGCTTCCCAATATTTGAATAGAATCTCCTTATGAAACTTATCTACCTAAGGTAGATCTGCTTCCTTTCCTGAGTCTGATTCTTGCCATTGAATGTGTTCATCGATTTTCTTTTCAATTCTTTCACTTTCAAGTTTCTGGATAGCTACTTGTTGGATTAGTATTTTATTTGAATCATAATAAGAGTCAATAATAGAAGTTTGATGGCAAAATACTTCTTGTTGTTTCTATAACTTAGCATTTATATTCAATGCTTCTTTTATAAATTTCTCTAATTGTGGTTGGCTCTGTAATCTGGTCATTGTTGCTTCTAGTTGTACATGTTTCTCATTGATTTCTGCTTGATGCTACAATTTAAGACTCTTGTAATATTTTTGAAATTGGGTCATCTTTGCTTTCATTTTCTCACTGGAGTTGGATTTTTCTTCACATAACAGCCTCTCTAGTTCTTGTACTTTGGCTTCCTTTTGCCTCAGCAATACTCTAACTTCATTAGCTTTATCAATAGTGGCAGTAGCATATGCCCCTGCATACTATGATAACTTATTTAGATGTTCTATAGGATCAGCTAAGGAATCCTTCCACAAAACTTCAATAGATTCATCTGTGAGGTTTGAGACTGTTTCATCAGTTCTTCTCCTTTTATTTCTCTTGACTACAGCCTTATAACTAGGACTGTAGAAGATGTCTAGTGAAGGGATTTCTTCAACTTGTAAAACTATTTGTTCTGTAGGGTAGGCTGGTATGATCTCTCTATCATGAGTCTCTGGAACTTGTTGTAGTGGATTAACAATTTCCACTATCTTCTAGGAATGTTCAGGTGTTTTAAAACTAGTTGCTTGATCAGTATTGGGATTGGATTTAAGAGTTTTGTTGCTTCATAAAACTCATCCCATTCACTACTCAAATTCTTTGTTTGTGGCTTTTCTGACTGATCAAGTGTGTCATGACTGTGTTGAAATTATTGAGAGGTTGACTTTGTTCCATTATTTTATTTTTTCTCCTGCATATTTATCTCTTGGATTACCTAATCAATTATCTTTTCTAGGCTATCCTTTCTGGATTTGGATTCATTTTCAGAATGATATGAATTGTGATATTGATGCTTTGTTTGACCCAATTCATCCTCAGACATGTCTTTTGCTTCATTATCCAATCTAATACTTCAAGTAGGTTTTTTGGCATCTTCTATAGTTAAAAAGTTGAGAGGAACTCTCTCCAGTCTCTTATTTATATATATTTTGAAAGATTCCAAATCATCTTAGCTAAGTTGACTGGATGCAAACTTAATTATATCTGAAAACTTTTCCATGCCTTGGAAGAGATCATCAAATCCATCTATTTCCTTTACAAAAGGCTTCATTTTGAGCTCTGTAGTGTAATTTTTAGTTACATCATTTGGATCGTACAGCCTCTTTGGAATTACTACCAAATTAAATAGATTAATCTTAGAAACCTCCTTGTAGGTATGGCCAATATCAAAAAGTGCAAAAGTGTCGCATTGTACAGGGAAATTAGGCCAAACGTCCTTCTTAGCATCTTTCAGTTATTTAGTGATACCATTTCTAAGATGGTAGGCTATCTCTCTTGCAAACAACTTATCAAGAAAATAATATGGTAGGACGTGGGGAGAAGAATAACTCCCGAATACTCTAACATATGTAAAATTATCCTCTGCAAACCACCTAGCCACAGAAATAATATCTACACTAGCCTCTTCAGAAACCTTAGGGGCCTTCTTATTAAATATCATTTGGTGCATAGGCAACATGACTCCATGACAAATTTTATAAAAATGCAGATGGAAGTCTAAATCCCAAAGGGCTCTGTGCTAAATATGGATTGGGGTAGGGTCTTTGGTAGTCTATTTCCATCGCATGGTAGGAAAACTAGAAGAAAATAAGATTGCATCCATG
This sequence comes from Pinus albicaulis, assembly GCA_034641835.2. Taxonomy (NCBI): domain Eukaryota; kingdom Viridiplantae; phylum Streptophyta; class Pinopsida; order Pinales; family Pinaceae; genus Pinus; species Pinus albicaulis. The sequence goes on along the minus strand of CM076579.1, from coordinate 1,397,260,299 downwards.
ACATAGGCAGACATATAAAAGGGAGTTATTTCTCTAGATGAAACATTCCTTTTATTCCTATATTCTGTGATGTGTTTAGCTAAACTGTCAGATAGGATATTTTCCCAATTCAGAATTGAGGAATTGACAATTGCGTCAATCAATGGAACCCAATCTACTAAAAACCTAGTGGTATCATGTTTGGCGAAAAATCAATACAATATACCGGCAACATAACCATAGGGGGAAGGAATTTGGGCAATTGGGTACGTACCGAGTTTATATCGCTTTAACTTTCCCTGGTCTTCCTTCCATTCTTTGATAACTTTCATGAGATCTGGATGCTCTGCTCTAAAGCTTTGTAGAAAAGCTTTGTCATATTTCTGCTACGGTGAGGGTAGATGGTACATTGCTTGTAAATCTTATGCCCTAAAAGACCCTGTGTTTTCTCCCTTTGAATCTTTGAATTTTCTGTCATCTATGCTTAAGTGGTCAATTACCCACTTAACCATGTCTGTGTAAGGGGGAATTTTTGGTCTTGCGGCTACCTTGTGGACGAATGAACATGCAACATCGAAGTAAGTCGTGTCTGAAGTAGATGTCATGCCTGTTGTATAGACTTTGGTTATTACCCTTGGATTTTCGTCTTCGAATAGTTTATACATTTCTTCCCATGATGAACTACCACAATCCTTGTTGCGGGTGGTATCTGAAAATAAAGGAGCCATGTTTGAGTCTTCAGTAGGCAGTGCTTGAGAAATCTCTTTTCCCTTTTTACTCATTTCAATCTTCTTCACTCTGTTAAGAGATTTCTTGATTTCAAGTAAACTAAGCGAACATTACAAGTCTAGAGAATAGAGAGATAAATCCGTCATTTATATTGAACATGCATGAATAGATATGAATCTAATAAAACCTTTATGTCTATTGAATGATATTAATCATTATTTATCATTTCAAAAATCAAATCTCTTACACCTTTACACGAAATAGCTATCAATCAACTTGAGTCGTTAGATCTCGAATTTCGGTTTGATACGACATAAGTCATTTCAGATGCTTGAGTAATTAAATGTCGTTAATTCACATATCACAATATATAACTTTTACCATTTGTGATGATTTCCCATAAGTGCTGCGAAATGCGAACTGTGCAAATCACACATCGCAACTTTTATGCGATAATAAATTTGTTTTCAGTTAAGTCATGCGAAATGCGAATTGCGCATTCAAAAATCCAAGCAGCTACACTTAATAGGATTTTATAGATTTATATTTATTTCTTTGTTGGCTCATCAAGTCCGCGCAATCGCACTTATATCGAATTGCTTTATGAGTTGATTTTTTTAAATGAGGTGCGATGCGATAAAGAATGTATAACGATAATTGAAGTTTTTTGCAAGTATTAAACATAACTTTGGAAAATGGTTTAGTGCATTTCGCAGCTCACATGACTTAGAGGATTGCGAGTCTTTTAGGTTGTAAGCTATGCAGTTTGCGATGTGCTAAAGGAATAAAGCAGAAAACAAAAAATAAAATTTTATTTCCTAAAGTTTTTGTTTTTAAAGCTAAAAATAAATTTCCTATTTATTTCTAAAGGGTTCCCATTTATTAAAATAAATGGGGGGTGTTGTATAGCACAACATGGAGTTCTATAAGCTAAGCTTATATTATCCATCATTCTCTCCATATTTTTCACTAAGGTATACAACTTCGCATCTGAAGAAGAAGAAGTTGGTTCTTCTTTAATTTCGACTTTTCTTTTAGTTTTAAACCTAGCTCTTTTTTCTAGCAGGTTTGCTTCTACGATAACAACATTCCTCTGCATTTCTTATAATGTGGCAGGGTTTATTTCCCTAAGTTGGTAGGCCATATCAGGGTCAAAACCATCAGGAAACTTCAGCAAGGCTAATCTAGGAGGAGGTTGTATTGGAGTTGGAATATAGTTATAAACATTATTTAACCTAATACAATAATCTTGGATGGATTCACCTGGAGATCTCTTGATACTCTCATATTCAGTTAGGATTTGGAGAGGGTTTTTCTTGACTTCCCATCTTCTAAGAAAAATTTCATGAAATTGAGTTAGATATGGGATGGAGGAAACTCTTAATGATTTAAACCATTTATTAACTTGCCCTCTGAGATTTTGAGCAAATAGCCTCACTCTAACACCATCTTCATCGAATTCTTGCAAATCAAAGTAATCATTCATTCGATCTATGTGTTGTTGAGCAGTAATGGGTCTAGTGCTATCAAACTGAGGTATCTGAGTTTGATAACCTTATGGAATGGGATTAAGTTGCCCAGGTAAGATCAGAGGAGCATAACGAGTATCCATAATGGTAATATGGGCATGAGAGGATCTACAATTTTTGGAATATTTGGTTCTGGGCTTGATCTATTGTATATCCTTTTAGAATCCAGATCTACTACAATATATTTACATATATTGAATATATACAAATTTTTAATGTAAACCAACCTTAAATCTAATCTATTTATCAGCCACAAACTGAGAACTAGATTTAAGCACTGTGATAAGGAGATCATGTGTTACGCTCAATATTGAAAGTACTCGAAATAGGACCAAACCTGAGCAACCAGAAAGGTCTTGTCATTGCAATTATGGTGCGATGAACAGTTCAAAAAACCAATGTCGTATGAGGAAGATATCACATTCTGTCTGTTTTCCCAAACAGCAAAAATTTTGTGGCTGGATGCCCAATCAGCATGCAGGTACAGTCAACAGGCATATTCTAGGGCATATTCTATTTTCTCACAGCCAACAGGATTGCGCCATGTGGCATGTTGTGGGTCATTGATCTTATGGTATGGAGGAGTGTTTCTAGTCGTTGGATGGTTTTGTTTTTGGTCCATTGAATGAGCAACACGTGGCAAGCCTGGAGGCCACCACGTGTCCTTAGGATGCAGTAGTAAAATTTAGTGGCGTCGAGGGGGGGTTCGACCCTGCGACCACCAACCTGCATGCACAATCTCCTACCGTCTCTCCTATCCATTATTCCTTACCAGTATAGTCTGCAGTTATATGGTTTCATAAAAGTTTGGGAGGATAAAAAAAGGGGCTAGCCCCAACCACCATACACCTGGCGGCTATGACCAAGACCTAATGTGTTAACCGATGGTTGTTTAAACCGTAACTCTGGAAGGCGGTGAACTCCATCACATGCCATGGTTACAACAAAGGTTTCAGTTAACAGTTGGATGGCAGCTAATTCGGCTAGAGTTTTTAATGCAGTCACATGGTGGGAGTTATGGCATGTAATGCCATGGTTATCAAAACCATTAACTCTGGGTTCCAAAACACTTTATATACAGAGTTCGACTACTAGACTGCGGAGATAACAGTGGGAGGTCGGTATGTGACCACCCCGCCCAAACTATTTAATGCTATAGTTAACAATCCATCAAATTTGGAGCGGGCCCCTATTTTTAGGGATTTTTATTAAATTTAACTCCAGTTAAGTGTCTGTCTCCACTTTTAGTGGAGCTTTTCTAGCTGACATTGGGAAAAATGCATTGGGAGGTAAATTTTCAACCAATTTTGGTCAAACAAGAGTCTAACTAAACTAATTTGAGCATTCTAGAGCCATTGGTGCAGAGAAAACGGCCATTAGAGGCCTGTAAACACATGTAATTTAAAATTTTGAGCATAATGACAAAGAGGGATATGCCTTTGGGAGCTGGACCAGCAGATGTAGCCCAAGAGGAGTGAACTGCTTCATCATGCCTATTGTGTAAAACTTATGTGTGATTGTATTTCTCTGTTATACACTAATGTTGAGTGTTTTTAAGGCTTATTTTCATGCTTAAAGCTCATTAATTCAACTATATTTCATGTTAAAACACTCATTCCTTAAGCAAAAAAAGAAGACAAATTGTACGTGTTTATATTAATGAAAGGACACTTAGCACAGCAAAACTAATACCCTCCTTTTAGATCAAGTTGGTATCAGAGCCAAGTTTAATCTCTGGTGTTTTTATGTGCAAATATTTGTTAGTTGTTTGCAAGGGTTTGCAAGCTTACTAGGCTCAAGCTTAAGAGAGGAGAAGGAAAATTGGTGGAATCAAGAGGTTCTCAAAGGGAGCTACAGCAAAGGAGGGCAAGATTGCCACATTATCCACCACCTAGTTCACCTCCAAGAGAAGCAGAAGAAGTAATAAGCATGCCTCCAGGAGAAGAAGAAACCCATGAAGAGGTGGATCCCAAAGAAGAAGAAAGAGTGTTCAGGAAAGCATTCCTTAACATGACTGAAGTGGTGAGATTCCTTTATCAAGAAAGGAATGAAATACTAGAAGGAGATGGATCCAAAATTCACAAGGAAGGTTATGGATCATTAGGAGGTCACAATGATGAAGATAAATCAAAGAAGGGCAATGGAGGAAATGGAGGCAGTGGAAAGTAACCATCCTCACCCTCATCTCATCATCCTCTACTTCATCTTTAATACACCAGTCACACAAGTCAAAGAACACTAGTAAAAGTCATTTTCTAAAACTTGATGTTAATTTTGAATTGCCAATGTTTAATGGTGAAGTCAATGCAAAAAAGCTTGATAATTGGATTAGGCAATTGGAGTTTTATTTGAGAATTCAAAACCTTCATGATGATTATACCAAAATCCAACTAGCTTCATTTAGGACAAAAGGTGCAACTCTTGTTTGGTGGGAAGCCAAGACAAAGGAGGAGATCAAAAAGCATGGTAAGATTATTCTATCATGGACTGATTTCATTACTGCAATAAAACAAAATTTTTATCCATTAGCTCACATGCAGAAAGCCATAATGGATTGGAAAAATTTTAGACAATTGAATGGACAAAATGTACAAGACTACACCCAAGAATTTAGGAGAAGAGCTCTCTTTTTAGGGGTAGATTTACAGAGTCAAGATACTTTTCTCAATTACATAGGGGACTTACATATCTACCTTAAACATACTATCCTCATGTTTAATCCTATAAGTCTAGATGAGGTATGTGTTCAAGCCACACATCTAGAAGCTAGAGGGAAAAATAGTTTTGAAGAGGGTAGAAACAAACCTTTTAAGGGGAAAAACAAAGAGAAGACCTCAAAAGGAAAAGGAAAAAAGAATTCATCTGTCAAGAAAGAGGGACAGAAAGTGGTTTGTAAACATTTTTCAAGAGAAGGCCATGAAGAGAAAAATTGTTGGAAATTGCATCCAGAAAAGAGACCCAAGTTTAACAATAACAAAGGGAAGCAGAAAACTGGAAATACAACTCAACATGACTTAGGAAAGGATTCAGGTGATGAAACTAAAATTACAACCATGGAATTGAAGAATGTGAATGGGAGAGAAATTTAAACAAAACCCAGTACTAGTACTTCAAACTGTCACATAGAAGCTCCAAATGAAGAAGAGATAATTGAATTGTTTCATGTGAGGGTCATATCCAAACATACCAAGATTGATAAACTGTTTGAAAGTAGGTCACAAGCGAACTTAATCTCTGAATACTTGGTCAAGAAACTTAATCTTGAGACCATTCCACATCCAAAACCATATCCACTTGGGTGGATTTGTAAGGATGCAAATTTATAGGTTTCAAAGAAGTGCATATTGCGCTTTGCAATAACTGTACATTTTTTTGACACAGTTGAATTAAATGTGGTTCCGCTTGATATTACAGGTGTTGTGTTGGGTAGTCCTTACTTGTATGACAGGAAAGTGATCTTCCATCGCAATGAGAAAAAATACCATTTATTCAAAGATGGCAAGGAGTACATTGTTAGAGCACATAGCAAGAAGACAAATATTGCAATGGTAAATGTTGGACAGGTAAAAAGGCTAGTGAATTCAAGTAAGAATTTTTTTCTTCTAATGATTAATCCTAAAGCTGATGTTAATTATGAGTCATTTGAAGATTGTGATCTTAATTTGAAATCAGATTTATATGATGTAGTTGATGCACATCATGAGATGTTTCAAGAGCCAACAAGATTTCCTCCTAAAAGGGGATTCAACATGAGATTTAGTTACAACAAGATTTTCCTCTTCCAAACATCGGCATGTATCGCATGTCGATAATGGAGAATTCTGAAATAAAGAGGAAAATCAATGACTTTTTGGACAAGGGACTCATAAGGCCAAGCACTTTGCCATGCGGTTCACCCATAGTCTTGATTCTGAAGAAAGATGGGACTTGGCACATTTGTGTCAACTTTAGAGCTTTGAACAAGATAACGGTAAAGAATCGATACCCACTCCCAAGATAGATGATCTGCTAGATCAGCTGAAAGAAGCAAATTTTTTCACCAAGTTAGATTTACGAAGTGGATATCATCAAGTAAGAATTGCATAAAGTGGCATATGGAAGATTGCATTCAAAACCAAACAAGGACTCTTTGAGTGGTTTGTTATACCGTTTGGTTTGTGTAATGCACTGGCGAATTTCATGTGTGTTATGCATAATGTTTTGTGCCCATTTCTTGATGAATTTGTGATTTTATATTTATATGATATACTCACTTTCACCAAAACAAGAGAAGAACATGTCTTGCATGTTAAAATGGTACTTGATGTTTTGAAGAAAGAGCAATTATTTCTTAAGATGTCTAAGTGCGAATTTCGAAATACTTCTTTGGTTTATTTGGGACACATTGTAGGAGGAGGCGCGTTGAGAATTGATCCTTATAAAGTGGAAGACATTGTGAATTTTCCTACTCCCAAATCAGTAATCAAGGTAAGAATTTTCTTAGGCACAGCTCAATATTGGTGAAAGTTTAGTGCTAACTTTTCTTCCATAGAACTCCTATGCATGCAGTGACAAGTGTGAATAAAGGTTTCCAATGGGGAGGCAAACACCAGCAATATTTTGAATCTTCAAAATACAAGATCAGTTCAGCTCTGGTCCTTGCATTACCGGATTTGAGACAGTCATTCGAGATTGAAATCGATGCTAGTGATTATGCCATGGGCACAATACTTTTGCAGCATGGTAAGCCTATCGCTTTTCATTCTGAAACATTCAATGGTGTTGTAATTAATTATCCAACATATGAAAAAGAGTTGTATGTGTTGCTACAAAGCATCAAGAAGTGGAAACACTACTTGATGGGTAAAGAGACGATTATACATACCGATCACCAACCATTACAGTACTTGCAGTCGCAAACAAAATTGCAGCAATCACAACATTTTAGGTGGATGGGATTTATTCAATAGTTTCACTTGGTTATAAGGTACAAGAAAGGTATTTTCAATAAAGTTTCTGATATGCTTTCAAGGCCAATTATAAGTGATTCTACTTTTCTCTAAAATTATTCTATTGTACATGAGAGTTACATAGAATAGTATGCATTTGATGTTGATTTTCAAGATGTGTATGCTAGTTTGAGTGAAGGGAATCAAGTTGAGGAAAATGATTATCACATGCATAACAATTTGTTGTTTCATTTGGGAAAGTTGTGTATACCACAAGGAGAGAGACTTGGTGTCATGAGAGAGGCTCATTCGTCTTTTATTGTTGAACACTTTGGGGTAAGAAAAACAGTGGCTCATCTACATAAGTATTGCTATTGGCCTCGCATGATAGATAGTGTGTCACGTTTTATAAGAGGATTTTCTATGTGTGTAACAAGCAAGCCTAGCAATAGGAAGCTTGGGTTGTACATGCCACTACCGGTACCATCAAGGCCATGGAAGAGTGTCTCCATGGACTTTGTTGGAGGTCTACCTATGTCAAGAAAACAGCATGATTATCTTTATGTAGTTGTGGATAGATTCAGTAAAATGTGTATACTTATGCCATGTAAGAAAACCATTACTACTAAAAAAACTTCTGAACTTTATTTTCAACATGTACGGGTTCATTATGGTTTGCCAACTTCTATTTTTAGTGACAGGGATTCCAGGTTCGTTGGGAATTTTTGGTCCAATATTTGGAAGACGATGGACACAAAGTTAAAAAAGAGTATTGTTTTTCATCCGCAAACTGATGACCAAACCGAGGTGGTGAACAGAACCGTTGTGCATCTATAGAGAGGATATTGCAGCAAACATCCCCATTTAGGGGATGAACAACTAGATTACATTCAATGTGCTTACAATCAGGCCAAGCACTCTTCAAAAAATACTTCACCTTTTGAAGTCTGCTTTGGGTATTTACCAAAATCGCCATTAGACTTCATCTATGAGAAGGATGTTGCAATTAATGGGCATAGTGATATTTACAAGGCTCAAAAGCTCATTGAGAAAATTCATATTATTCATCAACAAGTTCAAGAACATCTTGAGAAGAGTCAAATCAAATACAAGGAGAGGCATGACAAACATAGATTTGATCACAAGTTTCAAGAAGGAGATGAAGTATGGTTTCACATAAGCAAAGAAAGGATTTGGCAAGGTAAAAATCTCAAGCCTATTCGTTATGGTCCATTCAAGATTATTAAACAAGTTGGTAATAATGCATTTCAACTTGACTTGCCTTCATATATGCAAATGTATTCCATTTTCAATGTGGAGAATTTACATTTGTATGAGCCTCCTTTGATTGATGATCAAGGGAGTGATATTCAGCTACCATCAATAGAATATTTCTCGCCAGAATTTGTGGACGAGCTCAAGGAGGATGCAATCCTTGATAGGAGGACTCGCACTTTTAAAAGGGGAAGTGTCGATTATCTTCAGATTTGATGGAAGTGGAAAAGGTTAGGGATTTGTACCCTCATATTCTAAACAGGTGATTAAAATATTTTGGGGTCCAAAAGCTTCCTAATGGGGAGATGTGATCAAGATATCATGTGTTATTCTCAAAATTGAAAGTGCTCAAAATAGGAGAAAACCTGAGTTACCAGAAAGGTCTCGTCGCTGTGATTCTGGCACTGCAAATGGTTCGAAAAACTGATGTCGTATGAGGAAGATATCGCGTTTTGTCCATTTTCCCAAATAGCAAAAATTTTGTGACTGGATGCCCACTCAACATGCAAGTACAGTCAGAAGGAATATTCTAGGGAATATTCCATTTTCTCATAGCCAACAGGATTGCACCACATGGCATGTTGTGGGTCGTTGATCTTATGGTACGGAGGAGTGTTTCTAGCCGTTGGATTGTTTTGTTTTTGGTCCGTCGGATGAGCGACACGTGGCAAGCTTGAAGGCCACCACGTGTCCTCAGGATGTAGTACTAAAATTTTAGTGGTGTCACGGCGGGTTGACCCTACGACCACCAGCCTGCATGCCCAAGCTCCGACTGTCTCTCCTATCTATTATTCCTTACCAGTATAATCCGCGGTTTTTATATATGGTAAGTTTGGGCGGATAAAAAAGGGACCAGCCCTGAAGGGCCAGCCCCAACCGCCATACACATGGCAGCTATGACCGAGACCTAATGTGTTAACTGGAGGTTGTTTAAACTATAACTCTGGCGGGCAATGAACTCCATCACATGCCATGGTTACAACAAAGGTTTCAGTTGATGGTTGTATGGCAACTAATTCGGCGGGAGTTTTTAATGCAGTCACATGGTGGGAGTTATGGCATGTAATGCCATGGTTATCGGAACCATTAACTCTGGGTTCGAAAACACCTTATATGCAGAGTTCAACTGGTAGACCGCGTAGATAACGGCAGGGGGTTGGTATGTGACCACCCCGCCCAGAATATTTAATGCTATAGTTAACGGTTCGTAAAAGTTGGAGTGCAACCCTATTTTTAGGGCTTTTTATTAAATTTAACTCTAGTTAAGTGTTTGTCTCCACTTTTAGTGGAGCTTTTCTAGCTAACATTGGGAAAAATGCATTGGGAGGTCAATTTTTGACCAATTTTGGTGAAACAAGAGTCCACCTATACTAATTTGAGCATTCTAGAGCCATTGGTTCATATAAAATAGCCATTAGAGGCATGTAAACACATGTAATTTACAATTTTGAGCATAATGACAAAGAGGGACATGCCATTGGGAGCTGGACCAATAGATGTAGCCTAGGAAGGGTGAACAGATTCATCATGCCTACTGTGTAAAACTTATGTGTGATTGTATTTCTTTGTTATACAATGTCGTTCAGTGTTTTTAAGGCTTATTTTCATGCTTAAAGTTCACTAATTCATCTATGTTTCATGGTTAAAACACTCATTCTTTAAGCAATGAAATGAATACAAATTATACATGTTTATATTATTGAAAGGAAACTTAGCACAACCGAACTGATACACTCCTTACAGATCACACTGAAACACAGATTTTAGCAGGGAAAATAGATTTTAATTTTAACATGTTCTTCCCCATTATGATTGCTAGAATGTTATCACTCTGTAATTTCCTAAGTTTGTGAAATAAATTTCAGAGGTAACCGCAAAACCACTTTGGAAGCTGGGATCTAGCCCTGCCAGCTTCAGGGAGGGATCTCTTTGTCAGATTTAACTTTGTTGATTTTATAATTTTAGGCTAGATGTAAAGTTCAGAGCTTGATGTTTTTAAATTTTTTTAGTTGGAAAAGAATGGAAATCCATTGCGAAATGGATTCAATTAAACTTTCAGTTTATTAATTGCAGCAATGACAGATAATTTTAACAGGACAAGGTAGGCAAAATTGTTAGATCTAAAAAGCTTTGTAGTATGGTAAAGAAGGAAAGATCAAGAATTCATTAAACATATTGCAGTTAAGAATTATATTGTTTAAATTCAGTGGAAAAAAATTATTTCATTCATAAGCCAGAATTGAGTGTATTTAAACAAATTCAAATCCTTATTTTTCTTAGAATAAAATAGATGAAATAACATGTGAATTAACAGAGAAATAGAAAAATTAACAAAAGAGGAATCACATCACCAAAAATTCTGACATAGTAATCCTGAAAAGTTTTTTGTATTTCTGAAATTTTTCCACTTAAGCTCAATGAACAACTTTAAGTTCAATAGTAGATTTCTTCATACAAATCCCAACACTAATACTTCGAATTTGGAAGTATTTATACAAAAATTATCAAAAATATCTTCAGTGAAAATCTCAATATATTTTACCAAATATCAAAAACTATTTCCAAAGATAAATCAAAATAATAGGAAATCTAAAATTGATGTGGATGTTGGCTCTATTTTTTAGGATGATTATTGATGACTGGACCCCACAAAGTGCTATGATATTTGGCTTGATGTTTGAAGATGAAATTTTTTTACTCTAACAATTCACACAACTTTTCCCATCATTTTTCATTTGGTAGTGGAAATTTGATCAACTTACGATATGTTTCATCTACCTCTGTGTATTTTTAAAAGGTAGGCTTAACAATAAAAATGATTTACTTCATGTTTGATCAACAAGTCAAAACTGAGACCTACCATGAATGCTTTCCCTAAAATGGTTCCTTTAATATTTGCAAATTTTGATCTGTCGGCGGAAATACTGTATAGTTTATGTTGATATTCTTCAAGCTTGAATAATTTATCTCCCATTCCTTGCAGTCCAGGGAGGTCTTTTTGACGCAAAGCATTGAACTTCTTGTGAAACCTCTGGGTTATGGTTTGAAAACTGCCACATTTTTCTGCAACTGTACCATTAGATTTTTCTTGGTGAGAACCTTTCTCACTTCCAGAATGGTGTTTGTTTTGTCCTCTGTATTTAATTCTTCTAATTCTTCTCTATATTTGGAATTTAATACCATAATCAAAGCACTGGCATCATTGGGTTTGGTGTCAATTTCTCTATTTACATCGGCAATTAAAGATCTTGATTTCAGCACCAAATCATCCTGTTCAAAGATGATCTCAATATATGGCCATAATTTTGTAATGGCGTCAATAATCTCCACCCAAATGTTCTCTTTGGCTTGTGCAATGTATCTGAAATCACATTCTATTTCTCTAAATACTCTACCCTTGTTGTAAGCTTATATAATTTTTGTAACTCTACTAGATAGTGGTTATCCACTTTAAGTTTTTGCTCTTGTAATTTGTTTAATTTGTTAGTCATCTTTTCAATCTATTGATCTTTAAGAGACAAGTCCTCCATTGATTTAGTTGACTCTGCTAGTGTAGTGTTGGATTGTGTTTCCAATATTGAAGTTTTTGTTGAGGTCGATGCTTCTCCTATTGTTGTACATGTTTTTGGGATAGTATCCAAAGGGATGGCTTGTACTGGAATAGTTTGATGCTCTTTTTCCTTTAAAAACTTCTCTATATCTTTCTCCATTTTAGAAATCTGCTCACTCAATTTAATAATGATTTTGAACAATTTTTCTTTTTCCTTTTCAATTTCTCCAAACTCTATAGTCTATGGATCTTCAGTGGTGGGAATCTTTAGCTGCTTTCTCAATGTTTCTATGTTTTCATTTTTGGTTTTGATGATCTCCTCTGTTTCTTTCACATTACTGGACCATATCCCAACTTGATCACTAGTTCATCTAAAGACTTAATCTTTGTGTCTTTAGCCAAAGAAGATATTTTTTCTAATTTCAATTGTGTTTGGATATTTTGTACAGAAATTTTAAGCTTGGTTTTTATCATAGTTGAATTTATTAATGTACTAAAAATCATCTCACCAGATTGTTTGTGAAAATCCATTTTCTCTATTGGATGAATAGTGTATGTGTCAAAAGAGATAATAGATTACTTATAACCATCATTTTTCCTAGGTTGAGAAACCTTGGGATCCAAGAATTCAATATGAATTCTTCCCTTCTCTGAATCAAAAGCTGAGAGGAGTTTGTGTTGGGAAGTAGATGTTTACTTCCAAAATTGTGCAAATTTAGAAGCCTTGAGTGCTAAGTTCTTTCTCTTAATCTCTTGCTAAGCAGAAAAAATACTTGGTTCCTTATTATTCTGCTCCACCTCTCTGGTTGGTGATAAAATTGGTGTGATTTTTGTCATGGGGGTCATTGGATATGAAGTGATAATATCCTCTCCCTCTGAGACTGATGGGTTGCATGAGCCTATGAGGACAATAAGTTTTGTTTGCTCCGTATTATCTTGTTGTGTCTCCTCTGTATGCATGATCTTATGAATTTTATTGTATACTTGAAACTCTTTTGCTGAAATCTCTGTCATTATAGGGGAAATTTTTTCCCTTACTCTCTTCTCATATTTGTCCTGTTGTGATGGAGTATTGCTTGTTGACAGCTCTTTTTCTTAAGCCTTTTGCAAGTTATTCTCTTTCCAATGTTCTTGATTCATAAACTTCTATATCCCTGGCCTGGGAATATGTGTCTAAAGAGAATATTATTGATCCACTCCTAGCTTTAAAATTACCACCAAAGGGTCATAGGACCATGTAAAACTTTGATTGAAGTTCATGTGTTTCAACATATCATCTGCATGTTGTCCTACTACTCTGGTATTACTTATGAATGGGCCAATTTGTGTCTTTATTTTGAATTTTTATTTCTTTTTTGCTACCAAGAAATGTAGTTAATCCATGTTGATCATTTGTCTCATGTATTCAAAGGCAAATATTCAAATTCGTACAAAATTGGGAAGTTTGTAAGCTATTAATTCATGGCCATATATCCTAATATCTTTGTAGGACTAGTATAAATACCAATCCCCTCTTCTAGTTTGGTCACTCAATTGCAAAATCCTTTTAATTTATGGATGTATCCTGAGCTCTACATTACTATTCAAAAAACTAGCAACTAAATGTAAAAATTGATCTACAAAATCATTGAAGGTGAATTCAGGGTTGTTCTTCCTAACCAGGCTAGTCCAGTGAATAATTAATTGTGTGTTCCCTTAACTATCTAGTTTTTGTAGCTGAAAGGGGAACCTGTTTGGCTGATAATAAAGAAACAAATAAACTAAAATTAATGAATACTTGAACACTCCATTATAATTTCATGAATTTTTCATGAATATTTTATGCCAAAAATTCACTATAACATAAACGAGTATGAGGTTTTTCATTTGAGGAAAATATAGAGAGGAAGGCTAAGATGATTTCATCAATTGGTTTGAATGTTATCCTAATAGGCATGCAACCATGGAAATTATCTTCTTGGTTATCTAAGGGAACATGGAAGAGGGATAAGGGGGGTTGGTTTTGGGTAACTGAGCACTCTCTGGTAGAAAAGTTTCAAATATTTTGGTTCTCTTAGGAAAATTGAGCTTGTTATAAATTTCCATGAGTATGTCTAGATGGAAAGGTTGCATGGAATCTGAATTTTGGACCTAAAGCATTTGTGAAATACAACCCCCATTAATGGTGAAAAGGACATCACCATTTTGGGCCACAATGGTTCTTTGACTAGGAAGATACTTGGGTTGACAGCAGGTCACAAACTCTGGGAAGTAGTATATCTGAGGGAAAACAAACTTAGGTAGAGAAGACTTCCACAGTCCTAGATCATCAGTGAGGTCAAGGTATTTTTTCTTGAGCCAATTATGGAGTTCATACTAATCGAACTCACACTCGATCTCAGCAATTTAATGTATTTGATCGACTAGGGGCTGGTGATCTACATCTATTATTGGAGGAAGAATGGGATTCACTGCAAAGACATTTTTCTTACCGAAAGACATAATTTCAGAAGGGAAATATGGAGAAAGGTTGTAATTACCTGGTAACTAGGAAATTAAATTCACGAATGTCTAAAAAGCTAGGTGATTTTTTTTTAATAGCTTATCTGATGACTATATTCTATGGTGCTAACCTGTGATGAATTTGTGCAAACAAAACTTCTATTGGTTATAGGATTATACTTTTATGATTGTTTGGATGCCCATATGTCATGATTTAGATGTTACTAAGAGCAGAGAGAATAAATTTTTAACGGTTATTTGATCAACGGATGGGAAAAACAAGTATTTTGGTAATGGGAGAATAGGCAGTGGGAAAAATTCGCGGGAATATTCATCGCCCAATGGTCGGGAAAGGGATGTATAACATGTTTCTACATGGCGGGATAGGAACGAAGTGGAAGGAAAATTTTTTGGGAGTATGAGGGGGAAAGGATGGCGGTTTCGAAGGGTACCCGGAGGGGGAGTGAGCAGTAACTGGTTTTGAGGGGGGGAGTGCGGGGTGAAGGAAAATATGCCACGTCGCCTGAGTCAGTATTACTGAGACCGCTACCCCGGAACCCCCCCGGGTCGAATAAACTTCGGATGGGGATGGGGTGCGCAGGGTATCCCAACGACCATCGATTTGGGTGAGCCAGATCAAGCCCATCAAATATTAACCATGCCTTATTACATCGCAACAAAAATTTCCATCAACATATATCTTATTGCAATCATTAATCATGATTTAAAATACATGATTAATTTACACTAATTTTTCCGAAAGGCGCATTTATACTAGCAAGCCTATTTCTTTTGATTTTTCCCTAAGGTTACTAATCTTTGGTTTTCAAGCTTTTGTGGTTATCAGTTGATGAGGAAGAACCTAGATTTTCCATGGTGTTAGATAATAAATGTGTATGTTTTGAATCTCCATGGAGATCCATCTTCAGGATGAATGAATGAAGAAATGAAAGAAGGACTTTAAATAATTATTTTTAAATTTAAATAAACATTAAATAAAAATAAAAATAAAAATAAAATTTAATTATTTCCTAGATATTATTTTTGGTCAGCTCTTTAGAAAAATATTCTTCACTCTATAAATTTGACCTAAGTCCTTCTTTCATTTCTTCATTCATTTGTCCTGAAGATGGATCTCCATGGAGATTTGAAACGTCGACATTTATTATCTGACACTGGAAAATCTGGGTTCTTCGTCATCGTTACTAATATTTGTTTTATTGGTAATCAACCACATTTATGCAGTGTGGCTAATTGATTTTTACCCTAACCTAATGCTTATTTAATCTTGGCCTAATCACGATTAAACAATGTGATTATCCTATTTAACCAACTTACCTATTACAATGTGGCATTTTAACTAGCAGCACACTTTATTTTAAAAATTCCTAAGTATCTATTGATGCATTTTTTTTATTTTTTGAGTGGAATTTAGGCTTGCTCACTCTTATAAATTTAATTTTTCATGGGGTCTTTTATTCATTTTTCTTTTTCTCATGTTTTTATTTTTCATTTTTTCACATATATTTTTTTTATCCCCTTTGTTTGTTATTTCTTTTCTTTTATTTTATTTTTTCTTTTTCTTTTTTTGAAATAATTTTTTAGAATGGAACATTATTTACAACATATCATGTACAAAATCACAACTATAATCAAGTCATCCTATGAAATATAGGACTCTAACATATGGCATCAAAATTAAAATCCCATAAGAAGAATTGCATGTTTACCTCTTCAGACTTAATAACGGAGCTTCCAAATACAAGGATCTTGAGTAACCAATCACATATTTACCTTGGCCATCATAATAATTGGAACGTAGTGTCCACCTTCCATTTCCACCACCTAGTTCATGTTGAATATCTTTGCGATGTCAACATTTTGCTCCAAAATTTCTACCAAAAAAAAATATGGAGTAGGCAAGTTTACAAATAAAAAATTCAAATTTGAATGTGCGGCATCGATCAATGTCTTTACTAAATCAAAAATTCAAATTAAAATGGTCAGTATTGATCATCAATGTGCTTTTACAAAATTCAAAATTCAAAGTAAAATGGTATTTGCATGCACAATATTGATCATCAATGGAACCATTTAGCATTTATTCAGGAAGTAAAGAATTTACAATTGCGCTATAAAAAAATCTTTCATGAAATCCATTTAAGACACATGATGAGATGGGTGCCCAAGACATACCAATTTCTAGTTTGTGAGAATGGTGTTATTCATGCCCATGTATGACCCTCTATTGTGCCTCATCCATATTTTGGATGTAGGTGAATAGTTCGTACTCATATGTATAAGTCCATTCGCCAATGATTGGGATTTTTCGTGGTGGATAATACTTGCTCATACAATCATAAATCTCTTGAAAGGTCCAGCTGGTGGTAATATGACTCACATTTACCTTATTCATATGTTAGAAATTGTATAATAGTCAAGTTTTGTAAATTATACAACAATCATATAGCTAAGTTATTATGTTTAAAAGAAAAATCATTTTTTTCCTTTGAAACCTTAATCTATAGGATTCGACATTAAAGAAAAATGGCTTTTCTGTAGACGAAAATTAAAGTGAATGAATCTTGGTTTTTGCAAACTCAATTTTACTCTTAAATTTGCTACCCTAGAAATCCCTTGATCTATCTCTATCAACAGCACCTAGTTCTTCACATTGCCTTAGACTTTGTGGCTCTAAGACTCTAAAAGTTGCAAATGTCAAAACATTGTCTTTCAAAGACCTAAGGTTCTTGATACCACTTCCAACTCTTAGATTTTTCTTATCTCTAATATTGTATCAAAAAAATCGAACACAAAAAATCATGATACATGATGGAGTTCTTTATATTGCATGACATTAATGAGACAATGAATCTTTCTTATATATAGCTACAAGGTAGTTGAATCAACACACTATAGACTAAGAAATACACACCATTATAATAAAACATAAAAGCATAAAATAACCAAAAGTCAAAGTGACTTTATTAATGACTATGTCTAATATCTAATTGCCCATTATAGACAAACATTTACTTTAACCAATAGTGTGTATATTAATGGTGTTTGAACGCTTCTTCATAGATTAATTTATGCAATCATTTAAGAATTAATTATCATGGTGTGCATGAACATAGTTAAGTAATTGATAAGAATCCTCCAAAGTTCTTATTTTTTAGCGGTCATATTTAGTGGTTGTTTTTAACCCCATTTCAAAAATTGGTGTTATCACTAGAACCTAATTTTTCAAATAAAATTACACAATTTTTCAACTTTGATCTCAAATGTCATAAACAAAAATATTAAATTGACTCTTAAATCGAAAAGCGATGCTATCAAAAGCACCCCATTTTTATAAACTTAATCATCAAATCAAAAATTGGTGTTAATAGTATCACCTCTTTTTTATATTTTCATATTGAAATTACAACATATTTGATCATATGACCTTGACAACCAATATCTTTTTGAATCAAAACCACAAAATCAACTTTTGAATCACAATATTGCTACCTATTGCATCTTTTCTTTTTATTTGGGTTTATAGTCACAAATATAAAACAATAAAACATAAGCTTATATATATAGTATATATATATATATATATATATATATATATATATATATATATATATATATATATATATATATATATATATATATATATATATATATGTATGTATGTATGTATGTGTGTATGTATGTATGTATGTATATGTATGTGTATGTATGTATATGTATGTGTATGTATGTATGTATGTATGTGTATGTATGTATGTATGTATGTATGTATGTATGTATGTATGTATGTATGTATGTATGTATGTATGTATGTATGTATGTATGTATGTATGTATGTATGTATGTATGTATGTATGTATGTATGTATGTCAAATTTTAAAAAATAAGAAGAAAATAGTAAGAACGAACATATATAATTTAATTTATAATAAAATTACAATTATATATACCCTTAATTTTTAAGATAATTTTATTTCAAAATAAAAGAGAAACGGAAAAAATTAAGAACAAATTTAATTTTATTTTCTTTACAAAGAGAGTGTGTAAAAATTATTCAATTTTATCGATAGTAACAAAATTACATCCATATATACCAAGCTTTGTAACCTAGAATTAAAAAAATAAAAAATAAAATAGCATTATATTTTGATTCAAGGATTTATTTTGAGGTTTTGGTTTGCAAAGGTACCAATCATCAAAGTTATGGTATGAAACAAACATCGAAACACCATTTTTTTATTTAAGGAATCATTTAAGGTTTTTGTTCATAATGGTACCAGTGGTCTAGATCATAGTTTCAAGTGAGTCATAATTTTAACCCAAGAAAATTTATCAAAATAGATAATAATAAAAAATGTACCACTAATAGCAACACTTTTCGACTTTGGGGGTCAATTTTAAGGTTGTTGTTTGCAATAGTACCAATTGTCAAGGCCATGATTTCAAACAAATTGTAATCATTTAACGTTAAAATAACTATAAATTTAAAAAAAAAATAACAAAAAAAAAACTATGACCTTATAAGCACCACTTTTTAATTTGAGAATTGAATTTAACGTTTACATTTGCAAAGTTTCAAAGGAATTTACGACGATTCTATGAAAAGGTTGTAATTTAAACCTCCAAAAAAGTGATTATGGTAGCATTACTTTTTTGTTAAAATGTTGAATTTTACGTTTTCAAACAAAAAACACAGATATTTAGTATTGGAGTTCTTGTCTTGAGGTCACAGTGTTTATCAAGTCAACAATTATGTTCATGCTTCTATTGAATGTATTGGAAAATTCCCTAATGAACATATTTAATATAATATATAGGGTTAATCTCTAATTATATTTCATAATAATGTTATATCAACGCAAAATTCATATGTATTCATTTGTGTTGAAAAACAGTGATATGGAACTTGGGCTCTATATTAAGGCCATAATAAGCATTTATAATTAGTTTATTTATGATATCAAAGGTCAGCTTGAACCTTTCATGTTCTCATTTTATTATAATTGTGCCATTTATCTCTTATATATATATATATATATACTGAGGAGTCGTAATATTAGGATCATCAAATCTTGTCATGTACATTGTATTCATCATAAAAGGAAGTCTTCCCCTCAAAATGGACTATAATTATTGGTTTCTTATGATTTTTAATGTGCAAGGTTCATGAAATTTGGTATCAGAATACACGAACCTAGGATTTTGTTGCTTCAAACAAGTCATCGTGGCATTTTCACTATAAAAAAAAATTGGAATGTTTCATATGGTGAAACTTTAAGGATATTGAGGATAGGTCTCGAGGAACATCAAAATTAAAATTTAAGATTTTGGTGCGCTATAATTCCTAAGATATAATCTATGGAAGTTGGGATTTATAATTGGTTCTAAATTTTATTCTAAATGAGCCATCCTAGAATTTTTGCTATAATTTTTTCTATGTTGTTTCAAAGAATGAAATTTGGAGAAAATCAATAATACTTCTCAAGGAACGCCTAATAAAAATTCAAAATCAATATTTTTTATACTTTTAGATATATACCCTATGTAATTTATGGTTTGTGAAGGCCCTTGAAATCAGTTTCAAAAAAGTGAACTTGGCATTGTTGCTAAAAAATTTCATGTGATACCTTAGACTGTGCAATTCAAAGTTTTAAGGAGACATAAAAAAGTACCTCAGGTAAAAATTTCATAATTATATTTGAAGAATTGGATAGTTGTTCCACAATATACAATTTTTCTCATGGGTAAAGGCCAAAAATCAAAAAAATTTCGAAAGTTACCATAACTTTTTCTTGGACATCAAATTCTAGTCAAACCTACGGAATTGTAAAGAAGAGATCTTAGAGCATCACAAACCAAAATTTCAAATTAAAAATAACACAAATATCATAAAAAAGGTAAACTTGTTTTCCAAATTAATATTTTAAAGGTGTGCACCTTACAAGTGACATAGCATTTTATTAGAAGATCCACATTTTTAGGTGACAAAAAGTTGTGATAAAGTGAAGTATCATTGTTATTTTACCACATGCCACCAAAGAAAGATCCAAAAATTACTATACAAATTAAACCGCCTAAAGGCTCATCCATGACTCATGAAAAAATAGAAGATGTCAACTATCGGATAGTCGAGTAGGAAGTTGTCATTGTTGCAAGAATCATACAAAATGGACATATAACAAAAAATAGATGAAAACAAAGAAGAAATGGATAAAAATATGGAAGAATTGGAACAAAATATTATAGAACCCATAAATGGGAGTTTCCTTAAAATTGATAATGCATTTGAAGGAACTTAAAAATAAAGGTAATATTCAAGTTGAACAGCTTGCCAATAATAATAATTTTTCAAATGGATTTGACTATAATTGTTGAGCTAGTAATGGGTGGTTGCTTAAAGGAGTGAATCTTCCCAACATTGAATTAAAAAGGGTTGATGGAACACAGTTATTTACCTAGGCATGCCAACTAGATCTATATTTTGAATTGCATAATATTATGGATGACAAGCGAGGTATTCACATAGTAAATTTTAACTTTGAGATAAAACCCTATCGATGGTATCAATGAGTAGTTAATAGGAACCCCCATTCTCATCATTATACTTGGGGTTTACATTAAACATGAGCCTTTCCTAAGACATCTAGAAAATTTTATGGAATTTATGCAATTTTCTTATTAGAGTCAAGCTAAGAAGGCTACACATAAGTTTTCCATGGGAGCATACATAGGAAGCAAAGATCATTTTGGGTTTCATAAAACAACACTACCTCAACATTATTGAAATTTTTTACAATAGTAGGAAAAAAGAGCATCAACAACATACTATGAAAGGAAACAACATACTATAAATGGAAGCTTTCAAGATGCAATAGCAACATACAAATTATGCGCCATTTCAGACAAAGTCATATGAAATTCCAAGTTTCAGAGACAATTTTCTGCAATTCCAAATTTTTGAAAGTCCTTGTGGAACCTTTGCACAAAAAATATTGTAGCTACACCATGCATAGTAAGTTATATTCTACTATGCCTTTATCAAAAATATTGCAAAAATAAAGGTTAATATCTCATCTAAATATTCTCTCAAACATTTTACAACAATTGCCTTTACCTTTTAATTGTTTGTACATTGAGAAAACAAGGACTAAAAATAAAATAGAAAAAATAAAGTTAACATCTCATCTATATATTCTCTCAAGAATTTTACAACAATTTCCTTTACCTTTTAATTGTCATTGAGAAAACAAGGATCTATAAGTCCTGGTTACCGGGTGCAATGTTGTGAAACTAGCTCCAAAAATAGAAGAAAAGAGAGATCAACGCCATAGAAATCAGCCACTTTGAGGGGGAAACCTCCAATACATTACATAAATGAACAATTCTTGGATGATAAAAATGACCAAAACCTCCTTCTATATATAGGAGTCCATCGGCCCACAATATAATCGTAGCCGACCTAACAATAACAATGTAAGGGCACAATAATAACAATATTGGGGTTACAGGGGTACAACAATAACAATAAGGGGGCTACACTAATAACAATAAGGAACTAAACTAGTAATATAGGGACCTAACAGCCCCTCTCCTTCAAAAAAGTGTTGTCCTCAATGCTTGAGTAGCTCTGGGTGTTTACGTATAAAATTCTCATCCTCCCATGTAGAATCTTCAATGGGTAAGTTCTTCCACTTGATGAGATACTCTGAAATTGATCAATTTCATAGCTGTCGAGTTCTTGTTTCCGTGACCACTTCAAGTTCCAATATGATTTTTCATTCCTCATCAAGTTCTGGCAATATTGTTTGAACTGGAAGATTTTCACCTATAACCTTCTTTAAGCATGAAACATGGAAAACTGGATGCACTCATGAAGAAGCAGGAAGCTCCAATTTGTATGCCATAGTACTAATATTTTGCAACACCTTGTAAGTGTAGAAATTTGAATAAATGAGATAGTATTCACCGAGATTCTCCTGATCACACACTATTTTAGCTTCATGCATAATACAGAATCTTTTCTACCATTGATCATTAATTGCGGAAATAAAATCAGTTGCATGCACACATTAAAACCATAATCAATCACACATACGAACACAATATTTAATGGGAAAGATTAAAGATGAAAACCCCAACTATCTGTATATTATATGTCATGGAGATCATGTAACAATCATAGTAAAAAATATCCTCACAAGCTCTCATGCACACCCTCAATTGCTACACACTATCAATCTAGATCTAGCAAAACACATGCTCCAATCTTTTTCCACTTGATAGCCAGCCTATATTGCGTTTTTAATGCTATGGGATGGCTTCATTAAATAGATAAACCACCTGGCTTGTACTGCGCAATCCTCATGGGCTTCTCCACCTATCTGTGTGTTGCAAATAGCAACTGTATAGTCACAACTGATAGTTAACTTGCTCTTTCACCTATTTATGCACTGGTCTCCACTGAAACTGTCCATGCACTGAAGTTAACTGATGCATTCTTTAGTTGATTAATGAATTTATAATTAGCGAATAATTAATAATTAATTCACACCACTCTCACTAATTGTATCAATTATTTAAACTGAATAAAAATATCTCAACTATGTTTAGATTAGTTAAACTGAATACAACTCCACTAACTTCCTCAATCAACTCCACCAAACTCTGTCACATGAGTTCTAACTTAAGTATCCATGCAATAGCTCCACATAACCCTTAGTAATAGCGTAATTCCTTCTGTCAGCTCTTGTGCCACATCTGTGCACTTAACTGAAGTGCTCCAAGAGAATAAGATAATGTTTAGAGTCTAAATATTATTAAGAGCTAATAATATTTCACATATCTATTTTTAGACTGGCAATCTAAAAATAGATTCCGCCCAATATGTCTAAAAATAGAAGTCCATCTATTTTTTCCGACTTGACCAACCATCCACAAATAGCATCACGCAGCTCATAGAACATGATCCATATGTCTAAATAGACTTTCGCCAAAAATAGCTGCCCGGGCCCACTTGAGTGACTCTTTGCTTAAGCTCATCATCCTTGTTGCCTCTCAACACTCCTCAACAAGATAAGGATTATCTGCAGCCCCCATCACCTTTTTGTGAGGTGACCAATTTGCTCTGGTGAGCGCCTTTCGTCAAGATATCGACATCCCTAATCCTCAGTAGAATGTATGAAAATAACATGATCTTCAGTTGCACACAATCTACGATATATGATGATACGGGATGTCGATAGTGTGAGCCAAGCAGGCCAGGATCTTCCTCATCCATATAGCCTCGCATGCAGCCAGCTAGCTACCATGTCAGCCTTTGCTGAGGCTGAGTACCACGGATCTGCGCTACTCTTTATACCAAGAAACTGATGTCAACCCGATACTGAAAATCCCTCCAGATGTGCTCTTTCTATCTGTTGGACTCCCTGCCCAATCTGCATCCGTGAAGCAACACAGCTTTACCTCATCCGACTTTCTGTACCATAATCCATATCCCGATGTGCCTCTGAGATATGTGCCTCTGAGATATCTCAATACATGCTTGCCTTCCTTCCAAAAGAGCTTGGTTGGCTTAACTATAGCTTGTGAAAGCTAGTTCACAGCATAGCATATGTCGGGTCGTGTATTGACCAGTTACATAAGCGACCCCACCAACTGTCGATAAATAGTGGCATCCACTACCTCCACTGAAGTAGCATCCTCCTTCCTCCATCCACGAGGAAGAGGAGTATCAACAGGATTGTAGCCATGCATGTTGAACTTCTCCAGTATCTCCCAGGCATACTTGCCTTGAGAAACAAACAGTCCATCACTGCGCTGCCAAATTTCCAATCCCAGGAAACAATGAAGGAGGCCCAAGTCCTTCATCTCAAACTCCTTTGCAAGATCATCCTTGCATGAGTGTATCAACAGCTCATCACCTGTCAAAATCAAATCATCTACATAAAGTACAATGATCAGAAACTTACCCTCCACCACAATCTGGTATAGGTTAGGATCCGCCTCACTCTTGGATAATCCAAGTCCGGTGAAATAATTGTCTATCCGTGTGTACCAAGCACGAGGTGCTTGTTTCAACCCATATAGCGCTCTCTTGAGCCTGCACACATGCGACTCGCTGCTGAAGATCTCAAAACCTTCGGGCTACTCTATGTACACCTCCTCCTCAATGACTCCATTGAGGAACGCAATTTTCACATCCATCTGATGAATGTGCCACCCCATCTGCACTGAGAGAGAAAGAATCGTTCGTATGGAAGAATACCTTGCGACAGGTGCAAAGGTCTCCTCATAATCGATCCCCTCAATCTGTGAAAAGCCTCGGGCAACAAATCTTGCCTTGTACTTCTCCACACTCCCGTCAGCTGCCTGCTTCACTTTGTAGATCCATCTTGAACCCACCACTAATTTCCCTTCCGGTCTCGGGACAATCTCCCATGCACTGTTTCTGACAATCGAATCATACTCTTCCACCATGACATCTACCCATGCGAGGTCCTCCATAGCTTCCTCAAAAGAGGATGGCTCCATCACGATACGCTTGCTCATAAGAGCCATTTATCCAGTATACTGGTCAGGTGACTATCTCTGTCTGCACTGTGATGTAGGTGCTCCTACAACCTTCTCTGCATCTTTAGCCAGTCGCTCAGCTTCTGTAGTGCGCTTCCGCCCTCTGATGGTTGGCGCTGCCTGAGTGGTCTCTTCCACTCCATGAACCTCCTCTTGTGGCTAATCCACATCCTGAGACTCATCCTTAGGAACTAATAGATCCTCATATGCATGCAAGTGTGGCTCCCTCTCAAGCGAACACTTCATGGCTTTCTCCTCCTGAAATTTGATATCCCGTCGCACAACAGTCTTGCGACTATCCGGAAAATACACACGATAGTTGTGGGGTGTATCAGTGTACCCCACAAATATCCCAACCTCTGTGGTCGGCTCCAGCTTCTTCTTGGCATCCTTCGTCACATGCATGTAGACAGGAGATCCGAAAATCCGCAAATGGGAAATATCAGGCCTCTTGCCAGAATAAGCCTCCTCTGGTGTACTCATGCCAAGAACCTTGTGAGGACAACGGTTCTGCACATACACTGCTGTATTGCATGCCTCAGCCCACAAGTGAAGGGGTAGGCCCTGATCATGCAACATCGCCCGTGCGGCACCCACGATCGTTCTGTTCTTCCGCTCAGCCACTCCATTCTGTGTGGGTTATGAGGTGCTATGAGGTCTCTTCGAATTCCTTCTGCGCTGCAAAGTCCTTGAATTCGCCAGAGATGAATTCACCACCATTGTCGCTCCTAAGAGCCTTCACCTGCTTCCCCGATTCTTTCTCAACCAGTGCCTTGAACTCATAGAACTTTGAGTATGTCTCACTCTTCTTCTACATGAAGAAGATCCAGCACTTACGAGAAAAATCATCAACAAATATCACATAATACAGTGGCACAAACCCGAAGCCCTATGCGAAGATCCCACACACGTCTGTGTGAATTCTCTCAAGGATCGTCGTGGCGTGACTATCCTTCTCGTGAAAGGTGGCTTTCACAAATTTTCCTAAGGTACACCCCTTGCACTGATCTGACTACGCAAGAGTGCCTTTAGGAAGCCCAGTAGAAATATGTTATACTATCTTCAAAGCTCCATGGTGAAGGTGGCCCAATCTCCAGTGCCAAAACTCGCCATCATCCCGGCTCACCACTCCTTTTGCCTTGCCTGCCATTGTTGTACAGCCATCTACCTGCAATTGATAAAGGTTCTTAACTCGAACCCCTATCCTCCGGGTCTCACCAGTTACCTTACTGCGCAGGAAAGCCTTTCCCTTGCTAAAGACAACATCATATACCTTGTCTTCTAACATCGCCACAGAGATAAGATTCTTCTTCAATCCTAGAACATGCATCACTTCCTTCAATCTGAAGGGTTTACTAGACTCCCTCTCAAAGGAAACGGTACTAATACCATTTGCATTGTATCTACCATCATCGCCCATCTCGATGTGCACTCCAAGAACTTTCTCATCCAGATCAGTAAACAAATCTCGATCTCCTGTCATGTGAAAAGACACACCACTGTCAAGAAACCACACTGATCCCGTCATACTTGAGACCAAGCATGAAATCAGCGAAAAATCCTGCTCAAACTATGAGGCTAAGCCCTCTCCAGCTACAATCCCAGCAACCTGCTTATTTTTCTTCTTCTATGGACAATTAGTGGCGTAATGTCCTTATTGGTGACAGTGAAAGCACTTCACCTTGGACATGTCCTGCTTCTTGCCTTTCGCACCAGATTGAGAAGCTTTCTTGTTCTTCCCTGGTACTCTACCTTATCTCCTCTTGCACAAGATCCGACCAAAGTCGCTCCCATCCTGGCAATTTCTCCCGACCATTGACAGAGTCCTGATAGGAATGCCAACTCTTCGGAAGCCCTAGGAGAGCCAAGCTCACCAATTCCTCATCATCAACAGTCACCCCCACACTTCCCAGCTCATCCCTGCATTGGATGAACTTCATGAGGTACTTGGGCATACTGTCGCCTTTCTCCATCTTTATGTTCCTGAGTTTATCCTTGAGCGCCAACTTCCTCTGGTCGCTCTTACTTTGGAATAAGTCTGTCAAAGCTTTCCACATCAAGAATGGAGAAGCCTTACCATGAAGGTTGGATACTATGTGATCCTTCACGCCCTCCAACAGAATCCTTCGACACTTTGCTGTCTTCTTTTGCCATGCGTCAAGTGCGGCAGCATCACTAGAAGTAGGCTTTGGAATTTCTGCATTTCTGTACTCCTTCAACCCATTGTCATCCAGCACCGCCTCCATCCTGTCCGTCCATGCAATATAATTCGAGTTTCTTTCAAGGGCATACTCCAATCGCAATTCGTTGAAAGACATCTCAACTTTGACACCAAGAAAACACTACTGCAAATTCGAATTCCACCAGCACAAAACTCAATTGCTTCAATGTTTTGCAATTGCTCCAATGATCAATATCGCTTTGATACCATGTAGAAATTTGAATAACTAAGATATTATTCACTGAGATTCTCTTGATCACACACTATTTTAGCTTCATGCATAATACAGAATCTCTTCTGCCATTGATCATTAATTGCGGAAATAAAATCAATTGCATGCACACATTAAAACCACAAACAATCACATATATGAACACAGTTTTTAATGGGAAAGCTTAAAGCTGAAAACCCCAACTATCTGTATATTATATGTCATGGAGATCATGTAACAATCATAGTACAAAAGCTCCTCACAAACTCTCATGCACACCCTCAATTGCTACACACTATCAAGCTAGATCTAGCAAAACACATGCTCCAATCTATTGCCACTTGATAGCCAGCCTCTATTGCGTTTTTAATGCTATGGGATGGCTTCATTAAATAGATAAACCACCTTGCTTGTATTGTGCAATCCTCATGGGCTTCTCCACCTATCTATGTGTTGCAAATAGCAACTGTATAGTCACAACTGATAGTTAACTTGCTCTTTCACCTATTTCTGCACTGGTCTCCACTGAAACTATCCATGCACTGAACTTAACTGATGCATTCTTTAGTTGATTAATGAGTTTATAATTAGCAAATTAATTAATAATTAATTCACACCACTCTCACTAATTGTATCAATTAGTTAAACTGAATACAAATAGCTCAACTATGTTTAGATTAGTTAAACTAAATACAACTCCACTAACTTCCTCAATCAACTCCACCAAACTCTGTCACATGAGTTCTAACTGAAGTATCCATGCAATAGCTCCACTTAACCCTTAGGAATAGCGTAATTCCTTCTGTCAGCTCCTGTGCCACATCTGTGCACTTAACTAAAGTGCTCCAAGAGAATAAGATAATGTTTATAGTCCAAATATTATTAAGAGCTAATAATATTCGACATATCTATTTTTAGACTCGCAATCTAAAAATAGATTCCACCCAATATGTCTAAAAATAGAAGTCCATCTATTTTTCCAACTTGACCAACCATCCACAAATAGCATCCTGCAACTCATAGAATATGATTGACATGTCTAAAAATAGACATATTCTAAAATAGACTTTGCGCCAAAAATAGCCTGCGGGCCCACTTAGTGAAGGCGACTCCTTTCCACTAAGCTCATCATCTTGTTGCAATCTCAACAGTAAGGACCATATTACTTTGGTGATAATTTATTATCCTTCTTAGGTTGCTTGAGGGACATTTTTTTGTATGGTTGTAACCATAAAAATACCAGTCTCCTACATCAAAACTTCTCTCGCTGCGATGTTGATCTGCCTATTGTTTCATTCGATTTTGTGCCAAATTTAGGTTATTCTTTAAGAGTTGGAGAACTTCTTGTTGATGCTTGATGTGATCTTCCACTACTTGAACCTTAGAATTTTCTCTTAAAGATAATGTGATGGATGGTGGATGATATCCATAAAGTGCCATACTAATGGGGTCATTTTTGCTACAGTATGGAAGGAATTGTTATACCACCATTCAACGAGAGGTAACCACTTGACCCATTGTTTTTGTTTATCAGATACAAAACAACTAAGATATCCTTCCAAAAATGTATTCACTATCTCATTTTGACCATCGAATTGAGGATGATAAGATGAGCTATGAGCTAATTGAGTATCCAAACAAGAAAATAACTCCGTCCAAAAATTTCTAGTAAAAATGGGATCTTTGTCGCTCACAATAACCTTTGGGTTTCCATGTAGCTTTTGAAGTGTGTCCATAAATGTAGTAGCAACTGTACTTTCTTTAAATGGATGAGATAATGCACAAAAGTGTGCATACTTGGTAAGTCTATCAACTACCACCATGATGACACTCTTTCCTTCGGATTTAGGTAAACCTGTGATAAAATCCATTGAAATCTCCTCCCAACGTTGACTTGGAATGGATAAAGGTTGTAGAAGTCCTGGGGTCTTAATTGTTTCCACTTTATTCTGCTGGAAAACCAAAAATTCCGCCACAAACTTTCGAATATCAGATTTAAGGCCATCCCAAAAAAATTCTTTCTTCACCCTGTGGTAAGTTTTTAAAAATCCTGAGTGTCCTCCTAAAGGAGAAGTGTGCAATTCCAGAAGAATCTTTTGTTTTATTTGGGAATTCTTACAAAGATATAAGCGATCTTTGTACCATAAGGAATCATTTTTCCAACTAAATTTATCAGATGTACTAGGATCTTGCTGCAACTTTTGAATGAGTGTCCATACATCTTTTTCCTTCTTCCATTCATCTCTTGCTTCGGTTATCCAATCTGGTTGGATAATAGAAATGACACAAAGAAATGCTTCCACCTCTTCATTCTTTCTTGAGAGTGCATCTGCAACAACATTAAGCTTTCCTTTTTTGTAGATTATTTCAAAGTCATAACCCAACATCTTTGTGACTCATTTTTGTTGCTCTTCTGAAGATAGTCTTTGTTCCAAAAAGTGTTTAAGACTATCATGATCAGTTTTTACCTTGAAGTGTCTTCCCATTAGGTAAGTTCGCCATTTCTTTAGTGCATGCAGTATTGCTAACATTTCCTTCTCATAAATAGTTTTTTGTAAATACTTTCCTTTGATTGGACGACTTTCAAAAGCAATGGGTCTTCCTTCTTGCATTAAAACAACACCAATTCCATTTCCTGAGGCATCACATTCCACAATAAAGGTTTTTGTGAAGTTTGGCATAGCTAAGACTAGTGTTAGGCACATTGCCTCTTTAAGATGTTCAAAGGCCTTAGTTGCTTCAGGAGTCCATGAAAATGCATCTTTCTTCAATAATGTTGTTAGAGGTGCTGCTATTCTCCCATAATTCTTAACAAACTTGCGATAATACCCTGTTAACCCGAGAAATCCTCGCAACTGCTTTATGGTTATGGGAACTTTCCATTCCTTAATGGCTTTAATTTTGTTAGGGTCTACTTTAACACCCTCGTGAGATACAATATGACCCAGATATTCCACCTCTTGTACTCCAAAGAAACATTTGGATGTTTTTGCATATAATTGTTTCTCCTGCAATAGCTTGAGCACCCTATCAACATGTTCAACATGATCCTTCCAAGACCTGCTGTAGATTAGTATATCATCAAAAAATACTAGCACAAATTTTCTAAGGAAGGGTTTGAAAATGGAATTCATCAACCCTTGAAATGTAGAAGGTGCATTGGTAAGGCCAAAAGGCATGACCAAAAATTCATAATGACCTTCATGAGTTAGAAATGTTGTTTTTGGAATATGTTCAGTCTTCATTCTAATTTGATGATATCCTAAATGAAGATCCAACTTGTAAAATAAATTGCTCCATGTAATTCATCCAATAATTCATCAATCACGGGAATGGGAAATTTATCTTTAATGGTGAGCTTATTGAGCTCCCTATAATTCGGACACATGCGCCATGATCCATCCTTCTTGTGCACCAATACTACTATAGCAGGGAAAGAACTTTGACTAGGTTGTATTATACCATCCTCTAACATTTCTACAATCATACGCTCAATTTCGTTCTTTTGGACATAAGGATATCTATAAAGCCTAATGTTTGGAGGAACACTTACTAGAATAAAATTAATAGCATGATCAGTATCATGAATAGGTGGGAATCCTTTGGGAGTTTCAAACACCTTGGAATGATTGTCCAATACTTTTTGGAGATCTGCAGAAATAGATGATTTTGATGTTGGAACTTCTAGTGAGGATAATTATGAAATTACGCCTCGTTGTTCTTTCTTCAAAAGCTTTTTCATGACATTAGAGCTTATTATATTTCCCAACTTCCCTGCGATACCTCGTAGTTCAAAATCCTTTCCTTCTGAAAAAAAATTCAAGAAAAGTTATTGAAAATTAAAAGCTATTGTCCCCAAATATTGTAACCATTGTACTCCTAATACAACATCAACACCTCCAATAGGAATGGAAAGCATTGGACTATTCAATACATATTCCGCCATGGTTAGCTTGATATTATGGCATTTTCCAGAGCAATTTATAATTCCTCCATTTGCAACCATCACTTGATATTATAGTGCTGGGTATAGGAAACAATTCAATTCATTGGCTACCTTACAATGAATAAAATTATGGGTACTACCCGAATCAATCAACACTATTACCTTTTTCATCTTGATATGTCTGTATATCTTGAGAGTTTAAGGAGTGGTAATTCCTTCCAATGCATTACACGATATGGTCGGACTCATTTCTTCCTCTTCTAGGATTGGTTCCGCGTGTATATCCTCTTCTTTTGAAGATTCTTGTTCATTTTATTCTTCCTCTTCACAATCTATGTAAAATAATTTATTCTCAGCACACTTATGACCTTTAGAGTATTTTCTATCACAACTGTAGCAAAGCCCTTTTGCTCTTTTTTCTTCCATTTTTTGTGGTGTCAACCTTGTAGATTGTGGAAGTCTAGGAGTAGCAACACTTCCATCTTTATGTATGTGAGTGGTAGTCTTCCTTGTCGCCATAATTTTACATTCAAATTTTCTTGCCAACCTAAATGCCTTTTCCAATGAATCAGGTTCCCAAACACGAACTTCATGTTGGATGCTATCCTTTAAAGTCCCTATGAAGACATCAATCTTGTGTTGCTCTGGAATATCAGTTACCCTTATATTCAATTTTTGGAAGTCCTCAATGTGCTCCACCACTGAACCCTTTTGTTTAAGATTTATCAATTGGCTAAAAGTGTTGTTTTTTGTATCCTCATAATGTGCTATCATTTCCTCCATAAAAATTTACCCAAGTGCCAATTCTTTACAGGAGCAAAGCCATCGATACCATACAAATGTATTTTGTTCTAAATGTAAAGTTGTAATGCATACCTTTTGTTTGTTTTGCACATTATTGAGATCTAAATATTGCTCCATCTGTAATATCCATGTTATGGAATCCTTGCCATCAAACTTCCTCATATCCATCTTTGGAATATGGTGGTTCTTCCATCCAACATTAGAGTTTATGAAATCACGATTAACATTTATTTTGTTCTCATCATGAGTTTCCTCTACTATCTTTTCGCCAATAGGAAACATTTCTTCTATCAACTTTGTCAAACCTTCGATGTCTACTTTTAGATCATTCTTCATGTTTTCCATGTTGTCTTTCATTTTTTCATCGATCTTAGCTTCCATGTCATCCATCTTAGCTTCCATGCCCACTTCCATACCATCCATCTTAGCTTCCAAACCATTCATCTTAGCTTCCACACCTTTCTTCAAACCATCCATCTTATTTTCCACGCCTTTCTTCAAAACTTCCATTTCATTTTTTGTTTCTCTTTGCGATAGCGAAATTTGGTGCACTTTCTCTTGTAATTTTGATATCTCATGTTGTGTTTCTTCGTCTTCATGAGTCATAGTAGAGTCTTCTGAAGGCTTAATGAGTGTTGAATTCTTTTTTGGGGGCATTTTAGAACCTGATACTGATATCTATTTTTCAATATACCCTTGCAATAAATTCAAACTATTTTTTTTCAAACAAGACTTATGTAATTCGAAAAAAATACACACATTTTTCTTGCTTTTGAGGAGCTCTATATTGAAATTGAATTATATCTATGATTTAGCATCTTCAATATCTGAAATTAAGCTCTGAAGTAGCCCTCTGAATATTCTTTTGAATGCCGCAGGTCTAACCTGATTTGGATTCTTGAAGACAAAGTTATGCCCAATCTCCCACGATGACCTAATTATGGACTAGTTCAATAGAGTGAACTTGTATGAATTTCCACGTGTCACAGTTTCCTCCTTCAGCTCTGAAATTGATATACAAAAAACTACAGTCTGTGTACTTGCGACTACTTTTTACAGAATCCCAATCCGACACTCAGAGAGAGAGTTATGATGTTTTTCCCATGGTCACCTATTTGAGATGAAATTCGAGAGCCTGAAACAATCCTAACTTCCACAGATCATATCTCAAAAAAAATTGCAAAACAAGATCTGAAATGTTTATAGGAGGTTCCTCGGGATTTTGGCTTCGCACTGTAAACATTTCAGCTTCTGAAACTTCGTATATGAAAAATTATAGTGAAAATGTCATGACGACTTGTTTTAGTTGAAATTCGAGAGCCTAAAAATACTACAAATTCCCTAGATCATATCTCTTAAAATATTGCGAACCAAGATCTAAAATTTTTACAGGAGGTTCCTTAGGATTTCTACTTCTCGTTGTACAAATTTCAGCTTCTAAAGCTTCGTAGAAAAAAAATTATTGCAAAAATGCCACAATGACTTGTTTGGAGTAGAAAAACCCTAGAATCCAAAGCTCTGATACCAAATGTTATGAAACCAGCTCCAAAAATAGAAGAAAAGAGATATCAACGTCTTAGAAATCATCCACTTCGAGGGGGAAACCTCCAATATATTACATAAATGAAAAATTCTTGGATGATACAAATGACCAAAACCTCCTTCTATATATAGGAGTCCATTGGCCCACAATATAATCCTAGTCGATCTAACAATAATAACAATATTGGGGTTACAGAGATACAACAATAACAATAAGGGGGCTACACTAATAACAATAAGGGACTAAACTGGTAATATAGGGACTACATTCAAGCCCCAGAAGTGATGATTGACGCTATGTGATTCATTTCACTAGTTTCAATCCCACTTCTTCACCCCTGTGAGCATCACCCGATGCAATGAGTGCTAAGTGGACTATTCAAAAATCATGAGAAATTAGTCAATTACGACTACCTCTCATGGAAATGGTCATAGATGAATGACTTGCTTAATGCAGTTGAATCCAAAAAATGATATCTAAAATAACTAGAAGTGTTGAGAAGCTCAATCTAGGTTAATATGAATATATGCTCCATATAGTATAAATATAAGAATATTATTAATGTGGGTAGGGGTATTACAGGAAGACATGGCAAACATAATGCACATCCAAACCTACTTGTGTTGTAGGGTCCCCTCGCTTAGTTGTACCTAGATAATATATACCCAGATTTTAAAAGCACGAGAGAGATGATAAATCAAAATTGAACTTACCATCTTGGCCATGTCATTTCAGAAGGCAACTTGATGATTATAGAACCAACCATTGTAGTGACATTGTCTAATGTTGAATACCACCATTTTCCATTTCTAGGAGACTTTACTAGAAGCCAATCATGTAGGCTTGTAGTTTTCTCAATGATTCTATTTGAAAGGGGAAATCAATAGAAAACCAGCAAATTCTTTTAAAAGAATATTTCACCAAATACTAAAAAATGCATTTGGTTATTTTTTTCAAATGAAGGAATGTTAAATATCCTACTTTCAATGTTGGCAAGTTATACATTTGATTATTTTTTTCAAATGAAGGAATGTAAATTATCCTACTTTCAATGTTGGCAAGTTTAATGTAGTTCGGTTTTTTGTTTAGACTCCTTGAATTAAGAGTGACCACAAGAAGTGAAGTTTAAATTCCTATAAACTTTTCATGAATTATAATAAATTTGAATTTCTAGATTAAAATGGCTTTAAATTTCAATGAACTTCCTAGAACAAGAATAAAAAATAAAAATATATACATTGATAGAACAAAATACTACCACAGATTACTGTACACCAATTTATAATGCTCCACCAACTTACAGTGCTCCACCGGCAGTGCAATACTAATAAAATCCAATTAGAAAAAATAAAAATATGCACACTAATAAAACAATTAGAACAAAATACTACCATAGATTACTATACACCAATTTATAGTGCTCCACCGTTAGTGCAATACTAATAAAAACCCAAGTAGGAAAACCATTAAAGCAAGTATCTTAGGTGTTGAAAAGAGAGAGACAAACATCAAATACAAAGACGTTTACAAACGCAAGGACTAAGAAGAAATAAAATTTTCAGGGAAAGACGTAAAAGCTTTATTAAACATCTTACAGTTTTTAACAATGAAGCTTCACAAATTAACGCCAAGTTAATTGGGAAAAACAACCATAAAATTCATGCAACAACAAATAATGCATCCCCATTAGTTTACCTATTAAGTTAATCCGGAAAAACAACTATGAAACTCATGCTACAACAAATGATGCATCGCGATTAGTTTACCTAGAAATAGTGAATAATTTGATAGATACATATATTGTTGATGTTATCTTCTCTCACTGCCTGCTGAAATAAAAATATAAACCTTGTT
The DNA here is from genome assembly GCA_034641835.2 of Pinus albicaulis. Lineage (NCBI taxonomy): Eukaryota > Viridiplantae > Streptophyta > Pinopsida > Pinales > Pinaceae > Pinus > Pinus albicaulis. Next base: position 1,397,224,659 of record CM076579.1, on the reverse strand, counting down.
AATAAGATATGAGCTATGGCCAAGGTTCTTCAACAAATGATTAATGTGGTTATACAACTTAGTCTATATTGTCATTGTCTCTACTTGCATAACAGTTGTTCCTACTCAATCATATTGTTTTGTTTCATGCGAAAGCTGCTCCAATCTCGATCTCAGTAGAATTCGCCTACTAACCAAGGTCTCAGGGAACATTTTGCTTATTAAGTAGGTTTTGTGCATCATTTAATGCAGGTGTTAAAATATAATTTAATGCAGGTGTTTACAGAGATCAAAGTTTAAAAGAAGACATTTTTACCAAACATTTAAAAATCTCTAAATAAAACTGAATCTTTGAACATTTAAAAAAATAGTAAAGTTTCTTTTTTTTTCAGCAAGAAAAATACTACTGGTATTATATAGTATTACCAGAGCACAAAAACTGTATTTCATCAAAAAATTCCATTACATATCTTTTTTTCAGTTTAAAACTCTGTCTAAAGAAAACAAGCTGATATCTTTCATAATCTAAAATCTTTCTTACAGCTTAACAACAAAAATAGAAATATTAGGATCTCTGCTCGAACGCTCCAAAAATGAAACAAAGCAGCTGTCATACTTAATTAAAAGTGACTTTCCCCTCCGCTCTGATACCTGAAACATTGTAGAACTCATAGAACATTACTCCAAAACTCCCGTTTAAACCTCTTTTAGAAAGCCTATCAGCTTCAGAATTTTTCTCTCTATACACATGACAGAAATTGATGTGTTTGAAAGACCTTTTCAGTCCTCTTATCCTCTCAATCCAATACATTAAAGCTCCAGGATTCAGCTTCATCTCTTTCTTTAGATGGTCAATTATCACCTTAGAGTCACCATAAACCCAGAGCTCTTCCATATATAGCTGGTTTGCGAACCATAAAAGACCCCACAGAGAAATTATTTCGGCTCTCGTGTTTGTTTCTCTCCCTCCGTTCAATTAAACCTTGTAATAGCATTCAGGTGACAACATTAGCCATGCCCTGCATCCGCAAATTTGGGATTCCGAAGCTCCATCACAAAATCCTGTCGGGGAAATCTTTTCCACAGGTCTCATTTTTATTGAGAAGTCCTTTATAAGTTTATTCCTGAGCATTTTACCGTCATCATTTTTGACATATTTTCCTATGTAGGGAAATTTGAATTCGAATTGGAAAGCATTGGAAAAATTTGGTTAAAATTATTTTTGTTTTCAGGAATACTTACCCTTTGGCTACTTGCTCATTCTGAAATTATCATTAATAATATTGAAGTATTTCAAGCCTTGCAGGTGCACAAGGAGTTAATCACGGACAACATGGTTGCCTCTGGCTCATTGACGATGAAATTACAATCTTTTGGGGATTTTGGTTCAAGAATTTGAACCAAAAGGTAAAGCAGACGCAGTTGGAAGAGGAAAGTGTTGGAAAGTGTTTTTTATAAGTAGAAAATATTAGAGTCAAAGGGATGTTTTAGGAGCTACTAATCAACAAAATTAAAATTTGAATTTAGATAATACAAACAGAAAAATTTATATGAAAGTCTATATATTCATCACATTGAATATTGTAGGTATCCATTCATAGATACATAATGATCTGAAAACAAATATTTGGTTGGCTTGGTAGGGAATAACGCTGCTTCCAGCACTTGTTTCTTTTGTATCCAGAAATACTAGAAAAAACTTAATTTTTTTTTAAGTTTTTTCTCCAAAACACAGACACTGTATCAACAAAGATGATGTTATGGAATCCATTGCAGTTAAATTTGAGACACTGTATCAACAAAGATGATGTTATGGAATCCATTGCAGTTAAATTTGATCATTTCACCATGTTATGCTAATTCATTTTTTCTTATATCAATGTCTCTAATGATAATAATAAGCCATATGGTTATTTTTTTAGTAGAAAAATACTCTTGATTTATATTATGTACCAGTTTAATAAACTTTTAAAAGTCCTTTTACATTCAGAAAATTCTGGTGATCATAGATAATTTCATCAAAAGTAAACTTTTTTGAAATTTCCATCAATTCTGTGAGTTACCAGAATCATGCAAAATCATGCAAAAGAGATATGACCGATGCCAGTTTTCATAATAAATTATTTGAAAACCATACGCAAAAGCTGATCCCCCACGGGGTCGATCATCCAAAACTTTTTGTTTCGTCCATAGAATTTCCTTTTCCGAGTGTCAAGAGGCATTGTGCCAACAAGTTTCTAATATTGTGCTAACCACAGTTGTCATGTTGGTTAAAAAAATTTTACTACTCCACTTGCACCTATACCAATAGTATCATAGAGCTCATAATGCATCTCCCCCAGATTCCCTATCATGCATTTTTTTGATAATCTATTCGCTTTGGTCAAGAAAGTTCTGCTACCCATAACTTGTCTAGATATAGTTGTCTTGAAAACCAAATCAGTTCCCAGAGCACCAACATCTCTGCCTTCATATTTGTCTCCGCACTGCCATGCCAGTAGATTTTATAATGATAGATTTGGGAGATCATTAACCATGCCCCGCAGCCACATCTGGAATTCTGAGATGCCCCATCAAAGAAGCCTGTTGGGTAGTGAATTTCAAAAGGGCGCATTCTTTTAGATAAATCAGTTGGGGGTTTTTGTTGAATTCTGAGTTTTTCCCAAATTTTGATAATATGTAGGCCTATTCTTTTGGTGTGCTATTCTGGCCCTCAAAGATCCATATGTTCCTACAACACCAAGTGTGCCAGTGAAAAAGGATAGGAATGTTTCTGAATGATTTACTCTTTCTATACCACCATCTTATGCAGTCCTCAGTATTTCCGTAGATTGACACCATAAACTAAAATGATAACACAGCATAGACAGAATTTCACGAGCAAAGGTACAGCGATAAAAAAGGTGGGAGTTATCTTCACTATCCTTCGAGCAAAGAATACAAATCCCAGGACCAACAGTTCCTCTTTTTTGTAGATTCAACCAAGTGAGATTTATGTCCTGCCATACTAGCCAAAGGAAAATAATCATCTTATCTTGAACATTTAATTTCCACATATCCTTGAACCAGCAATTTTGCTCGATTCCAAGCCTTTTTTTTATGAGGGCATTATATGTTTCACTTATGATGACCTATCCATTTTTTAATGTGCCCCCCAAGTGATATGGTCACCCAAATAATGTCTTCTTATTCCGAGGCTTCCTAAGCGTCAGTGAATTTTGTCCACTCTATGCCCATATTGTCGTGCAGATCCAAGTCCTCTGTCAGCATCCATATTGGGTCACCATCCTTCCATAATTTTACAATCTGCCCCATGTAGAATATGCCTTTCTGGTTTAGGCAATTCGCCAGCTCCCCACCAATAGAGAGTGAGGATGCCAGACCACAGATGTTTGGATGGCCAATAAGAATTTTGTTTCCATCTCCAAAAGTCCAATTTAAATTTTCTGAGAAAATGGACCAGATCTAATAATCCATATGGTTATAATAAGGAAAAGGTTGGTCCATGCTCATGGACTCACCAAAACATATGATTTCATGCATAGATATCCATATACTATGTGTAAAAAAAAACTTGACCTTATGTCAATTGTAGGTTTTCCAAATATTCCAGAATTTTATGGAAAGATATAAGTCTAATTGTTTGACCTGGCTCATGTCCATTAAATTTTAGAATATTCAAAGACTCCACAATAAACATAAAGATAGACGAAAAACTCTTTTTTACTTATGAAACAAAAAAAATAAAAACATAACACACTGACCATGGTTGGCATCAAAATGAATGACCCAAAAAAAAAAATTGCGAACATAATAATAAGGCTTCCAAATCTAAAGACCTTGAATAATCAATCACATATTTACCTTGGCCATGATACTAGTTGGAATCCACCTTCCATTTCCACAACCTAGATGTCAACCTTTTGCTTCAAAATTTCTAACAAAACAAAATATACAAATTCAAAATTCAAATTTGAACACCTTTAGATAGATCAACGCCTTTACTAAATTAAAAATTCAAAATAAAATGGTATTTGTACTGATAACCAATGCACCTTTACAAAATTCAAAGTAAAATGGTATTAGCGTACACAATATTGATCATCAATGGAACTATTTATCATTTATTCAAAATTAAATAATTTACAATTGCCCTACATAAAAATTTGTCATGACATCCACGTAAGACATATGATGAGATGGGTTCCCCAAGGCATACCAATTTCAGTCTGTGAGAGTGGTGTGATTTCATGCCCATGCTCATGATCCTTTATCGTGCCTCGTCTGTATTTGGGATGTAGGGGTATAGTTCATGCTCATATGTAGAATTCCATTCACCAATGATTGGGATTTTGCATGGTAGATAATGATTGTTCATATTAAGTATAAATCTCTTGAAAGGTCCAATTGATGGTAATACAACTCACATTTACTTGATTTATATTCTAAAAATTGTACAATAGTCAAGTTTTGTAAATTGTACAACAACTAAGTTATTATATAGCTAAGTTTTAGTGTTAAAAAAAAAATCGTTTTTTTCTTTTTTAAAACCTCAATCTAGAAATTGATTTATATTCTAAAAATTGTACAATAGTCAAATTTTGTAAATTGTACCACAATCATATAGCTAAGTTATTATATAGCTAAGTTTTTATGTTAAAAAGAAAAAATCATTTTTTCTTTTTTAAAACCTCAATCTAGAAATTGTACAATAGTCAAGTTTTGTAAATTGTACAACAACCATATAGTGAAGTTCTTATATAGCTAAGTTTTTATGTTAAAAAAAAAATCATTTTTTCTCTTTTGAAACCTAGGATTCCACATTAAAGAAAAATGGTTTTTCTTTAATTGAAATTGAAAATGAATGAATCTTAATTTGGCGAATTCACTTTAACTCTTAAATATGAAAGTTGCAAATGTCAAAACTTTGTCTTTCAAAGACTTAAGATTCTTGTTACCGCTTCGAACTCTTAGATTTTTCTTATCTCTAATATTGTATCACAAAAATCGAACACAGAGAAATTCTTTATATTGCATGAAGTTAATGAGATAATGAAATATTTATTGTAGATAGCTACAAAGGAACATAGAGAAATTCTTTATATTGCATGAAGTTAATGAAATAATGAAATATTTATTGTAGATAGCTACAAGGTAGGTGAATCAATACACTATAGACTGCGAAATACACACCATTATTATAAAACATAAAATAACTAAAAGTCAAAGTGGCTTTATTAATGACTATGTCTAATATCTAATTTTCCATTATAGATGGCCTTTTACTTGAACCAAGAGTGTGTATATTAATTGTGTTTGAATCCTTCTTTATATAATAATTTATGCAATCATTTAAGAAATAATTATCTTGGTGTATATGAACATAGTTATGTAATTGATAAGAATTCTCCAAAATTCTTATTTTTTTAGTTTATATTTAGTAGTTGTTTATAACATCGTTTCAAAAAGTGGTTTTTTTATCAGTAGCACTTTTTTTTTTAATTAAGTAATTTTTTTTATCAATAACACTTATTTTTTTTTTAAATTACGTAATTTTGTAACTTTGATTGCAAATATTATAAACAAAAATTTTAAAATAAACTCTCAAATCGAAAAATGATGCTATCAATAACACTCCATTTTTATAAACTTTTACGCGAGTATATATATATATAAAGGAGAAAACCCTAAACTTAAGGGGAATTAAGAACAAATTTAGAATTTTACAAAGAGAGCATGTGTAAAAAAATCTTCAATTTTATTGATAATAACAAAATTACGTCTATACCAAGCTTTATAACCTAGAATTAAAAAAATAAAAATAAAATGGCACTGACTTTTTATTCGAGGATTGTTTTTGAGGTTTTGGATTGGAAAGTTACCCATCATCAAAGTTATAGTGTGAAACAAGTTGTAATTTTAACATCGAAACACCAATTTTTTATTTAAGGGAATGGTTTTAGGGTTTTTGTTCATAATAGTACTGGTGGTCAAGGCCATAGTTTCAAATTAGTCCTAATTTTAACTAAATAAAATTTATCAAAATAAATAAATAAACAAAAGTGTTCCACTTGTAACAGCACTTTTAGACTTGGGGTCGATTTTAAAGTTCTGTTTTTGTTTGCAACTGTACAAATTATCAAGGTCGTGATTTCAAACAAATTGTAATCATTTAACATTCAAATAAATATAAATCAAATAAATATAAATCTAAAACTATGACCTAAGAAGCATTACTTTTTAATTTGGGAATTTAATTTAATATTTTCATTTTCACTTTTTTAAAGGAATTTAAAACCATGTTAACAAAAGGTTGTAATTTTAACCCAAAAAATTGATTTTGGTAATTTTTTGGTAATACTAATTTTTGTTCAAATGTTGACTTTTACGTTTTCAACCTATGAGAATTTAATTTAATATTTTCATTTCTACCTTTTTAAAGGAATTTAAAACCATGTTAACAAAAGGTTGTAATTTTAACCCCAAAAAACTGATTTTGGTAATACTACTTTTTTGTTCAAATGTTGACTTTTAAGTTTTCAACCTAAAAATATGGATATTTAGTATTGGATTTGTGGTCTTGTGGTCACATTGATTATCAAGTCAACAATTATGTTCATGCTTCGATAATCAACAATTATGTTCATGCTTCTATTGGATGTGTTCGAAAATTCTCTAGTGAACATCTTTTATGAATTAAATTATTATTATTTTATTGAATACATAGGGTTAATCTCTAATTTCATTTCATAATAATGTTATATCAAGGAAAAATTCATATATCTCCATTTAGGTTGAAAAATAGTGATATGGCACTTGGGATCTATATTAAGGTCATAATAAGCATTTATTATTATTTTAATTATGATATTAGGTCAGATTGAACCTTATATATATACACATATACACTAAGGAGACCTAGCCTTAGGATCATCAAATCTTGTCAGTGTACATTGTATTCATGGTAAAGGGAAGTCATTCCCTCAAAATGGACTATAATTATTGGTTTCTTATCATTTTTAATGTGCAAGGTTCATAAAAATTGGTATCAAAGCACCAGAACCTAGGATTTTTCTTCTTCAAACAAGTCATTGTGGCATTTTCAGTATAAAAAAAAAAAAAAAATCTATGTTTCAGATGGTTAAACTTTAAAGATATTGAGGATAGGTTTCAAGGAACATCTTATTAAAATTTCAGATTTTGGTGCACTATACTTCCTAATATATACTTTGTGAAAGTTGGGATTTATAACTGGTTCTAAAGTCTATTCCAAATGAGTCATCTCGGTATTTTTCTGAGATTTTTTTTATATTGTTTCACAGAATGAAATATGGAGACAATTGAGAAGACATCTCAAGGAATGCCTAATTAAATTTAAAACTTAATATTTTTTATATTTTTAGATATATACCCTATGTAAGTTATGGTTTGTGAAGGGTCTTGAAATTAGTTTCACAAAAGTGAGCTTGGCATTGTTGCTATAGCTTTTTCTCGTGATAACTTAGACTGTGAAATTCAAATGTGTATGGAGACATAACAAAATACCTTAGGTAAAAAATTCATAATTATATTATGAAGAATTGGACAGTAGCATGCTATACAATTTTTCTCGTGGGTAGAGGCCAAAAATCAACAATTTTTCAAAAGTTACCATAACTTTTGCTTAGACATCGAATTCTAGTCAAACCTATGGAATTGCAAAGAATACTTCTCGGAGTATTACAAACCAAAATTTCATATTCAAAAGAGTGAAAATATCATAGAAAAAAGTAAACCATTTAGATATTTTCCAAATTAAGATTTTAAAGATGTGTACCTTACAAGTGACATAAAATTTGATTAGAAGATCCACATTTTTAGGTGTGATAAAGTGAAGTATCATTGTTATTTTACCACATTCCTCCAAAGAAATATCCAAAATCTTCTATGCAAATTAAACCACATGAAGGCTCATGTATGACTCATGAAGAAATAGAAGATGTCAACTATTAGATAGTCAAGTGGGAAATTTAGTTGTCATTGTTGCAAGAATCGGAATAGATGAAAACAAGGAAGAAATGGATAAGAATATGGAACAAATGGAACAAAATATTATAAAAGCCATAAATGGGAGGTTCCTTAAAATTGATAATGTATCTGAAGGAACTTAAAAATAATGGTAATATTCAAGTTGAACAACATGTGAATAATAAGATTTTTTCTAGTGGATTTGACTATAATTGTTGAGCTACTAATGGGTGGTTGCTTAAAGGAGTGAATATTCCCAACATTTAATCAAAAATGGTTTATGGAACATAGGTCTTTACCTAGGCATGCCAACTAGAGCTATATTTTTAATTGCATAATATTGTGGATGACAAGTGATGGATTCACATAGTAACTTTTAACTTTGAGGTAAAAATGTATCGATGGTATCAATGGGTATTAAAAAGGAAGCCCCATTCTCATCAGTATCTTTGGGTTTTATTTACAACAAACATAGAAGCAAAATATGGAAAACCTTGGGAATTTTACTATTTTAGTCAATTGACAAGAATCAAACACTTTGGTGATATTGAAGATTATGATCTAAAATTGTTGGTTTTGGCCACAAGGGTTAATAATATAAGCATTGAAAATTTATTGGAATCGTAAATGGGTGGATTGGAAGAAGGAATTAAACATGACCCTTTCCAAAGACATCTAGAAAATGTTATGGAAGTTATGAAATTGTCTTCCTATATTCAAGCCAAGAAGGCTACACATAATTTTTTTATGGGAGTATACATAGGAAGAAAATATCATTTTGTGTTTCATAAAAAACTCTACCTGAATCCACTAGAATATCACAGAAAAAAAAAATGGAGGAAATAAGAGCAAAAAGACTATGTTTTGGTTCTAACTAAAAATTATCAAAAGGTCATAAATGTCGAAACAAAACTTTTTAGCATGGAAAATAATGATGAAGAGGAAATAAAGGCATCTACACAAAGAAGTGAGGAATAACTTTTCAAGTTAAAACAACAAAAAATACAATCATAAATTGTGCACAACATTGATTCAAATAGGTGTAAGATATATGTTCATGAATTGGTTTGTCATATCCTCAAACCCTGGAGATTTTTAGTCACATTAAGAAGCAAAGGGTAATTGTGTTTCTTGACTCATGTAGTACCCATGGCTTCATTTATAAAATATTAGCAAAGCACCTCAATTTTTTTCATATCTAGTGACAAATTTTCAAGTTTTAGTTGTCAATGGAGGAAGTATTGACTTTGTGAGAAAACGACAAAACATTAATATTAGCATGGGAGAATATAAATTATGCAACTCAATGTGTGTCATTCCAATTTGAAGTTTAGATGTTGTTATGGAGATTCAATGATTTAGAATATTGGGTGCAATTTTGAAGAACCATAATGAATTATTCATGAGATTTAAATTGGAAGGAGTTCAATATGAGCTCAAAGGGTTATAATCTGGACTTTCTCAAGCCATCAACTTTCATAGAATTGAAAAGCTCCTAAAAAATGGTAGCGATGAAGTTGTGGTTAAAATGTCTTCAATAGATGTGAAGCAAGAAGATGAAAACATTCTTGAAGAATTAAAAGGCACCTTGGCAAAGCAAAATAGGGTCTTCCAAGAAATTTTGAAAGGTATACATCCATATAAATATCATGAATATCAAATTAAATTAATACTTGGAAGAACTTCTCCTAATAAATAACCTTATAAATATAATCATCAACAAAAAGGGGAGATTGAGAAAATAGTACAAGACATGCTAGACTCAGGTATTATTCAAAATTTTATATGAATTCATTTTCATCTCCAATAATGATGGTGAGAAAAAAATATAATTATTGGAGGATGTGTCATGATTATGGAAATCTAAACAAAATTACTATTAAGGATAAATTCCATATCCCGAATATTGATAAGTTATTAGATGAGCTTAATGGAATGGCTTATTTTATAAAGCTTTATCGTAAATTAGGACACCACCATATTAGATTAAGGAAAGAATACATTCCCAAAACAACTTTTAGAAAACATGAAGGGAACTATGATTTCTTAATCATACCTTTCGGATTGACTAATATGTTGAAAATTAGTTCAATTATGGGATGAATTTCCCGATAGGAACCCATCTACCCCAAAAGAAGTCCATATTTCCCCAAGAAATAATTCAATTTGGTTCAATGAAATATTATTATTATTGATGTGTTTGGCACTCTTCTCATTATCATGTGGCACAAAATTGAGCAAGAAATTATAAATAGAAAATTTGAATTTAAGTATGTTTCCCTCCAAATTATTAAGTTGTCTTAATCCACAAAGGCACCTATTCAAATCTCCCTAGAAGACTATAAATATGAATGGTTTATCTCTCATCAAGGCATTTTGATCACATATAAGGCCAGAAAGATCTTTCTACCTAAGGTGTCTTGGACTCGCATTTATCTCTATGACTCGTATTCTTTGTGATGGCTCGCATTCTCTGTGGTGGATCACATTATCTATCACTCACATTTTCTCTATGGATTGCATTCTCTATGACTCGCATTTTTTTGTGGCTTGCACTCTTTATGACTCGCATGTGTTCTGTGGCTCAAACTCTCTATGGCTTGCATTTTTTCTGTGGCTCGCATTTTTCTATGACTCACATATCTCTATGGTTCATATGCATCGGGACAAGTAATTGGGGCAGTGTTGACATAGGAAGGGAGACCATTAGCTTTTGAAAGAAAACAATTCAAGGGAAAAGATTTGGTGAAATTAACATAAGAAAAAAAAATGGAAGCAATTCTACATGCAACAAAAAATGTTGACAATCTCAATGGGCAACACTTAAAATTAAATATAGACCACGATAGTCTAAAGTAATTTTTGGAGAAAATATTGTCATCAAAAGAGCAACAAAAATGGGTAGCAAAAGTGCAAGGTTTTGATTTTGAAATTGTTTAAAATAATGGGAAGAACAATGTGGTAGAGGATGCTCTTTATAAAATAGAAGAAGCCTCAAGCTTATATTCAATTACATCGTAGATTCCAATATGGTTGGAAGAAGCTTGCCCTCAATGAAAAAATGATTACAACACTAAACAAAAAATACAATGTATAAAAGAAGTAATGAACTCTATGGAACATTGGGAGTGGAAAGGGGATATATTGTGGTAAAAGGGGTAGGAAAATTTTATTCCCTTAGGAAATGTTGAAGAAACAAATATTAAGCAAGACTCATGACTCTCCAAAGGCAAGACCTGCAAGGTTCCTTAAAACATATCAAAGGATCAAAAAAAATTAGGAAGAAATAAAAAGATATTTAAAAATTTAAGTGAATGTTAGGTCTTCCAAAGAAATAAAGGAAAGGAAATAAAATATCTAGGGTTACTTCAAAAATTACACATACATAATCAAAGATGGCAAGAAATATCAGTGGAATTCATTACAGGGTTACTAAGATCTGAAGATAAAGATTCCATTTTTGTGGATGTCGATAGACTAACAGAATATTCACATTTTTGTGGAATTCAATATAAATACACAACAAGCCAAGTGGCAGAAGTTCTCATGAAGGAAATTCATGGACTCCATGTGTTGTGTAACCAGCTCCAAAAATGGAAGAAAAGAGATATCAACGCCTTAGAAATAATCCACTTCGAGGGGACAACCTCCAATACATTACATAAATGAACAATTCTTGGATGATACAATTTACAAAACCTCCTTTCTATATATAGGAGTCCATGGGGCCATAATGTAATCCTAGTGGGCCACAATGTAATCCTAGCCAACCTAAAAATAATAATTTAAGGGCACAATAATAACAATATGGGGGTTACAAGGGTACAATAATAACAATAAGGGGATTACACTAACAACAATAAGGGACTATACTAGTAATATAGGGACCTAACATGCCCCTCTCCGTCAAAAAAATTTTGTCCTCAATGCTTGAGTAGCTCTGGGTGCTTCTGTATAAAATTCTCATCCTCCCATGTAGAATCTTCAGTGGGTAAGTTCTTCCACTTGATGAGATACTCTGAAATTGATCGATTTTGTAGCTGTCGAGTTCTTGTTTCTGTGACCGCTTCAGGTTCCAATATGATTTTTCCTTCTTCATCAAGTTCTCGCAATATTGTTTGAACTGGAATATTTTCACCTATAACCTTCTTTAAGCATGAAACATGGAAAACTGGATGCACTCGCGAAGAAGCAGGAAGCTCCAATTTGTATGCCATAGTACCAATATTTTGCAACACCTTGTAAGGACCATAGTACTTTGGCGATATTTTATTATCTTTCTTAGCTTGCTTGAGGGACATTTGTTTGTATGGTTGTAGCCGTAAAAATACCCAATCTCCTACATCAAAACTTCTCTCGCTGCGATGTTGATCTGCCTGTTGTTTCATTCGATTTTGTGCCAAATTCAGGTTATCCTTTAAGAGTTGGAGAACTTCTTGCTAATGCTCGATGTGATCTTCCACTGCTTGAACCTTAGAATTTTCTCTTAAAGATGATGTGATGGATGGTGTATGATATCCATAAAGTGCCATAAATGGGGTCATTTTTGCTACAGTATGGAAGGAAGTGTTATACCACCCTTCAGCAGGAGGTAACCACTTGACCCATTGTGTTTGTTTATCAGATACAAAACAACGAAGATATCCTTCCAAACATTTATTTACGATCTCAGTTTGACCATCAGATTGAGGATGATAAGATGAGCTATGAGCTAATTGAGTACCCAAACAAGAAAATAACTCCGTCCAAAAATTTCTAGTAAAAATGGGATCTCTGTCGTTCACAATAACCCTTGGGTTTCCATGTAGCTTTTGAATTGTGTCCATAAATGTAGTAGCAACTGTACTTTCTTTAAATGGATGAGATAATGCACAAAAGTGTGCATACTTGGTAAGTCTATCAACTACCACCATGATGACACTCTTTCCTTCGGACTTAGGTAAACCCGTGATAAAATCCATTGAAATCTCCTCCCAACGTTGACTTGGAATGGATAAAGGTTGTAGAAGTCTCGGGGTCTTAATTGTTTCCACTTTATTCTGCTGGCAAACCAAACATTTCGCCACAAACTTTTGAATATCAGATTTAAGGCCATCCCAAAAAATTTCTTTCTTCACCCTGTGGTAAGTTTTTAAAAATCCCGAGTGTCCTCCTAAAGGAGAAGTGTGCAATTCCAGAAGAATCTTTTGTTTTAGTTGGGAATTCTTACAAAGATATAAGCGATCTTTGTACCATAAGGAATCATTTTTCCAACTAAATGTATCAGATGTACTAGGATCTTGCTGCAACTTTGGAATGAGTGTCCATACATCTTTGTCCTTCTTCCATTCATCTCTTGCTTCGGTTATCCAATCTGGTTGGATAATAGAAATGGCACAAAGCAATGCTTCCACCTCTTCATTCTTTCTTGAGAGTGCATCTGCAACAACATTAAGGTTTCCTTTTTTGTATATTATTTCAAAGTCATAACCCAACATCTTTGTGACCCATTTTTGCTGCTGTTCTGAAGATAGTCTTTGTTCCAAAAAGTGTTTTAAGACTATCATGATCAGTTCTTACCTTGAAGTGTCTTCCCATTAGGCATGTTCGCCATTTCTTTAGTGCATGCAGTATTGCTAACATTTCCTTCTCATAAATAGGTTTTTGTAAATACTTTCCTTTGATTGGACGACTTTCAAAAGCAATGGGTCTTCCTTCCTGCATTAAAACATCACCAATTCCATTTTCTGAGGCATCACATTCCACAATAAAGGTTTTTGTGAAGTCTGGCGTAGCTAAGACTGGTGCTTGACACATTGCCTCTTTAAGATGTTCAAAGGCCTTAGTTGCTTCAGGAGTTCATGAAAATGCATCTTTCTTTAATAATGTTGTTAGAGGTGCTGCTATTCTCCCATAATTCTTAACAAACTTGCGATAATACCCTGTTAACCCGATAAATCCTCGCAACTGCTTTATGGTTGTAGGGACTTTCCATTCCTTAATGGCTTTAATTTTGTTAGGGTCTATCTTAACACCCTCGTGAGATACAATATGACCCAAATATTCCACCTCTTGTACTCCAAAGAAACATTTGGATGTTTTTGCATATAATTGTTTCTCCTGCAATAGTTTGAGCACCCCGTCAACATGTTCAACATGATCCTTCCAAGACCTGCTGTAGATTAGTATATCATCAAAAAATACTAGCACAAATTTTCTAAGGAAGGGTTTGAAAATGGAATTCATCAACACTTGAAATGTAGAAGGTGCATTGGTAAGGCCAAAAGGCATGACCAAAAATTCATAATGACCCTCATGAGTTCGAAATGTTGTTTTTGGAATATCTTTAGTCTTCATTCTAATTTGATGATATCCTGAATGAAGATCCAACTTGGTAAAATAAATTGCCCCATGTAATTCATCCAATAATTCATCAATCACAGGAATGGGAAATTTATCTTTATTGGTGAGCTTATTGAGCTCCTTATAATCTGGACACATTCACCATGATCCATCCTTCTTGTGTACCAATACTATAGGAGCAGAGAAAGAACTTTGACTAGGTTGAATTATACCCACCTCTAACATTTCTGCAATCATACGTTCAATTTCGCTCTTTTGGACGAAAGGATATCTATAAGGCCTGATGTTTGGAGGAACACTTCCTGGAATCAAATGAATAGCATGATCATGATCATGAATAGGTGGGAGTCCTTTGGGAGTTTCAAACACCTTGGAATTATTGTCCAAGACTTGTTGGAGATCTGCAGAAATAGATGATTTTGATGTTGGAACTTCTAGTGAGCATAATTGTGCAATTACGCCTTGTTGTTCTTTCTTCAAAAGATTTGTCATGACATCAGAGCTTATTATATTTTCTAACTTCCCTGCAATACCTCGTAGTTCAACTTCCTTTCCTTCTGAAAAAAATTCAAGAAAATTTCTTGAAAATTAAAAGCTATCGTCCCCAAAGATTGTAACCATTGTACTCCGAGTACAACATCAACACCTCCCATAGGAATGGAAAGCATTGGACTATTCAATACATATTCCCCCATGGTTATCTTGATATTATGGCATTTTCCAGAGCAATTTATAGTTCCTCCATTTGCAACCATCACTTGACATTCTGGTGCTGGGTATTGGAAACAATTCAATTCCTTGGCTACCTTACAATGAATAAAATTATGGGTTCTACTTGAATCAATCAACACTATTACCTTTCTCTTCTTGATATGTCCTTCTATCTTGAGAGTTTAAGGAGTGGTAATTCCTGCCAATGCATTACACGATATGGTCGGACTCATTTCTTCCGCTTCTTGGGTTGGTTCTTGGTGTATTTCCTCTTCTTATTCATTTTCTTCTTCCTCTTCACAATCTATGTAAAATAATTTCTTCTCAGGACACTTATGACCTTTAGTGTATTTTCTATCACAACTGTAGCAAAGCCCTTTTGCTCTTTTTTCTTCCAATTTTTATGGTGTCAACCTTGTAGGTTGTGGAAATCTAGGAGTAGCAACACTTCCCTCTTTATAGAAGTGAGTGGTAGGTTTCCTTGTCGCCATAATTTTACATTCAATTTTTCTTGCCAACCTAAATGCCTTCTCCAATGAATCAGGTTCCAAGATGCGAACTTCATGTTGGATGTTATCCTTTAAAGTACCTATGAAGAGATCAATCTTGTGTTCCTCTGGAATATCAGTTACCCTTATATTCAATTTTTGGAAGTCCTCAATGTGCTCCCCCATTAAACCCTTTTGTTTGATATTTATCAATCGTTTTGTTTGAGATTAAACCTAAATTCGAACTTCGTAGAAAAAAAAATTTATAGCGAAAATTCCACGATGACCTGTTTGGAGCAGCGAAACCCTAGAATCCAAAGCTCCGATACCAAATGTTGTGTAACCAGCTCCAAAAATAGAAGAAAAGAGATATGAACGCCTTAGAAATAAGCCACTTCGAGGGGGCAACCTCCAATACATTACATAAATGAACAATTCTTGGATGATACAATTTACAAAACCTCCTTTCTCTATATAGGAGTCCATGGGGCCATAATGTAATCCTAGTGGGGCCACAATGTAATCCTAGCCGACCTAACAATAATAATTTAAGGGCACAATAATAACAATATGGGGGTTACAAGGGTACAATAATAACAATAAAGGGGTTACACTAACAACAATAAGGGACTATACTAGTAATATAGGGACCTAACACCGTGATATTTCTCAGGTAATAGTAAGTGACAGAGATCATAAATTCATGGGAAATTTTTGGAAATAATTATGGAAGATGAGCATAACAACACTAGCGATGATTTCAACATATTATCAACAAACATATGGTCAAATAAATATAGTTAACATGTTTGAATGGTTATATATGATGTTATTCTTTAGATAAGTAATCTCAGTGGATGAAGTGGCTTCCTCTTAGAAAATGGTGGTATAGCATTACCTATGATACATCTATTGAAAATTACCCCATTTGAGGCAATTTATGGATATCCATCTCCTAATATCTCATTTTTTTACAAGTTCAAAATACAAGCAATAGAGTCACATATGGAGAAGATTAAAGAAATTTTGACAATTCTTAAGGAAAACCAAGAAACATACATAACAACATTGAAATAGAACCATTATGGAGTACCTAATCAAGTGGAAGAACATGCTTCTATATGAATATAATTAGGAAAATGAGCAATTCATGAAGAAAGACCCTCAACTACAAGATTTGAGGCAAAGGCTTTTAAGATAAGGGGAATATGTTATGGCCCCTAGTCCCTATATTAAGGCCCTAATAAGAATTCGTTAATAGTATAATTTTTGTATTAGGAGGTTAGTTGAACCTTTCATGGAACCATTTTATTATAATTATACACATTGTCGTCTATATATACTAATGATACTTAGTCTTAGAATCATCAAAACTTGCTTTGAAAATTGTATTATTATAAAAGCGGGTTTCCCCCTCAGAGTGGACTATAATTATTAGTTTTTATCATTTTTAAGGTGCAAGGTTCATAAAAAATAGCTTTTTGCATGATTTTTGTTCCCATTTGGAATTCTCATTATTTATTTCTTGGAATGGTTAGATTCTAAACATTTTTAGGAGGATTCTAAGTATTCAATTATAGTCTTTCAATAGAAAAGAAGAGTATAATTTAACCTTACATTGAGTGAATGCTCCTAGTATAAGTTACTTTAGGATAAGAAGCATTGCATTATAACATGGAGCCTTTGAAATTGTTATGTTTTCCAAATATCTCAATTTCTATGATATCCTAATTGAACAATTTCAAGAAATTTTCATTTTTTGTCTTAATTATAAAATCAATGACTTTAGTCAACTACTAATCAAACCATATTTAAGATGCATGATCATACATTGATACCCTAATGCCTATAGACCTAAATTCTTATGATTCCAATCTGATCAACTCACCACATGAACCAATTCACTCATGTCATGTGTATTTATTCACTGAAGACACACAAATCCCAAGTTAAAAACATTTTATCATGATTAACATATAAATGAATAGGGTCAAGCAACATAATTACACATGTTAAGGCATGACAATCAATAAATGATAGTCACAACTCCCATATTAAGTCAAAAACAACTACCAAAATGGATCAAATATCTCCAAGTAATAAGAGCACACTTAGATCCACGATTCAACCCCAATGTTTGAAACTCCCCTAAAGTATATGTTTTAACCTTTAACATTTGACTTAATGCCTCATGGCACTTGAAAACCTCTTCTAAAAGAAGGTTCTTCTCTAGGTTAGTGTAAACTAGCATCTAAATATGCCAAAGGGTCCATGTTAATGCTCCAATGGTGAAACAGACCCCCAAATATGTAAAGTTCCTTGAACATGTGTAATAGCACCCAAAGAAACCTCAATGGAAATATATGCCTTAAAATACATAGAAGTGCCTCCAAATGTGTAGAACCTCCTCCAAACATACGAAGTTCCCCCAAATGTGTAGTAATACCTTGATTTCTCATATGAATGGGATCTCAAGTGAATTCTCACCCTCATCAATGTTAATAATCTACTACCTTAATAAATGATAAGTTATGTCCAAGCTAAGATCAAACACAAATGTTTGCTCCTTTATTCTACTAATTATTTATAATTATCACTAATCTCCTAAGGGCTCACACCCCAAACATTTTTCTTTTGTTAAGGACAAAAATAAACTAAAAATTCAAAAATAACCAAACATTATCAAGTGCTAAGGATGATTGTGGACATCATGGTTAATTCACACTACTATACTCCTTGAAGTTTTCACCTACCAATATATTTTACACTGGTGGACTGAAAAATATGATGAATTTGGGTCTTTCAAGTAGGTAAGAATGATACTCACAACAATGGCTCGTCAATTAATATAATATTATATTTTTCTTATACTAAGATTAATTGAGATTAAATGAATGGATTGATGCTTCTACTAAGATTTTTTGTCATGCATTATATGTATTCGTTGGTGTACATAATCAAATGACTGAAAATGGAAATATTAAAAGTGATTGAAATGCACTTAAAATTTTATTTCTGCAGGAAATAAAAATAAAGGATAATTATAATAAGACTTATTTAACGAGTACCCAAGGTAATTATATTTATTTCCCTGTGTTTTATTAAGCAATCCCCATTTGAGAATTCAAAGTTTTGTCCTCTGAAGATGACTCTTACTAATAGTTCAATATAGAATAATCAACATTCTTAAAATTGTATGGCCATGAATTCTCAACATTATCAAGAACAA
Organism: Pinus albicaulis; assembly: GCA_034641835.2. Lineage (NCBI taxonomy): Eukaryota > Viridiplantae > Streptophyta > Pinopsida > Pinales > Pinaceae > Pinus > Pinus albicaulis. The sequence goes on along the minus strand of CM076579.1, from coordinate 1,397,205,903 downwards.
AGATGAAACCACGAAAATTTCTATATCACTGGTAATGTTTTTCAAATGGTATAATTGAAGAACTATGGAATGGGAATCATACAGTACTATCCACTTAATGCCAATTAATCAACATATGTACATTTTTTTGAATTACTTATTGATGATTTTTCTACCCACCTAAAATTTTATAAAGAAATGTCTAGCCATCATTATGATTTATTTAACATTGAACCTTGTAAACATGCATCGATTTAAAATTGATGTTAAGCCTAAGATTCACTTTCCATCAATATGAATTAGTAAAAATCAAGTGGTTAGTTTAAACTTAAATATGATAAATCAATGTCACAAATAAAGATTATTATAATACACATGTCAACCTATCAACATGATAAAATGTAAGTATACCAACATTCTCAACTAAGGATGTCAATATAAAGACATTTCCAAAACAATGTCAAACTTTAAGCAAATTCAATAAGGATAATGCATAATTTTAATAAGGTGGGATGGGATAGTGATATTGTGGGGGGGAGGTGGGGTTTTCAATGAAGTTTTTCCATAGCATAGTCATTAGGGTTTTTACAAGATTTGGTTGATGGAATAGGATGATATTGTCAGGGTAGAGGATTTTTTATCTAAGGATAGGTCCCAATCTGGTTGAGAAGGACATCCAATTGGTGGATTACTTGGATAACTCTTTATCCAAGGATCATATTTTTCGCATCCAATGGTCATGTGCTTACATTTGTAGATATTGTATAATCCTTATTGTAGTATATTTGAGTTGTCCAATGGTGCCATGAAAAAATAGAGCATGTACCTCGTATCATCTTTTGACAAAATATTGCCTAAATATGGAAATACATGTTAGAAGTCAATCAAGATCAATCCTTTACCTGAGGTCTCTAATGTGACACTCAATGAAAACATTAATGAAATATTTGGTGCCTCTAACAACACATCTATCACTATCCTATTGGAAGGTCAATCGAACTCTTTGTTTAGTGCTCCTGGTCTTTCTCCCTCTGTTCTCTATGGCAGTTTCGTCGGATCTAATTAGGGTTTGAGGAACTGAGAGGCCCATTACATGTTCCATAGTCATTCCATACGGGTCTATAGCAAATTAAAAAACTTTTTAGATCCCAAGGGAATAATATATATTTAGTGTTGGTAGGAAAGGACATTTATATTGAATAAAAGGGACTTACTCAACAAAATTTTGGTTGTTAATTTCTACATTCAACATGTTAGTATGGGTAATTTTTCTTCCTTAATGCAGCAAAATTTGTCTCCTTTACTGGGATATAGCCCCATTGGGAACTTTATGTCAAAGGGGTGGTATGATTTTATATTTAGGTGTGATGAGGACAAGTAGAATATTTTGGCACAAATATTGGTTTTTAATCATAGTTTTTTGAGTGTAAAACCTTGGCACCCCTTTTTTTATGCACGGAAAAATATAATGCTAGTGTCCAATTTGGGTCAAGTTTCCCAATCTCCCACTAGAAATGTAGTATGATGTAAGGTTTAAATCCATAGTTGATGCAATTGGCTCCTATATTATGGGAAACAATGGCTACCTAAATAATATCTTACAATATGTCGCCCAAAATTAGGTTGATATTGACACCAAGCAAGATTTATTTGAATCAATACAAAATTTTCATGGAAATATCATTTATGATCAGATCCTTGACTGTATGGATCATGTGTCATTCCATTGTTTCCATCTCCATACAATGAGCCACCTATTAGTGTATTGTACGTGCAAAACAATTTCTCAGCAGCAAGGAGTGGGGAATACTAATGAGGAAGCTAAGCCTAAGGATGAGAATGTGGATTTTCATTTGGAGTTGTTTGATTGAGGTTTGTGGCCAACCTATTATTGACTTGGCTAGGAATATAGATCATAAAACACATCCTCAGACTATTAACACTACATTAAATATGGATGGTTGGATTCATCAAGGTTGTAGTACATTAGATAAATTTAACCAAGTACACATATTTGGTGATATTTTGGTGTTGCTCTACTCTAGCACTCTTGGGATGGATTTAGAAGAGGCTCTACAAAATGGCACATTTGATTCCCTAGAGATTTTGGATACTCAATGGGACAAATTGGAGATTATGTGGGATGCCTCTTCTAAATCTGGAAAAATAATGGGTAAGGAACACATATCTCTTACTATTGTTGTCATTATTTCTTCAAGGGATTCTTATTTTTCTTCTACTCAGTTTATATCCTCCTCACATGAAGGGCTCACTAATTTTTCTATGAGGGGTAACTGAAATCCCACTATAGGTCAAACATTATGTTTCGTTTGTCTTTGCCCATTTTGCCTTCCATTCTTGCTCCCTACCTAACTAACTCCTCAAACTCAAGTGGGGGGAACCCATACCTCCTTACACCATGATTTTAGTTCTTAGATGTCAAGTGGTTTGGGGTTTCATTTACCCACTAATAAGGGACCATTGAAGGTATGATTTAATTCTACTACACATTTAGCACAGGAGATGGCATTGCATGAAATGTATCAAGGTCGAAAAATATCTATCTCTAGCATACTTAGAGATAGGAAAACCCAAAATGGGTTTCATCCATAAACATTATGTCTTTGAATGTCAAAAGGGTTGGAAGGGAGACCCAAAATTTTATCCCTCAAAAGACCAATAAACTCAAAATTTTGAGACATTTTTCTACAAGAAATCATGGACGATGGGAATACTGTAATTAGTGTATTGAGGAAGAACTTTAAAGGCTTGCACTTTGTGGGTCCAGATTATTCCAAGTCATTAGGGGGTTTAATATTGGGGCACTCACCTTGTCTTTCACTTCTACAATTCACTCAATATTGTTGCTTGTTTTAAATAGTCATGAAATTGATATGGAATTTATATTTTGAATTTATATGGGTCATAGAATGCAAAGAAAATTTATAGGATCAAATCTATTCACTCATATGTTTACAAGTGCATAATTTCATCTTGGGAAGAGACCTCATTCTCATAATAGGTTGATCAAAAATTTAGGGTAAGCATGACCAAGAGGGAAAATTATCTATGTTTTTGTTGACTAATTTGAACAAGTTTGTCAGATTTACCTAGATCTTATTGAGGTTGTATCCACTTCGACTAATCATGATGTGGGGGATACTATGGTCTCAAAATGACTAGATTGATTTCTATCTCATAGAGACCTGATTCTTGATATTGAACACTATAGATATTAGACTATGAAAGTACACAGTTCTTATCGCCATCCTATTTTTCTTGAGTTCAGAAAAAAAATTGAATATAAAACTTTCCCATTATTTAAATACAAACCTCATCGAGGTGAAGAGGAGGATTTTTTAACCTTCGTAACGGAGACTTGGGTGTCCTACCATCTAAATTCTCATTTTCATGTATGTGCTCAATTTTCACATATCCTATGGGTTCTAAAATACAAGGTGGAAGTTTGGCATCAAGGTAAAAGGATAAAGAGAACTCAACTTATCAAAGAGACGGGATCTAATTAGTAGCATGTGACCTCAATGGTGGGTTTTTGAAGGAGTATATGGCACATTTGTGATATCTAGAGAAGAAAAAGTTCAAACTATTGTTAGATGAGGACAGGGAGTGTAAATTAAAGAATTGGGCACTATGGCTAGATGCAATGGACCAAAATACAAAGTTCCTAAATAATTATGTAAATCATCACAAAAATTACAAAACGAATTGGGATTTTTCCAATGAGGTAAGGTACAAAGTAAATGGGTTTAAGGATCTTTCCAAATTGGGGGCCAATCACTTTGAGAATATCTTAAGGGCTCCTGATCATTATTACATTAGCTCTATGCATAAGGTCCTATAAAATTTCCGTATATTTTTGGAGGATGATGAAAATTTGGACTTGTTCCAACCTGTGTCAACAGATAATTTTTTGGGAACTATTAATATTTCAAAAATACAAGATAATGGATCCAAACAAAATGGACCATGGAATTATTTGTGGATTTCATTGACATTGTGGGAGCTAGCTTTCTCATATTTGTGGAGTAGGTTTGTTAGTCGGGGAGAATTCTTGGAATTTATAACTCTACCTTCATTACACTAATTTTGAAGATGGATTGTCGCAAAAATTATAGTGACTTCCACCATATTCCACTATGCATTAGTATTTACAATATCATGAAAAAATTTAATGTTGTCAAAATTAAACCGCTCCTATTATGGGTAATCTCAAATGAGCAATTTGGAATTCTTAAAGGTAGACATATTCACAAAGTGATTGGATCATCTCAAGAAATAGTGCACTCAATAAAAATTGTTAGTAGGCCCATTTTTGTTCTTAATTGGGACCTATTAAAAGCTTATGATAGGGTCTCATGGACTTCTTTAAAAAAATCTTATACATATTGGCTTTTTGAGTTACATATGGTGACCTAGATTTGGTATGTTATATGTCTTATATATTTTCAACGCCAATTAATAGCATTGATTGAGCTTTTTTAAAATCTATTTAGGGGTCTCCATCAATTTTTCCCAATTTATCCATATTTATTTATCCTTATTGCAAATGGAATTAATAGACGTATCATAAAATATAGACAATCAAGAATAATTCAAGGGATATTGATTTGAAAAAACACCCATCTCACCCACTTACTATTTATGGATGATGTTCTCTTATTTTATCTATGTGATGCGGTATAAGGAGAAAGATTCAAATTGATAATTGAAAACTTACAAGGATGGAGGATAATTTGGATAAATCGGCAATATACTTCCTAGATTTTGTCAAGGAAAATGGGCACTGTGTATGGGATATTTAGATGGTCATAGGCAGATTCAAAGCTAGACAATGGTAGTAATTCCCAAGAGAAAAATATGGGGAGAGGAAAAAGGTAAAAAGAGAGAGAAGACAAAAAGATCTAGTAATCTTCAATTTCCTCCCCCTTCATTGGAATAATGTACTCTAACTTAAGGATTCGTTATTTGGGGTTCAATATCAAACCAAAAAAAATAGCATCACAGATTGGAAATGGCTACCGATCAAGATTGAAAAAAAGATTAAAATATGGTGCAATTGTTAGCTCTCGCACAAGCGGCACCTTATTCTCATTAAATATGTTTTGTAAGAGGTTTGGGTTTACTGGCATTTGTTGGTGCCCATTCCAAAAGGTATACTAAATAGAATCCATAATATAGCTTTCAATTATATCTAAAAGATATTTGTAGAATATTTGGGGGCTCATATTATGGGTTGACCTCAAATTTCTCTTCCCATGGAACAAGGTGTATGGGGCCTTAAGAGAATTGTGGACTTAGAGAAATATTTGGTTGGGAAATCCTTATGGATTTATTACTCGGGATATTTTGTGGAGAAAAAACCTTATTTATAATTATATTGAGCCTAAAACTATTTGGGATTGGATTCATACATGACATAATACTACCACATATGATATCCAACCAATGTAGATATATTTCTAAAGCATTTTTGATTGTATGAAATGGTTCAGCGTGGCGGGTTATATCAATTTCCATGGTTAATATAGGTTTGGATGTGATTATAAGATGAAATAAAAGTATATATTTGCATGAATATATTGTCATTTTTCTACTAGGAAATGGGAATTTTAACTCTTAAAAAAATTGCTTGGGAAGATACTACCTATATTTGGAATCAAGGATGGCTCTTCATGATTTATCTTTGTTGGGCTTAAGGTACCTAATTTACACTTCAATTCAAAAATTCCAAATACATAGACAACTATAAATATAGATCAAAATAAAATATCAATTAACATAAACCTTTAAATATTATGAGAGAACTTAAAGATCAGAAAATAAATAATGGAACATTATAAATAATTACACAACACATAGAAATTTTACCCTAGAAACCTTTGAAAAGGAAACCAAATAACCTTTGAGCTCCATTACTCTTATATTCTCAGCCAAATTATAGCTATTTTACATTAAACATCAACCTTGTTCCAAACCTAAGACTAATGCATTCATTCCACATCATTATCTCACCTCTCATCGCCATTCATCAACCTTACATCACGCTCTATGTATAGGTATAGGAAAACCTAATTCAAATCATCTTGAAGCAATTTAGGTGGATAAATAATATTGGTTTATATCTTGAGAATCACAAGATTCATAATTATTTCCGTACTCGTTTAACTATATTCAGTTCCCTTATGATCGCTAGTCTAATTCGACTATGCACATACATCTGAATGTGATTCCTTCAACTCTTCCAATTGATTATCATCTTATTTCAGCTACTCAACTTCCCATCAACTTCAACTAAGGTAACTACTCTCAACTTGACTATTTACCTATTGACTCGGCCATCGACTTTTTTTCTCTAGACAATTTTTCCTTACTAGACTTATTGAGATCCATTCTTAGTCATCTTGCCCAACTAGACCATCAATTAATTGAACTCCAGTCGATTGAGAATATCTACAAAGAGTAAAACACCTCACATTCTCCCATTTGTTTTCTTCTTTGCATGAACTATTAATATCATGATTTTAGTGAACCAGGGATCCCCAACCCCACTCCTCTTTGGACCAAAATAATTTACCAACACTCATCTACGTTGTTAGGAAGTATACAACATCTATCATTCTGTCTACTTTTACTAGAAATACCTTCTTTTTTTCCACCATGTCCCTAATTAAATTGTATCATACATCAATATGTTTTGTCCTTGAATGGTAATTCGGGTTCTTTGCTAGAAATATTGCACTCTAACTATCACAACCTATCCTTATATATTTTTGAGAAAATTAATCTCTTAACACAAATACTACAACTAGAATACTTGCTTTCTTACATGAGTGGTTGTCATGTATTCAACATTTTTCATTGATAATACCATGACAAACTTTCGCTTACTCATCTAGCTAATATCTCTGCCAAACAACTTGAACGCATATCTACTAGTCAACCTGCTTCTATCCACATCACCAACCTAGTCTGCATCGACAAATCCTTGAAAAATTACTTCATTTTCATCCTTAGGTATATCATGGAAGAAAATTACAGGATTAATAATGCCATGCAAATACAAAACTATTGTGTTTGCAATAGACCTGTGATATTTTCTATTTGTTGTCAAGTATCTGCTTAATACTATTGTTGAGATTTTGAATTGTTCTCTTTTTTACGCCCTTTTACCTTCACACCCATCTTTTTCATGATAATTTTGCTACATTTTCAAGCCATAAGGTCACTCCAGTTATTCTCAAAGACAATAAAAGGTATCATTCATTCGTATTTTATAATCTATAGTTATTTGTGAAATTTAATCAAAACATCTCTATTGCTATCGAAATGCACTAATTTTGCAGCTAACCAAATATTCCACAACTCATGCCATGGTTAGGTAGGTTACAGTGTGTTTGAAGGAGAATAAATCATATAGGTATATGAAAAATGTTGAAAATATGGACATCCACCTATTACACCAATCTGGAAACTCACAGGGGTTCGAGAATCTTGATGGTCAAACTAGAATTCAAATCTGGTTACATCACTCTCTCCTTGCGCAGATTTTGAAGGCAGATCATGGCGACGTCAAGAAAGAGCAGAATTGAACAAGAAAAGCTTGGGATTAAAGTTGATGATGTGTTAATTTGAAATATTCTCATGATTTTCTCTTCTTGTAGAAAATCATGAGAATCATAGTTCTTGTTTTGATTTAATCATTTAGATGTCAATTATAAATTAGTTTCTTGGCGTGTAACTCTTCAAACTATTATTCGAGAGATATTATAAATAGCCTTGAAGTGAGGAAAAATGGACATTCCTAAGTCTGTAATCATTTTTATTGGATACCTTTATTTTTAATACAATTACTTTGTTCCTTTTATTATCAAAGGCATGGGTGAGTAATTCATTTATTGAATCTCTTCCGTTCTTACACTCGACATGAGGGCCCCTTGAAGAGTTGCAAGTTAATATATTCGTTGATCATTACTTTTCATGAGTAGTTTCATTTTAATTTGCAGATAGTTATATGTTTTTTTATAATTCTATGTTTCTATTCATAGTTTATTTAATATTGTCTTGTTTTCATAAGTTGAGTGCTCACTCATAAATCCAAAATATTTCCTTTCTCAGTTTACTCAATTCAATTTCTCTATTTAGAATCAAGAGTTGATGTTCAGATTGATCTTAGTCATAACCGCAAACATTAGTAATCTATCAAAGCTTGTAGTTTGGATCATTACTTTAATTATGATCCTTACTTAACTTTTTTATGTAGTTTATAATAGGTGAAATTTCAAGCATTTAGAGTAAGATTTAATTTCAAGTTGATGTAATATTCCCAAATAGGGAAAGCAGTAATATATGAACACAATAATGGAAATAGTAGTGTAAATAAATTTATAAATAGATGAGACCAATATGGAGCCATTATATTATGAATATCAGTAGCAAATCCATAAAAAATAGTGAGGCCTCAATCATATGATAAGAGCAAACAAACCTCCCATAAACAATCACTCCCAAAAATGAGATGTTGCTACAATACAAAATGTCGAGGAGCTGCTACAGCGCAGTCATAATGTGCATAACTACAATTGGATATCATACAATGATGTAAAAATACTGATATATGTCCCAAAAGATATTATACATAAATATCTAGGCACTATATCAACTTTCCAGGACAACCCAAGAGGGTTTTCGGAAAACAAACAAAATATACAATGTGAGCCGTAACCCTAGCGCTGGAGGTTTGTTGCAACAAAGGAAATGAGAAGATATGGCTTAAGCTGATGCAGAATTGTGTATCTCTTCTCCAATGGATCCTCCGGATGAAAGGTTGTCCCCTTCACTTAAGAAATCACCTCCCAAATCATGCACTGCAACTCCTCCCTAAAATAACGCAGATCAAGACTGAAATTGCATTGTAGGGGATAAAAGCACCTTGTTCTGGTGCCAATTATAGCAATAATTTTCAAGGGCCTTCTTTGTTGGCCTCCCAATGGAAGGAAAACTTCCTCCACTGAAAAAAAGCTCTTAAATGACCCAAATCAACTCTTCACTACTGCTCCCTGCAACACAACACAACCCTCAACAAAAACTACATTGTAAAAGAAATATGGAGCTTCGCCTGATACCAAAATGTGGAAATGTAGCCCAAATACTTCTCCTAAGTGGGCACTCAAAGTCCCTCGAGGATGAAGGTGGGATTCCCGCTCGGGAACACCCTTGTGCTAAACAACACTGTAATCTTAGCTAAATAGCTGAAGAGAGCCACAATTCTTAACATACCATAAACAATAACATACCATAAACAAAATAATAATCCAATCATGTCCTCCATTATTGCCATCCCCTTCCTTATATTCTTGGTGAGCTTCCTCACCCTTGGCCCCACTCATTAAAGGCACTACTTCCATGCAGAGGATCTCCCAAACTGTGTTGTCCCTCATTGAATGTCCACTCCCTCCATACTAGCATTGTTGATTTGGTCAAAGTTGACCTAGTCTACATACTTCGTCCCTTGTTCACACATGGGGGTGCTTTATCCATCTCTTTTGATGTCCTCCATTCACATTTGGAGTGATTTTATTCTTATTAAGTATATTTATGGGTCTCCCTACCCTCTTATTCGTCTATCTAAGAAGCAAAATCAAAATTTAATATTCCAATTAACTTCATGCTAATTTGGGAATATTACAATCCTCCTCTCCCAAATGTTGCTTGTCCTCAAGCAACTGCAAGGATAGAACTGAAAGATATATGGAACCTTCATTCCCATGTGGAGCTCTAATCTCCAAGCTATCATCCATATAAAATGAATCACCCTCTAGAATGGTTATTCATTGAAAAACTCCTCCCACATGCTCATGAGAGGCATCTCCCAAAGGCTCAAGTCAACCATATGGCTCACCTCATAAGGAAACAAATGATATACTGTAGCAGCCATATAATGTCCTATTCTCCCCCTGAAGCATGAAGAATTGTGGGAAGTATCATTCCCAATGGACACATCCAACCTATGTGGCATCCCTCCAATCATGTCCCCAATAATGATAAGAACAACATCAACATATGGAATCACAATCAAGGTCAAGCTAGCTTCCATGTGTAGTACCGTAGAAGGACAATGGTACCTCAAGTGCAACCAATGCAGTTTGACTCCTAACTACATTATAATATGGCATGATGAGTGGTTTCCCAACCACTTTATTGCTGCCCCAATCTTCTCACATGCTTGGTGAAGGTGTTGTTGTGTGGTGAAAATTGAGCACATCCTAAATAAGCTATCATCTCCCCAATATCTCCTAGGGACTGGCCATCATTAATACTGCTTATGGCCCCAAGTATACCATGAAGTATATAATAAAGAGTGTCCCCTTTTGGAGCAATTCCATACACATGAATGGTAAGGAAATAGAAATACATAGTAAATGAATCATGATGTACAGAAATACAACCTTTACCATGTACTTGGTTCAAGCTAGTAAGATGGCTCATAGATGGGCCTCATCTCACTCCAAATGAGAAAGGAAGTGGTTGTGATAAATCTACCAAGGATATATTTCTCTCCTCAACCTCCAAACAATCCATGCATCTACTCATATGGTGGTGCATCTCCTCTTTGAAGCCTTCCCAAATGGATCCCTCCAGGATAGTACGGTATGCTCTTATCAAACCAATGAGGTTGGAGAGAAAACCCTCATATGATGCATGTAGTAGCTTCTCCTTGAGCTTAGATTCTCTAGTCAAGAAGATCCTACTCTAAAAATAGATGACCCCATCTCTCACTGCATATCTCCCATATGGTATCTAGCCATCAAGTATTTTTCATGAAAAGAGATCCTTGAAGTATTCCACCAACAGATGGGATCTCCAATAATGGTCAATATTCAATAATGACAGCGATGTTGATCTATCATGTAAATCACATGTCATTTTTTTTCTCTCTTATTTGACATCTCCCATGCCAAAGTCATACACCGGGATGCTGCTACCCTGCCTTTGCTGCTCCTCCTGTAGTTGCTCATGCTCTAGTGAAGGTGGAAGTTTTTGGAGGTTAGCCTTCCATGGGAAGCTATCACCTATCAAAAAATTTCTGAGTTTGGCCAATGTAAGAATGAGTGGCCACCAAACTATACCATGTGTGGAAGATTCCTCCCGGTGTGGAAGTATCTTCTGATTCTCCAAAGTCATGGAGTGGTCTCCTTGCACCATGATGGTGTCATCCATCCCTGAAACATATTCTCTTAGCGCAAGATTTTGGGTGAGAGTGGGTAATACTGATATTGGGAGAATTTCTCCCTCCTCGTTGAGCCTACCCAAGACTCTCTACATTGTGCCAAGTTCTTCCAAGGTTCTCACCCCTCTGGGATCCATGAGTGGTGCAACCTGTTGTGAGATATATCTCATCAACTCCTGATCTGATGGTCTCCTAGGTGGAACTCCTCCATGTAATGAAACATCAATGTCATAGCAGACTGCATATATGAGTGGACTGCTTTGTCCCTGCTCTCACTGCACAAATTAGTCTACCTATTTTGTGTATCAACCTCCTGAAATAGATAGGGGTGTGTGCTCTTAATAACCTGATGTTGGCCATCCTCTATATCTTCTCCTTCCATCTGCAAGGTCTCACAATATATAAATGATGGCACATGCTACTCTTAGATTGTGCCCTGATATTTACATTGAGATTCTTTGGAACTCCTTGCAAACATACAAGGGCTCCTCTAATTGGAGAAATTGCTCCATCTCCCTCCCCATGAGGTACTAGATCTTCTCCTGATGTGACAGTGTTGTTACCTCTTGCATGCTCCTCCCCTTCATCATTATTGGAGGATTCCTATTCTTCATTAAGAGGCCCTTTGTCTTGATCCTCTTTTGAAAAAGTGATCCCCATGTCTTCCTTTTGAGAAGATAGCTCTTCCTCAAGTGGGGATCTTTCCTTTAGCAAGGTAGTCTGCAAGTTTCTAACACCCTCAATAGCATTCTGGAATGGAGTTGGGTTTATGGATCCTTCCAACTCATGCAAAGGTTTTGATTGTTTAGCCTTGGATAGCTCAACCAGGATGTTTTAGAATGTTTACATCAAATATTTTCACTAAACTCCTAGTGAAATTTGCATTAGTAGATACATTTACATGATTCAAGGAATAAGTTTCATAAAACCACCAAGCATAGGCCTTACCTTCAAGATGTAGTGCTTCTACTCTAATGGCTTCTTGTTCTGAAACTTGGTGCTACTGAAAATAGATATCTAGCTCCTTCACCCAAGCCTTAGCTGTGCATTTAGGTGACTCATCAAAAGTAGGCAGAAAGAATCTACCCAAATCATGCTTCTTGTACCTCTTGCTTCTATTGTGATTTCTAGGCCTTCTATTCTCCTTGATCTTGCAAAACCCTTGGAAGTTTAGATGATATTTGAACCTCTAAGATTGAGACTCATACTCTTGCAAATAATAACCAAGAGTCTCCTCCTTTGATGCATCTCCTTCCTCCATCTCCCTTGATATGAATGTAGGCATAGTAGAGAATTTTGGATCTGATTGTGTGGTTTAATTCTCACACCTATAATATGAATAACTGGAGCTTTCTTCATGTGAAAATATTTTAGAGGGATCTGTGTGTCTTTCCCTCCTCATTCCCTTTATTTCTCTATTGATCTCATGCATAGTTTGGAGAAGAAGTTTTGAAAACTTCTTTCCCTCAATTTCTCCAAATAGTGGAGTCTTTCCCTTGTCTCTTTTATAAGCCTTCTCTTTTCTATGAGAAGCTTCTTCTTCTTCTGATAACATAGATGCAATGTCTTCACAGGCTGAGCCAAGATTATGCTCTGATACCACTGTAATATTCCCAAATAGAGAAATCAGCAATATATGAACACAATGATGGAAATAGAAGTGTAAATCAATGTAAAAATATATGAGACCAATATGGAGCCATTATATTATTAATATGAGTAGAAAATCCATACAAAATAGTGAGGCCTCAATCATATGATAAGAGCAAACAAGCCTCCCATAAACAATCACTCCCAAAAATGAGATGTTGCTACAATACAAAATGTCTTAGAGCTTCTACGGCACAGTCATAATGTTCATAACTACAGTTGGAGATCATACAATGATTTAAAAATACTGATATATGCCTCAAAAGATAATATACATAAATATCTAGGCACTATATCACCTTTCCAAGACAACCCAAGAGGGTTTCCAGAAAACACACAAAATATACAATGTGAGTTGCGGCCCTAGGGCTGAAGGTTTGCTGCAACAAAGGAAATGAGAAGATAAGGCTAAAGAAAATGTATAATTGTGCATCTCTTCCCCAATGGATCCTCTGGATGAAAGGTTGTCCCCTCTACTTAAGAAATCACCTCCCAAATCATACAATGCAACTCCTCCCTAAAATAACACAGATCAAGACTAAAACTCCATTGTAGGGGATAAAAACACCTTGGCTTGGTGCCAAATATAGCAATAATTTTCAAGGGCCTTCTTTTTTGGCCTCCCAATGGAAGGAAACCTTCATCCACTAAAAACAAGCTCTGAAATGACCCAAATCAACTCTCCACTACTACACCCTGCAACACAACACAACCCTCAAGAGAAACTGCACTATGGAAGAAAGATGGAGCTTGTCCTGATGTCGGAATGTGGAAATGTAGCCCAAATATTTCTCCTGAGTGGGCACTCGAAGTCCCCCGAGGATGAAGGTGGGATTCCTGCTCGGGAACACCCTTTTGCTAAACAGCACTGCAATCTTAGCTAAACAACTGAAGAGAGCCACAAGTCTTAACAGACCATAAACAAAATAATTATCCAATCATGTCCTCCATGGCTTCCATCCCCTTCCTTATATTCCTGGTGATATTCCTCACCCTTTGCCCCACTCATTAAAGGCACTACTTCCATGCAAAGGATCTCCCTCCAAAACTGGGTTGTCCCCCATTGAATGTCCACTTCCTCCATACCAACGCTATTGATTTGGTCAAAGTTGACCCAGTCTACATGCTTCATCCCTTGTTCACACATGGGGGTGATTTATCCAGCGCTTTTGATGTCATCCATTCACATTTGGAGTGATTTTATTCCTACTAAGGACATTTATGGGTCTCCCTACCCTCTTATTCTTCTATCTAAGAATAAAAATCAAAATTTAATATTCCAATTAGCTGCATGCTAATTTAGGAATATTACAGTTGATTAGTATAAATTTTCAATTCAACAAATTTCAATTTTTTCAAATAGAATAGTATTTCAATTCATTGCAATAGAATAAGTTTTTAATTATTTCAATTAGATTAGTTTGCTCAATTAGAATAAAATTAAATTCTTTTCAAATAGAATATCCTTTCAATTCATCTCAGTATCATAAGCCTTTCATTTTGATTTTTTTTTTTTTAAGATTAGTTTGCTTTCAAAAAAAACAAGTTTAATAGAAAGAACATGTGCATAGAATTGATATGAGTTAATCTCCATTTGACTCATATTCACATATTAGATTAGGAATCACATTTTAATTTCATCTTATAATCAAAAATAGAATTCCTATCATATATTGCGCACATACATTTCATAAGTACACAAACCTTCGTTTGACAATTTAATGATGTAAATAAATATCAATTAAATTATCCAGCATCTTTAGTGTCATTTCTGGGGAAGTGTATACAGGATTTTATTTTTGTCTTGCATATCATATTAGATGCATTCATTTTCTTAGATACACTATTAAAATGATCTTAAAATCATCTAGAATGCATTTATAGAGAACGATATTCTAGAGGTAGATCCATCAGTAGAGGTAGAGGTCATAGTTTAATACCAACATCACTAACCACCCCTGCTAGACCACGAAGTGCCACACTAGCCATAGACACTTGCATTACATCCTTGCAGGTAGACATGGACTCCCTAAAGTACATAAATCTGAGATTCAGCCTAGGGATTCACCAATTTCATCTACAGAAGTTGTAGTTGAAGAACCTACATACCCTAGTTGAATTTGTAGTATCATAAGGTGACTGATTATTTCTCAGATCTTTCTTATTGAAAATAATATACCATGGTTGTCATTTATTTCCAGAAAAAGGAAGATAAATCCTGACTGTTAGAACTTCAAAGGAATCAATTTTCCTTTTCAGTTCAGTTGAAATAGGAAAGTGTTGTTGATAAAGTGTAATGGTGAGCAAACCCCATTTTTGCCCTCATTCATTTCATTTACCCTCTTTTACCCTTTAGTTTTCTGAACTCTAAAGTCCAATACTTCATTTCTTTCAAAACCCCTTTTAACTATTAAAATTCAAGTTTACATCCATATCATATTTCCCTCTAAACTTACCCTATATCCCTTTTATTGCATCTCTACCCACACCACAGAAAACCTCATATTTATATCATGCATTACCTATGGGGTATAGTATTTATCAATCCCCGCACTTAACCGTATTAAAGCCTTGCCTTCCATCCCATTTTCGCATCGCAAGCCCGCAAAATCCATTCGTATCACCATTTTCGAATCCTACAAACTCCCCGATGCGACATTGGTGGGACCTGATCGCATATTGCAAGTTCTGGAGGATAGTGCAGAAGGATCATGTCATAAACGTCGAAGTGCGATGTACGAAATTGATGGGACCCGTTTCCCTACCACATCACCCTTTCTCCATTGTCCATCGCACATCGCATGCGATATGATATAGTAGTTAGCGGCGGAGACTTAAAATTTCAAAATGTCGATTTGTGATGAGCTTTGTTTTGCTATGTTGTGATGCAATATCGTCATTGCATATCGCAATCGAAAAAATTTTATGTTTATTGTTAATTTGTCGCAAGTTAAGCTTTGGATGTTGCGATGCGATATCAGTAGGGCCCACTTTTACCGTCACGTCAAATCATTGCACTTAACCTCCATTCCCTTACCCGCTCATCCACCACTCATCCACCTCACGTTGATCCATCTGACGGCCTGCAATGCTTTTCGGCCCCCCCAGCCTTCGAGATTTAACCATGGGGCGTGTCCAAAATGGGCGGTATCTCTTATCACCATTCCTGCTACGTGGCGTGCCCATGCCACTTCACACCCCCCTGCTCCGATGCCGCCTACCACTCCACTACCCCCCCCCCCCCCCAATCTGTGTTTCTCTCCACTTGAAAACCACTTTCCCCATTGTTGCATCACATCGACCCCTGCTACTCCATGTCGACTCCCGCCACCTATGCTCCTCATCCACCCATCAGTATTCCAATCCACACTACTCCATGTACCCCTACCAACTTCTTTTGCCACTGCTCCATCAACTCCTTCTTGTGCTATTTCTCCACATCGTTTTCCCTACCATTCCTATCCGAAGGGTGTGGTGGAATTTTTGCCAATTATTAAAGGAACAGTGGGTTTTCTATTTTAAAACTCCCTACAGCAATCACCAATACATCAAAGACAAAGGTGGTTAGAAGACAGAATGACCATCATGATAGCTAGCATAGCAATCAGATCTGCTGAATCAACCAGCGCAGCACTAGATTCAATTATCGAGCAACAGATTTCTGAAGAGGTAGATTCAAGATGTCAGAGCCATCCTTGCCTCTTTGAAATCACACTAGCCAGATTCTGATCATTTCACAATCAATATCAGACTATCAGAGTAAATACAGCCACCGTTTTGTCAATTTTATCTTATCACCGCCTGCATGTTTCCACTTGTCCAAATTTTTGGTTGAATGTAATTAATGACAATCAATGTAGTAGATTGTGGAACTGATTTAAGTTTTAGATAAATATTGCATGCATTAGCAGTATCAAAAGAGCCTAGAAGAGGGAAAACCATTGTAATAGGATCATCTGGTGGTAAACACTCTTTTATTGGATGAATGAAGGGACATTGTTGTTTCGAGATTCTTGTGTTATGATCTATGGTGAAGTGCTTCTTTTCATGTAATTTGTCATTCTCTAGTTTCACATATTGTTTTCTTTCTTTACTGTGGATAAGAAATTTTTGTGTAGGATTTACCATAGGGTACCATGCTCAGTCTTGAAACAGTAATTTATGTTTTCCTCTGAGATTTGAATGCAAAATTCAGAGACTGTTTTCTTTGCATTCACATTGAACCTTAATCTCCTCCTCCTTTCCATTTCACAAGCTATAAAGATCCATTGACATGGCTAGCTTTCTTGGTCTCACATGATCTCAATCATTCATCCATTTAAATCTCTTTACACATGTTTGACTCCATAGCCCAATGGCCCCCTTCTATTGTTTCAACCATAATTTTTTCAAAAAAAACCCTATGCACTAATAGCTAGCCTTAAATTCCCCTATCAAAAAACCTACATCTAATAGAGAGATCCCTCTCTGAGTCTAGGAAGGTTAGGTCCTGGATTCCAAAGTGGTTTGATGTTGGCCCTCCAGCATTCTGTCTTCAGAGAACTATCTCCATTAATTCACTTCAAGTTCACTTTTGACTTTGATGGTGAATAGAAGTCAAACACCAAAAGTTTGTTCCATTCACCTGGCAACTCCATCGGTAGAAAAATCCAGAAAAAACAATCTACTAGCGACTCCACAAGCTCAAAATGGGGTCAGTTGCAAGGAGATATGCTCATATGAACAGAGATCACATTCTCGGCTTCCCAAACAAAATGCCGCAGGTAAATTGGCAAAGAAATCTTCCTATTTTTCAAGATGAGAATGTTGATGATGCTTTGTTACATCTCATTAAATTTCATATACATTCATGGAAGTTGAAAGTCGAATGGCATGAGGTTGCCTCATGAAGGCTTTCATGGCAACATTAGAAGGGAAAGCAAGGGAATGGTATGAAGGTTTAAACCCTGGTAGTTTTTTTTCTTTAAAGCATTTCCACAAGGTGTTTTATGAGCATTATAAAGAATATTCTCCATCTCTGTCATTAGTGGAAAATTGTTTTGATCAGTCTGAGGATTTCATACAATACCTTGAAAATATTGATGAATATCTAGGAAATATGCATCATGAGATCTCTTAGAAGCAATTTAAGGATTTCATTCTCAAGTTAATTGTCATGATAACCAAGAGAAGTTAGTTGAAGATGAAAGCAATCAAGAAAAGAAAGTAGATCCACAAGCTCTCTCTGTGGAGACAAATGACAATTCATCTGTTCTTTTGTATGAGGCTAAAGAAGACATTAACTCTCATGATAGTGGGAAAACAATTTTTGTTTAATCAAAAGAAAACAAAGATTGCCTCCTCCTTTGACTGAAGAAGAAATTAATCAGATTCTAAGCATGCAGCTAGCCTTTCAATTTTTATGTAATTAGGAGATTAATTATATTTTTTCTACTGTTGATTTATGTACTGAAGTATTTCGTCATGAAGAAACAAATGTAGAACAGATTGATACTGATGTTGTATTAAATTCTCAAGAAGTCTTATTTCTAGAAAGTGCTTATGTTCATCAAAATGATGGCCTTCAAACAGAATCCAACAATCTCAGTCAAGACATATCAAGTTTGATTGAGGACAACACATTGGTATACAATGAGTACTTCATATCATATGACCATGAAGAATGTATATATATTCTTTTTCAGAAGGATCCTGAGCATAATAAATTAGAACAAAGAGTAGTCCTAGATGAAGCGCATTATTCGAATCCTCAAGACCGGGTATTATTCCAATATCCTTTTTTTGGCCTCTTAGAATCATCTAAAGAAGGAGTATTCTATGCCATGAATGGCTTGTTGCAATATTTAAGGAAAATTTTGAAATCCTATGTTCAATGAAAATTGGGATGGGAGTGGTCATTTTGTTTTTTCGGCCTGCTCAAAAAGGTGAACCAAAATAAATCATGTAGTCATTTACCTCATTGGTTATATTGGAAAAAATAGTTCACTTAGTGTATATATCATCTCTAAGTTAGAGTAGATAGGTAGGTGTGCAAAAAGATCAGTACTCTGAGCATGATTCCAGTTTTATTTTCAGATTTCTTTTCAATTTTCAGATTTAGTGTGTTCCAGACTTTAGTTTGCAGAGATTGTTGATTTCAGCTTGAAGGTTTTCAACCACTGATATTGTAGTAGATCAAGTTGCAAAGTTGGGATCAACCCAATGGATCTGGCCTCTAGTCTACGGTGTTCTTGACACCTCTTGAAGGAGCTACCATCCCCAGCTGGAGCCACTGTTAGACTCTTGTTATTCAAAGTATCACAAGGTGACTAATTATTTCTTAGATCTTTCATATTGAAAATAATATGCCATGGTTTTCATTTATTTCTAGAAAAAGGAATGGAAATCATGACTATGAGAACTTCGTAGGAATTAATCTGCATTTTTAGTTCAGTTGAAAGAGGAAAGTGTTGCTGATAAAGTGTAATGGTGAGAAAACCCCATTTCTTCCCTCATTCATTTCATTTACCCTCTTTTAACCTTTAGTTTTCTGAACTATAAAGTCCAATACTTCATTTCTTTCAAAACCCCTTTTCACTATTAAAATTAAAGTTTTATAGTTTAAAAATCAACTCTACCCACCCACTAACATCCATATCATATTTCCCTCTAAACTTACCCTATATCCCTTTTATTGCAACTCTGCCTGCACCACAACAAACCTCATCTTCATATCATGCATTACCTATGGGGTATAGTATTTATCATTCCCCGCACTTAACCGTATTAAAGCCTTGCCTTCCATCACCTTTTCGCATCGCAAGTCCACAAACTCCATTCGTAACACCATTTCAGAATCCTATAAACTCTCTAATCCAACATTGGTGGGACCCGATCACATATCGCAAGTTCTGAAGGATAGTGCGGAAGGATCATGGCATAAACACCGAAGTATGATGTGCGACATTTGTGGGATCTGTTTCCCTGCCACGTCACCCTTTCTCCACTGCCTATCGCACATCGCATGAAATATGATATAGCAGTTAGCAACGAAGACTTAAAATTATGAAATGTCAATTTATGATGATTTTTGGGTTGCTATGTTGCGATGCGATATCGTCATCACATATCGCAATCGGAAAATTTTTATGTTTATTGTTAAGTTGTCACAAGTTAAGCTTTAGATGTTGCAATGCGATATCAGAAGGGCACGATTTTACCATCACATCAAATCATTGCACTTAACCTCCATTCCCTTACCCGCTCATCCACCACTCATCCACCTTACATGATCCATATGACGGCCTACAGTGCTTTTTGTCCCCCCCAGCCTTCGAGCTTTAACCACGAGGGGGTCCGAAATGGGCAATATCTCTTACCGCCATTCCTACTACATGGCGCACCCATTTCACTTCGCACCCCCCTACTGTGATACCTCATACCACTCCACTACACCCCCCCCCCCCCCCCAAAAAAAAAAGTTTTCCCTCCACTCCAAAACCACTCTTGTCGTTGTCGCGTCACGTCGACCCCTGATGCTCCACTTCAACTCCCGCCACCCCTCCTCCTCATCCATCCACTAGTCTACCGATCCACACTTCTTCGCATCCCCCTACCAACTTATGTCGCCACTACTCCATCATCCCCTGCCTGTGTTATTGCTCCACATCATTTTCCCTACCAATCCAATCTGAAGGGTGCGTTGGAATTTCTGCCAATTATTAAAGGAACATTGGGTTTTCCATTTTTAAACTCCCTGCAGCGGTCACTGATACAGCAAATACAAAAATGGTTAGAAGACAGAATTACCATCATGACAGCCAGCACAGCAATTAGATCTGCTGAATCAGCTAGTGCAGCACCAGATTTAATTATCCAGCAACAGATTTCTGAAGAGGTAGAGCCAAGATTTCAAAGCCATCCTTGCCTCTTTGGCATCACACTAGCCAGATTCTAATAATTTCACAATCAATATTAGATTTTCAGAGAAAATACAGCCACCGTTTTGTCAGTTTTATCTTATCACCGCCTGCATGTTTCCACTTGTCGAAATTTCTCCTTGAATGTAATTAATGGAAATCACTGTAGTAGACAGAGTAACCAACTTAAGTTTTATATAAATATTGCATGCATTAGCAGTATCAAAGGAGCCCGGAAGAGGGAAAACCATTGTAATAGGCTCATCTGGTTGTAACCACTCTTTTTTTGGATGAATAAAGGGACACTGGTGTTTCCATATTCTTGTGTTATGATCTGTGTTGAAGTGCTTCTTTTCCTGTAATTTTTCATTCTCTAGTTTCACATATTGTTTTCTTTCTTTACTATGGATAAGAAATTTTTATGTAGGATTTACCATAGGGTACCCTGCTCAGTCTTGAAATAGTAATTTATGTTTTCCTCTGAGATTTGAATGTAGAATTCAGAGGCGGCCTGCTCTGCATTCACATTGAACCTTAATATCCTCCTCCTTTTCATTTCACAAGCTATAAATATCCATTGACATGGCTAGCTTGCCTAGTCTCACATGATCTTAGTCATTCATCCATTTAAATCTGTTTACACATGTTTGACTCCATAGCCCAATGGCCCTCTTCTATTGTCTCAACCATAAGTTTTTCAAACAAACCCCTATGCACTAATAGCTAGCCTCAAATTCCCCTATCAACAAAGCTACATCTAATAGAGAGAGCCCTCTCTGATTCTAGGAAGGCTAGGTCCTGTATTCCAAAGTGGTTTGATGTTGGCCCTCTAGAATTTTGTCTTCAGACTTCGGAATTACGGGGAGCATAACTGGAGTATCATGTTGATTTTATGATTCTAAATCCCAAGAAAAATTCCATTGGTCCTTGGTATACCTTGGCTAGCTACAGTTGATGCATTTATAAGTTGTAGATCTAGTGATATGTATATTTCATATGATAGTTCTACTAAGAGATTCACAATAAATTCACCTGCAAAAACAATAATTGAAATATAAAATGAAGTTTTGATTGATGATTTTAATGAATAATTTGAATAAATTCAACCTGTATTTACTCTTTCACAAATAGATGAGGAAGACAAATTAATAAATTTGATGAATAATAATGATTATTCTTCATATTTTGAACAAGATAAAAATTTTCAAGAGAAATTTAATTTTGAATATCTATCATCTCATAAATCTAAAGTAGCTTTACAATCTATGGAAAAGTTTGCAAATTCTTTAGTAGAAATATTTCCAGTCAAAACATTGAACATTAATAATAACTTGGAAGAATTTCAAAAGAAACAATTGATAAATATGTTACAAAAACATTCTTATTCATGTGCATGGGAATACATTGATATGAAGGGAATTGATCCTAACACATTTTTGTATCATATTTACATTCGAGAAAATGCCAAACCAGTTAGAGAACCTCATAGAAGGATGAATCTTGATCTGAGAGAAATTGTTGAGTAACTACAAAAAAAATTTAATGTCAATTTCATTTATCTGATATCATATACTCAATGGGTCTCACCTTTAGTGATTGTTCATAAGAATAATGGAAAGTGGAGAGTGTGCATTGATTATAGAGAACTAAAAAAGGCTACTTTAAAAGATCACTTTCCACTACCATTCATTGATCAATTCCTAGATACTTTAGTAGGGAAGAAATATTTTTCATTTCTAGACGGTTTCAGTTAGTATAACCAAATCCAACTGGCATTAGCATATCAATACAAAAGAACCTTTACATGTCCATGGGATACATTATAGATTACTTCCTTTTGGGTTATGTAATGCACCTACGACATTCTAAAGAGAAATTCTAAGTATTTTTTATAAATTTATTCATGACTATGTAGAAGTTTACATGGATGATCTTACTACTTAAGGAAATACTTTTGAAGAAGCTCTTAAAAAAATAAAAATAAAAAAATTCACATTAGATTAAAAGAAGAAAATCTTTCATTAAGTCGTGAGAAATGTTTTATTATGTTTATTGAGGGAACTATTTTGCGTCACCATATTTTAGGTGATGGAATTAAGGAGAATTCTTCTAAGGTGGAAGTAATCTCTAAAATTCCAGTTCCTAGCTATCAAAGAGATGTTATAATTATTCTATGTTTTATATGACAAATTCACAAGATTCATATACAACTTCACAAAATAGGTTATCCACTCTTTAAACTTCTTATAGAAGATTGTGATTTTAATTGTTTGACTACTAGAAAACATTTTAATCATTGCTGCAAAAATTTACTAAAGCACCAATCTTAAAAGAGCCTAATCGGTCTCTCCCTTTCCATATTTTCACTAATGCTTTAAATACATCTTTAAGAGTTGTACTAGGAAAAAAAATATTTGACTCCTTATGTTATCTATTACACAAGTAAAAAATTAGCACATGCAAATTTAAATTATACAGTAATAGAAAAGGATTTTTTAGTTGTTGTTCATTCCATCAATAATTTTCGACATTATATTACTGGTTATGAAACTTTCATTCATACAGATCATTCCGCTATTATATATTTAATAAATAAAACAAATACTAATGGCGAGATTACTAAATGGTTTTTATTACTACAGGAATTTAATATTCCCATTTTGGATAAGTCAAGAAAGGAAAACGCAGTTGTTAATTTCCTTTCCAGGATGCAAAATGACCAGGATGCAAAATGATAATATTGATACTCCTGTGAAGGATAATTTTCCTGATGAATATCGTTTTGCAATGTCTACTAAAACTCCTTGGTTTGCATATATTGCTAACTATTTGTGTAGAAATTATATAACATATGCATGTATATATCCAGATTCTCCTGATCTAACAATATTTATCTTCTTGCTAAATACAAAATCCTTCCACTGTTAATCTTTTTCAGAAATTTAAACTCAATTGCAAACACGTGAAGCAATAAAAACAATCGCACATAACACAGTTGTTTTAACCGGAAAGCCTGAAGCTGAAAACCCCAACTATCATATATTATGTATCATGGAGATAATGTAACAGTCTCATACAAATCTTATTACATCAAGCTCTCAGTACAATCAATCGTCACACACTAACATGAAGAAATCTACAAATCCATGCATTGATTTCTTGCCACCTTATAGCCTACCTCCACTGCGCAATCCCTGTTGAATAAGACCCCTGAATGAATTTGAATTAGTCTTGCCTTGCCTACGCAATCCTCATTGGTAACTCCAATGTCTGTCAAATGCATTGAATGCATCACTATAGTCACAACGGATAGTCCATATCACTCGTTCACCTATCTCTCCACTGGGTCTCCACTAGAACTAGCATGCACTGTAGTTAACTGTTGTATTTTTTCAGTTGATTAATGAGTTATTATTTGTGAATTAATTCACTCCACCCTCACTAGTGTATCATTCAGTTAAACTAGATATAACTAGCTCAACTGAGCTTAACTCCATTAACTGAGTTAAACTGAATAACAACTCCATGAAATACTCTTCCATCTCTGTCATAACTTTGCCACTTCAGTTCTAACTGAGTCCTCCATGCATGAACCACCAGTAAACCCTAGGAATTGTGTAATTCCTTCAGCCCACTGATTTTCCAAATATGTATACTGAAATAAAGTGCTCCAAGAGAATAAGTTGATATTTAGAGTCTAATTATTATTAACGGCTAATAATAATCGACACTTCTATTTTTATATCGACGATCTATAAATAGACTTCGCCCAATATTCTAAAAATAGAATTTCATCTATTTCTCCAACTTGACCAACCATCAAAAAATAGCATCCTGCAACTTCTGAAATATGATCACCATGTCTAAAAATAGACATAGTCTAAAAATAGACTTGCACCTAAAAATAGCATACAGGCCCACTCAGTGAAGGTGACTGATTTTCACTAAGCTTCATCATATTGTTGAATCTCAACAATTTTCCTATAGGAAATCTTCCCCCACACTTATCAGCCAAAGAAAGACAAAAATTTATTAAGACCGATGCACCTTACCCATGGATAGAAGGAGAGTTGTACCGAATTGTATCTGGTCTGATCATCTGGATATGTGTTTGAGAAGATGATAGTACCAGAGATATTAAAAGTTTTTAATGGTGAACCATGTGGAGGAAAATTTGCTGAAAGAAGAACTACATAAAAAGTCCTTCTTTTGGGATATCACTGCCCTTCTATCTTTAGATATGCTAAGGAATATGTCAAAAGATGTGAGAGTTGTCAAATAATGGGAAGGACCATACAATAAGATGAAATGCCTCTGCAACCTCAAGTACTTTTAGAGCCTTTGGAAAATGGGATCTATATTTTTTTGGTCCAATTAACCCTCCATCTAAACAGAAAAGGTATATTCTTGTTTGTATAATTCATTTTACAAAATGGGTAGAAGTAAATACATTTCCTTTGACTACTGAAAATCTTGTAGTTACATTTCTTTTTTAGGATATTTTCACTCATTTTTGTGTCCCAAGGGAAATTGTGATAGATCAAGGCTCTCATTTCACGTTGAATTTGGTGCAAAAAATTATGGAGCAATACAAGATCAAGCACAGGAAATCTACTCGATATCATCCACAAGCCAATGGGTAAGTGGAATCCACCAATAAAGTACCTGAAGAAATCATGACCAAGATTGTACATTTACACAGAAGAGATTAGGCATAAAGGATTCTAGAGGCACTTTGGGCATATCATACCACATGGATAAATACTACTATAAATACTCCTTATGATATTGTTTATGGGAAGCAAGTCTTGCTTCCATTTGAATTCCAGGTGAACACTTTTAAACCAGCAGAAAAGTTGGGGCTTGATATATCTTAGGCTCAAAAAATTTATTGGCACAACTGAATGAGTTAGATGAGATACGGCATGTTATCCAAATAACCAACATAGTACAGTAGCAGAGATTGAAATGGCATGAAAAATTCAGCAAAGTCAAGAAATTCAAGGCAGGCGACTGGGATCTTATTTTTTATTCTAAGTTCAAGTATTTTCAAGGAAAAGTTTAGAAACATTGGCTTGGTCACTATGAGGTAGATATTGTTTTTTATAATGGAGTAGTTAGAATCAAGGCTATTTATGAATAAAATACCACCTTCCTTGTTAATAGGTGTAAGCTAAAGTTATATCATAATCCCTTAACAAGAGAGGAAATTAAGTATTGAGATGTTTTTGCAGTGCATTATATTAGATGTCATTTTTTGGGATTCAACTGTGTTAATTCATTCATCTATGACCATTTCCATGAGAGGTGGTTGTAATTGACTAATTTCTCAATATTTTCTAATGGTCCACTTAGCACTCATTGCATCGAGTGATGCTCAAAGGGGTGAAGAAGTGGAATTGAAACTAGTGAAATGAATCATATACCATCAATCATCACTTTCAGGGCTTGCAGCTGGTAACTAGGACTTCCCAGGAGTTCACCCATCCCAGATCGCCTTTGGCTCAAGCACACTTAACTGTGGAGTTTTCCCCACAATCAGACCCACTTATCTTGCTACCCCATTTGCAAAACCTTAGCAAATATTGTGTGTTATGAACTATTCAAGTAGAGCTCCCTTTACTCTTTGTATTTAAGTATTGAGGGATTTCGCAGTGCATTATATTAGATGTCATTTTTTTGGATTCAACTGTGATAAGTAAGTCATTCATCTATGACCATTTCCATGAGAGGTGGTCATGAATGACTAATTTCTCATGATTTTTTAATATTCCACTTAGCACTCATTGCATCAAGTGATGCTCACAGGGATGAAGAAGTGGGATTGAAACTAGTGAAATGAATCACATAGCGTCAATCATCACTTTCGGGGCTGGAATCCAGTACCAGGACTTCCCAAGAGGTCACCCCTCTCAGATCGCCTCTGGATCAAGTGAACTTAACTGTGGAGTTTTCCCCACAATCAAACCCACTTAGCTTGCTACCCCATTTGCAAAACCTTAGCAAGTATTGTGCCTCATGAACCATTCAAGTAGAGCTCCATTCACTTTTTTTATTTAAGTATTGAGGGGTTTTCACAGTGCATTATATGAGGATTTTTTAAAACAATTGAAAGAAATTTTTTATTTGAAGTTAGTAAGAAAGGAAGATTTTTCTTCCTTATTATTGAAAGAATTGTAATTTATTTTTCTTCTAAAAAAAATTAAAAAAGAAAAATAATAATAAAAATAAATAAATATAGCATAGGTATGAAAACTAGCATTGATGGCATTTCTATGCACAAAATCTTAGTTGAAAACCAAGGGGTCCTTGCCAGCTTATATTTTCGTATTTCCCTTCCTTCTTTCTCCCACTTCTTTTTATCCCCTTTCTTCTTTAAAATAAATTTTTATTCCAATAAATTGGTTGAAGACTTTATTTCTCTTTTAAAGAGAAACCTCCATTAAATCTAAGCATTCTCACGATTCAATAGCATCAATGAATATCAGTCACATTTGCAGCAACACAACTTCAAGAAAATTCTAAAGAAAAGTAGCTACAAAATATGTAACATTATGCAGCTTATTTCAAATTTTTCCACCAATATCAACTTCAACATATTCTAAACCTGTGGAAATGCCAAATTTACAAAGCACTCCATACCTGCAGAAAAGAAGGACATCAATATCAAAAGGCATGTGCTTTAAGGTAAGAAAATAGAATGTTAAATTGTTTTTCATTCAAGGAGAAATAAATTTATAATCTTATCGAATGATAATGATGCATATTTTGTAATAAATGAACAAATCATGACCTTGTGACAATCCTATTCCATCACTTACAATCATATCCCTATCTATCACATCAAAATCTCTCCACTACATATGAAATCATCTAGATTCTAATCACCCTATAAAAATGGATCTTTGAATCATGGTTAATCATTTATGCAAGAGGAAAAAATTTATTATGGCTTGACCATCGCCTTAGAAACCTATTTCATTCTAGATTAATCACCATCAAACCATTCTGCTCCATCATCCATATCTCCATCTACCCTAGTCGAAAGAAGTAACTCAGGAACAAAATTGTTGCTCCACCATGGGTGTCATCGTCAATTTTGATCCTAATGGGGTTAATGTTCTTCAAGCATATCCATGAGTTCGAGATCAATTACAGAAAGTAGGTTGGCTTAACTTATTTGGAAATTCGATGGATACGAGGTGGAATTTACAAGGGAATTTTCTCAGGAATTCGATGGGGAGAGGTTGATATTGGGGACATCAAGTTGATAATTATGGAGTCTATAGTGGCAGAGGCAACAGGTTTACCAAGATACTAAGAAATTTGGTTCACAACTTTCTCCACAAGGAATGGACAGGAATGCACATTTTTCCTCCACATCCCAGGTATGGATACTTCCATCTTCAGGAAAGTAATACCGATAACTACACTTAAAACCAAGTGGAGGATTCTTTTTCTAGTCATTCAGAAATTTTCGACTTGTGAAGGTCGATATGGCACAATGTTTTTTTATCATGTTCAGCTATTGATGCACTTCATTGAAGGAAATGAATTAAATTTACCATATTATCTAATCTGTAGTCTTAATAAAGTGGCATCTAGTATACAATGAGACTCTATAAACCTTGATAATTCTTTGTAACATCATTCACTAAACAAAATTCGAGTTGAGGTTCATCTTAGAACTAAGGGATATAATTGGAAAATATTTTTAGTTCGAAAGAATTTTATAGAGGCACCAGAAGAGGAAGCGGTGACAAAGACTAAGAGAAGTAGATGCAATACAAATATAAACCCTAACCCTGGACCTGTCAATAAAGAATAGGGTTTGACTATCAATGAGCTAAAGGAGATGGAAACTCTACTAGATGAGACAGAGAACAATACTCCCCTTTTCCAATTTTTGGATAAAATTAAACAGAAAAATGAAAAACGAAGTGTTAGAAGAGAGGAATCCAATTCAAGCACCAAGAAACTAGAAGCAATAAAGGAGACAGAGGTGGTCAACAATAAATAAGAAAAAATGCAGAATCCAGGAAAATAAAAGAAGGAATATACAGGAAACAGTGGAATCAGAACCGAAGGTGAGAATGAGTAAGCCCATTTCCAAGCATCTAAATGTACAATCAAAATAAGAGGCCCCTTAAACTATAAATCATGAAGAAGAGTATTGTATTGAAGCAGAAACAGTAGCGAAATATTCATTTTATTAAGTTTCAAGTCCAATTGGGAAAACACATGAATTTTATCATATCCAACAACAAATTTATGACTACGTGGAAACACCAGAGGGCAAAAAACAAGGTAAATTTTCCTCCACAAACTGAAAATGAAGATACTTTTCATGAATAATTCCTTTTGGCTAATACCATTCCTCAGGAAAAGAAAGAACTTCAGATGCTATAAAACAAGATATCCATGAGTTAGAAATACTAAACAGGCATATCAAAGAATAAAATGAAATGATAAAAATACAAAATGAAATGATAAAAATACAAAATGAAATTTTGAAGGCTCAAGGTGACAATATGTTGTTAAAGATTCGTCATTGGTATAATAAGGACAAGAAGCTTAAATGAAACAATAAGGTTCTCATGAAAAAATTAAAGGCACTTCAGGGAAGGATCTTAATGAGGAAGCAGAGACTAGCAGTTAATGTTAATATTTAGAGAGGATCTACTAGTTTGGATGCTCTAATACAAGGTTCAGAAAAAGTTCAGTAAACAGAGCATTTTTCCAATTTTGAAGTTTTGATGCATGAGGACATGCAAAATCTTCAGTGTGGGGGAATTTTGAGACCCTGAATTGTCCTCTTTTTGACATCCTTTTACCTTCAACTCTATATTTTTCATGATAATTTTGCTACATTTTCAAGCTATAAGGTCACTCCAGCTATGCTCAGAAAAAATTAAAGGTATCATTCATTCATAGTTTATAATATATTGTTTCTTTTTGAAATTAAATCAAAACATATCTATGGCTACCAAAATGCATTGATTTTGCAGCTAACCAAATATTTTGCAACTCAATCCATGGTTAGGTAGGTTCCAGCATCTTTGAATGAGAATAAAGCATATAGGTAGATGAAAAATGTTGAATATATATACATCCACCTGTTACACCAATATGGCAACTCACATGGTTCGAGAATCTTGATGGTCAAACCAGAAGTCAACTTTAGTTACAACATTCTATCCTTGTGTAGAGTTTGAAGGAAAATCATGGCAACCTCAAGCAAGCGTGGAATTGAAAGAGAAAAGCTTGGGATTAAATTTTATGATGTGCCAATTTGAAATATTCTCATGATTTTCTCTTCTTGTAGAAAATCATGACAAGCATGGTTCCTATTTTGATTTAGTCATTTAGTTTTCAATCATAAACTAGTTTCTCGGCTTATAACTCTTCAAACTGTTATTTGAGAGATATTATAAATAGCCTTGAAGTGAGTACAAATGGACATTCCTAAGTATATAATCGTTGTTATTGGAGACCTATGTTTTTAATACAATTACTTTGTTCCTTTTATTATCAAATGTGTGGGTGAATATTTTGTACATTGCAGTTATTTCGTCCTTACACTCGACAGGAGGGCCCCCTGAAGAGTTGTAAGTTAGTGTAGTTGTTGATAATTACTATTTCACGATTAGTTTCATTTTAATTTGCAAATAGTTAGATGCTTTTTTTGAAAACTTTGTTTCTAGTCATAGTTTATTTAACATTGTCTTGTTTCCACATGTTGAGCGCTCACTTATATATCCAAAATATCATAAATATTTACTTTATTAGTTTACTCATTTCAAATTCTATGCTTAGAATTAAGATTTGATGTTCAGATTGATTCTAGTCATAACTACGCACATTAGTAATCTACCAAAGCTTGTAGTTTGGATCATTGCTTTAATTATTCTCCTTAGTTAACTTATTTATGCAATTTAGAATAGGTTTGATTTCAAGTATTTAAAGTATAAATTTAGAGTATAAATTTTAAGTTCAACAGATTTCAATTCTGTCAAATAGAATAACATTTTGATTCATTGCAATAGAATAAGGTTTTAATTCTAACAATTTGAGGAGTATTTTCAATTAGAATAAAATTCAATTATCTTCAAATAGAATAGCCTTTCAATTCAGATCGGTACCATAAGCCTTTCATTTTGATTTGGTTTTTAAGAATATTTTTCTTTCAAAAGAACAAGTTTGATAGAAAGAACGTGTGCGTAGAATTTATATGAGTTAATCTCAGTTTGACTCATATTCATAATTTACTTCAATATATTAAGAATCACATTTCATCTTATAATCAAAAATAGAATTCCTAGCATATATTGTGTGCATGCACTTCACAAGTACATGAACCTTGGTTTGAATATTTAATGATGTGAATCAACTATCAATTAAATTACCGAACAACTACCACTGCATGAAAAATACTTGGTTGAGTGCATACCAATGGATACATCAAACTACCTACAATACTTTCATATGAAACACAGGTTATGTCCTCTCATCCTTAATGTGCCTTTGAACACTATTCAGTATTTAGACTTGTCTTAACTAGAACTGGTACCTACACCAGTTTACAATCCTACATGTTGAAATGCTTTAGAATTGTTTCATCATACTTCCTATAATTTATGAAGAGTTTCCTAATTACATGGTCTCTTTTGATCTCCCTTCTAAGAATGAAATCTGAGGCATAGATATCCTTCATGTCGAATTTGGAGGATAGTTATGTCTTAACCTCCTTGATTGCACCCATTTTGTTTCTAATCAATAACATGTCATCAACATACAACATTGCATATATAAAATACTCAACTTTTGACTTGAAATACACATAGTGATTAGCTTGGATTCTTATAAATCCTAATGCCTAGATGTTCATATTGAAATTCTAGTACCATATCCTAGGTGATCTCCTTAGACCATAAACGACCATCCTTTCCTTACAAACCAGCTTATCCTTTCCCTTTACTACAAATCCTTTAGATTGTTTCATGTAGATTTCTTCTTCCAAATCACCATGCAAAAACATTGTCTTTGCATTCATTT
Organism: Pinus albicaulis; assembly: GCA_034641835.2. Classification (NCBI taxonomy): domain Eukaryota; kingdom Viridiplantae; phylum Streptophyta; class Pinopsida; order Pinales; family Pinaceae; genus Pinus; species Pinus albicaulis. Next base: position 1,397,174,073 of record CM076579.1, on the reverse strand, counting down.
TCTCTATTTCCAAATCAAATGTTGTGCCATCCTTAAACATTAGTACTCTAATGGAATTTAAATCTGAAATAGGGGAAAATTTCCAACCAAATATGGTTATGTTGACTTGGGAATAACATTTTTCCACTAATCAAGCATTGTACTTCTTGATTTGACCTATTGTGTTCAAATTTTCTTGAGCACACACTTAAAACCAATAGGATTCCTTCCATCAGGTAATTTAACCAAATCACATGTCCCATTCTTTTGCAAAGAATTATTTTCTTCCATAATGGTCCTCATTCAAAGTTTAGCCTTTATCAAGTTAATTTCCTTCTCGACTAACCTAGGTTCATCATCAATGGTAGATAATAAATAAGCAGATAAGAACTCGGGTGTGGTATACCTTTCAGGTACTTCATTACTCAACTATACCTCCTCGAAAATGGAATCTATTGTTCCACCACTTCATCTAACTCAGTCAACTCATTTGATTCACTCTCTTATGAATTCAAGTCAAACGCCAAATTTTGTTTTCCTTTCTACTTTTTTGAAGTCTCTTCAACCCTGGAAGTACACTTAACTTCTCTAAAGAGCACATATCGAATATAAATTTTCTTCCTTGGCGTTGGATCTCATGTCTTATATTATTTCATTACATCCTTGGAACCAACGAAACTTGAATCCCTTGTTAACCATATTTTCCTCTTCTCCCTTGGGATATGGAAAAAATCCTCACAACTAAAGACTTTGAGATGTGTGAGTAATGTATTTTTACCAAAACATACTTCATATGGATTTTTTCAAGTGATGGAGGCCTATTCACCAAGTAACATGCAATTTTTACCACCTCTACCTATAAATTTTGTGCCAATCTTGTATTGTTGAGCATGCTCCTTTCCTTGTCCATCATTGTCTTTTTTGTTCTTTCTACAACTCCATTTTGTTGAGGGATGTATGGAGTCGTCATATGGCATATTATCGCATGAAATTTGCAAAATTGTTCAAACTCTTTACCACATAATTCACCTCCATTTTCAGTTCTCAACACCTTTATCTTCCTAAATATTTGGTTTTCCATAAGAGATTTGAACTTCTAAAACTTCTCAAAAATATATAATTTATTCTTCAGGAAATATAACCATGTCATACTAGAGAAATCACCAATGAAGGATATATAATATGTCAAGACACCTAGCGACTGCACTTTTATTGGCCTAAATACATCACTATGAAGTAGCTCTAAAATTCATTTTTCCTTGTAGGTCTAGATGGGAATCTAACACAATTATGTTTCCCATAAACACAACTTTCACGGAGATCGAATTCCAGCACATTACCAAGAAAACCTTCAACCATACCTTTGCTTGCATAGCTTAAATTTATCTCTCCAATGTGTCTCATTTTTTATGCCACATCATGGTTTCATCGACTAGATAAGAGGATAACCCTTTGGTTTTAGAGACAATTGCACTATTGCATCAAATCAGGTCACTATGCCCCAAAAAATTATACAATGCACCAATCCAAACACCTTTCATCAATACCATTGATCCACAAACCATTTTTCATGAATCTTTCTTGAATATGATATGCACACCTACATCACTCATTCAATTGAAAAGATTCTACCCAAACCTGGAATGTGTAATACAGCTAGAAATGTTCAAATCCATATGTCCTTTAGCAATATTCGAAGTCAACCTTGAAAAAATATCATGGTTTTCAATCCATCCCTTAAATATATATCCCCTCCATCATATTATTCATGCTCATAACCATTCCTTTTGGGGCATCATATGATAGGATGCTCCTAAGTTGATCGACTATGCCTCATGATCTAACTATGTAATTATTGAAGCTAAATATACATATCCTCCTTCATTTGAATAAGTTATCCCTTTAGTTTATTTCTCATCAGATCCTTTTATTTTCTCAGCAATATTTGACTTTTGATCTCTTTTATGATGTCCTACTTTACCACATTTACAGCATCTTATTTTTACTTAGCAAGAGACTTAGATATCCCTTTTGATCAAAATCTTCCTTTAGTGAATTTACCTTTACCTCTATCTATTGATTGACCTGTCACTAATAAATCGTATTTGATCAATCCTTCAATATTCCTTCACTTCATATCCTCTAATAATATAGATGTCTCCACATCATCAAGAGTCAATGTGGTCATATTACTCTTGATAGCCACAACTAGAATATCACATGATTCTGAAAAAGAATGCAATAGATCAAGACACTTTTCGTCTTCTATAAAGAGATATCCACACTCAATAATTGATTGGAAACATTATTGAATGTATGAAGGTGTTGCATGACTGAATAACCCTTTATTCAAAAGAAGCAACTTGTTGACCAATGATTTCAACTATTATAAGTTTCTCACCTTATCCCATAGTTTCTTAGAAGTTTCTTCCCCTGAAACATTTAGCAACACCAAATCTACAAGACAACGTTGAATTGTACTCCTTGTTTTTTTCAAGTTTCTCTGAATCCTCTGTTGACATCCCGGTCAAATTTCTTACAAGATGCACAACAATCCATCATTCTCAATCTATAAGGATATCCTCCATTTTAATGTTCCAAAGCTCAATTTTTTGGTCGTTACAATTCTACTAGTGATACTTATTTAATTGAAGTTCTATCATAATCCTCCCACTCAAACAAGATTATCTCCAATATAATAGATAATGACATTCTTGAACAAATCCATTATCAATATTCTCAAACGTTGACTATAGATACATCCGTAAGTAGCCAAAATGAGCTCCTATTCCAGAGGTTGGGATTAAGGCACTTGATTTACACTCCATATACAAAAATTCCATATATAGAGTTAAATAGACATATAAACCATAATAGAAGATCAATTAGAATAAACCTTTAAAGATCATAAGAGAAATTAAAGATTGGAAAATAAACAATGGAAAACAATAAAGAATTATACAACACACAAAGGTTTTACCTCAGAAACCCTCAACTAGGAAAACCAACTAACCTTTGATCTCCACCGCCCTTATATTCTCAACTGAATATTACAACCAGTTTAAAATGAATGTCAACCTTGGTCCATAACTAAGACCAATGCATTAATTATACATCATTATCTCATCTCTCAGCGTCTCTCATCAACCTTACATCATGCTCTATTTATAGTCATATGAAACCCTAATTCAAATCATCTTAAAGCAAAACAAGTGGTGGAATATCATTAGCTAAGATCATGGGAATCTCAAGATTCATAACTATTTTCCACCTAGTTCCAACTGCATTTGATTTCTTTTCGACCACAAATATAAAATCAAATATGTGCATACACCCAACTGCAATCCCCTCGACTACTCCACTATATTATCAACTTACATCGACTACTCAACTTCCCTTCAATTTCAACTAAAGTAACTGCTCTTGACATGATCGTCGACCTATCAACTCGATCCTCCACTTGTCTTCCATAGTCAATTATTCACAACCAGACTTTTTAAGGTTCATTCCTAGTCATATTCCTCAACCAAACCATCAACTAACTAAACTTTATTCAATTGAGATTACCTACAAAGAGTACAACCCCTCAAAAATATTGGCCTTTATAAGACTTGGCACAAAAGGTTTAATTTTGAGCTTACTTATACTCACATTAGGATCATGGAAGGTTAAGATAAGTTGGTTTGGACGTACAACCCTATTTAGCGTCAATATATAGAAAAGATGAGTTATTTATCTATGGGGGAGAGAGATCACTGATGAAAATGTATAGTGGTATAAAAACCTATGAAAATTTAAGGATCCTCTTAAAAGCATATTACGTTTCTAGTTGGTTCTTGAAAATAAAATCCTAACTTGGGCTTGAATGTAATATGGGGATTCAACGGTCTGAGCTTCTATCTCCTTGGAATATACATGTCATTTATTCTTAAAATTCCCTTCAACTATATAGGTTTGGGATCATGTGGAGACTCAATGAAACTGTCAGGGTTTATGTGAGAGACAAAATATTGAAGATTGCTATAAGTATAATTTGAGACACGTGCATTGAAAAAGTATAGAGCTCTTCCACTTATCATGACTTGGGAAATGTAGGTGGAACCTAATATATGCCTAATTGAAGGTGATTTTCTTATACCATCTTAGGTGGAAATTCAGGCACTCTATTATCACCATAAAAAAATTTTCTAAACTTGGACAGTTTACATCATTTCTAGTTATGGTCTTAGATAGGTGTTGGGTCATTTTATGTTTTAAAGGGTAGGTGATAGGGTTAGAGTCTCAAATTCTCATTTTTATGTCCAAATAAAGTTTATACAACCTTATTCATGTCTTAAAGGTCACATAACCCTCTTTAGAAGTCAAATCTCAAACCATTTGAAAAAAATTTTGAATTAGCCATGAAACCATGTTTTCGTAGTGCAGACAGTGTAAAAAGTTTGTTTTGCGCTACAAAAATGCTATTATTTTCGTAGCACAAAACCCTGAAATTAAACTAAACGCACTACAAAATCGTGGATTCGTAGGCAATCTTGTCAAATCACCAATTCAATCAAATTCCGTTAATTTGTCATTATTAGGTGTCAGCTAGAATTCATTTCTAAGGCATGCAACCATTCAAATTGATCATTTCGAATATAGGGGTCATCATGATAGGTAATTTCAAATTCGAAAGGATTGGTGGGTTTCTTATTGCAGTGTGCATGCAAACACTCAAGAAAATTGTTTTTGAATGCTAATCTTATGGTAATCTCTTACCAAAGCTTCTCTCATCGATTTTGCAAGCGAGGTTGATCACCATTAACAAGCGAGGTTGACTACTATTAGCAAGCGAGGCTGATAAATAGAAATTCAAGCAAGGTTGATTTGTTACCGGAATTCAGAGCCAAAGATGACAAAATAAAGAAAAAATCACAGGTCTGGTCATCATTTAAGAACAGAGCCTGAAAGCACAGAGGCTCTAGTCAAAGATAAATCGGTGATGGAGGCTTTCAAGAAAATAGGGTGTTGGAGATTTTGTGAAAAATTGTAGGGAGGACACAGTCAAGTGTCAAAGGAATTTTCTCTTCATTTCACTGGCTCAAATACAAAAATTGGAATTATAAATTTGGCAGTAACCCCTGAGATCATAGCTTTGGTGACAGAGATTCCTAGGGGGCAAGATAGATGGTTCAAAAATTTCAAATTTGATATGGAACCATGTAAGGTATTTCTAAACCCAGAGTTTGCAGAAACAGACTTAACCAAGGCAACTCCAAGGAGCTACATCAAAGACATCTATGCCAACTTGCTCTTCAACATTCAAAGGTATTTTACCTGTGAGGGAAGATATCATAAAGTATATTCATATCATTTTAAACTCCTGTTGCATTTTACTGGCACGATTTATTTAGATTTGCCTTTCTTCTTGTATCGAAGTATAGCTAAGATGGAAGATAAAGTGAAAATGAAAACTCAAGGATGCGAAACTTCCCTTTACCATCATGGCCTAATTAAACGGATAGTTTTACATGAAATTCAAAAGATCAATAGAGAATGGTATTCATTTTTGTTTCTATGTGGTTTTGGAGTGGAAAACCAAGGTGCGGGCATTAGCAGCAACTCCACCAGCAAAAACCAGTAAGCCTGCAGTGACCAGGTCAAAAATATTTGTCAAGTTGAAACCTAGAAAGCAAGCGAAATAGAAAAAGAGTAAAGCATCAATGGTTATTCTTGAGACTCCTCAAACTACAAAAGAAAAGATAGCTGAAATTAAAGAAATGACACAAAAACAGTCAGCTAACAAATCAGTTCAAAGGAGATTGACTAGAAGTCAAATTGCAAAGGAGAAAGGTAAATCGGTGATCACAGAAGAAAGTCCAAGCTTGAAGGGTAACTTAAATGATATTTTAGAAGCCATTGATATTGAATAATCCCCTTTGGTATAGGAAGATTTCATAAAATTTGATGAAGGAAAACCTAAGAAGATGAAATCTTCTAAGAAACTGAAATTTGAGGATGAGGTTGCAGAATTTGTGTTTAAGCCAAGAAAGCCTTTAACCAGGAAATCTAAAAATATGCAAGAGTTCAATGTTGAATTAGGAGAAACAAAGGAAGCCTCCACTATTCAGGAAGAGTTCATAGACCTTTCATCACCAATACCTGAAGGTGATAAAGACAGAGTACTTTCCACTCAGACAGAAAAAACCAGCTATGAAGAAATGGAACAAAATTTGAAATCGGAAAATTATGAAATTTCTAGACTAAGGAAGAGAGCAAGAAGGCATGCTGCTAAAAAGACAAATTTTAAGAGGATAAAGGCTCTATGGGAACATGAAAAGGTTTCCAAACCAAAAACAATAAGTAGTGAAGCTCAATACTTTACTTGGACTGTTCCTACAATTAAAGAGGCTAGATATGCGATAATGATGAATGCTCAGTTAAGGGCCACCAACAGGAAACTAAGGAGGCAGATTGAAGACCTAAAAATAAATTTGCAGCAAAAATGAAACAGGGCAAAAAATGGTAAATCCTTGAATCAGTTGTGTCATGAAGATAAAGATCACTTTGAGGAAGAAAATTCATTAATGCTATTTGAGGTTGATATAAATCCTTAAAAAATATTATATATCTCCAAAAATTTAGATTTTTGGAAAAAACTGTGTTAAAGCAATACACAGCAGTTTCGTAGCGTGCTACGAAACTGCTGAAGGTGAAGTTTTGGCATTTTTTGCATGAAATTGGGAGGTAAAGACTGCTGGTTTTCAGACTTTAATATTGCAAATGGGAAGATCAAGATACAAATGAAAGCTCAAAGAAAAGAAAACATTTATTCAAAGGAATATTTATAAAAATATAAAAGAACAAAGCAGGAAACAGTTAAGCTGTAGCGCAACATATTCCTCTCATTTTTCTAAGGTTTACTTTTGCAGTGTGAAATTTCCTGAAGATTTTGTAGAAATTTGTCAACAATGAAGATTTATCCACCGAGATTATCTCAAGTTCATTTCTATCTATCCTTAATTCATGCATAACACATAACCTCTTCTACAATTGATCATCAATATGCGGAAATAGAAATAGTTGCATGCGCACATAAACACAATATGTAATGGGGAAAAATTATAGCTGAAAACCCCCAGATATTTTGTATATTATAATAGAAGAGAACATGTAACAATCTCAGTACAATACTCCTCACAAGTACTCAGTACTGTCTCCAAAAGTTACACACAAACTAGCTCAGTTTTGAACAAGTCAAGGGTTCAAAACTCATCCACTAATTGCCTGCCTCTATTGCGCAATCAAGGCTGGTGTAATGAGAGATCCAAGTTTGAATCTCACTGGCTCCAACTGCGCAATCATCATTGGAAATCTCTTCCAATTCTTGTGCAAATCTCATGCACAACTGTTGTCGCAACTAATAGCAAACTCACCCTTTCATCTACCTCTTCCACTGGTCTCCACTGAACTGTCCATGCACTGTAGTGAACTGATGTGTTCTTGAGTTGAATAATGAGTTAATAATTAGTGAATAAAATAATATTTAATTCACTCCACTCATTACTAGTTGATTAGCTAGTTAAACTAATCACAACTAGTTCAACTAAGTTAAACCGAACACAACTCCACCAACTGTCTCATCAACTCCACCAAACTTATGCCACTGAAGTCCTAACTGAAGTCAACTATGCATGAGCTCACCAAACCCCTAGGAATAGCGTAATTCCTCTGTCAGATGCATGAGCCACTTCTGTAGCTCGAACTGAAGTGCTCCAAGAGAGTAAACTGAAGTTTAGAGTCCAAATATTATTAAGGGTAAATAATATTTGACTTCCCTATTTTTAGGATAGGAAGTATAAAAATAGACTTCGACCTATAGGTCCAAAAATAGAGGTCCATATATTTACCAAACTTGCCCAATCATCCAATAATAGCATAACAGTAACCTTGCATCTCATGCATAATATGTCTAAAAATAGATTCTCATACTTAAAATATCTCCGCGGGCCCAATTTAGTGAAGGCGAATTTACTTCACTAAGCTCCATCATCTTGTTGCATTTTCAACACTCCTCTCAACAAGTACATGGATTATCCGCAACCTCCCTATCCCGCCTCCGTGGCCCACCAAGCCCTCAAGTGCCTTCTGCCAAGATGTCAAGACCTGATCCTCCGTGGGAATGTATGAAAGTAACATGATCCTCCGCTGCACACAATCTCTGATATGATGGTACCTGATGTCGATGTGTTTGGATCTATCATGAAATACCGGATTAGTCGAGAGCTTGATGCAGCTCTGGTTATCACAGTAAATCACTGTAGGCTCCAAATGCAACCCGAACAATCCAACGAGGATCTTCCTCATCCAAATAGCCTCGCATGCATCCAAGCTAGCTGCCATGTACTCGGCCTCTGCTGAACTGAGTGCCACGGATATCTGCTTCCTGCCGTACCAGGAAACTGCTGTCGACCCGATATCGAAGATTCCCCCCGGTGATGTAAGCATTGGCCCGTTGGGCTCGCCCACCCGCACGGCTGAAGCTTCGCTAAGCTTCCCTGCTTTCTCTCCAACCTCCCGCTATTCGTACTACGTGCACCATATCCCGATGCCACTAAGATAACGCAATACATGCTTGTTCGCTCTCCAAGAGCTTTCTGGTAGGCCAACCATATTTGTGAAAATGGGTGCCATCAAAGATAGCATATATCAGTCAGACACCAGATACATAAGCGACCCCACCAACTGTCGATAGACAGTGGCATCCACTACCTCTGCTGAAGTAGCATCCTCCTTCCTCCAACCACCAGGAAGAGGAGTATCAACGGGCTTGCAACCATGCATGTTGAACCTCTCCAGTATCTCCTAGGCATACTTACCCTGAGAAACAAACAGTCCTCCACTGCGCTACCAAATCTCCAATCCCAAGAAATAATGAAGGAGGCCCAGGTCCTTCATCTCAAACTCTCTAGCAAGATCCTCCTTGCATGAAAGTATCAACAGCTCATCACCTGTCAAAATCAGATCATCTACATACAGTACAATGATCAGCAACTTCCCCTCTACCACAATCTGGTACAGGTTAGGATCCGCCTCACTCTTGGAGAATCCAAGTCCGGTGAAGTAACTGTCTATCCGTGTGTACCAAGCACGAGGTGCTTGCTTCAGCCCGTACAGTGCTCTCTTGAGTCGGCCCACATGCGACTCACTGCTGAAGATCTCAAAACCTTCAGGCTGCTCTATGTACACCTCCTCCTCAATGACTCCGTTGAGGAACGCAGTCTTCACATCCATTTGATGGATGTGACATCCCATCTGCGCTGAGAGAGCTAGGATCGTCTGTATGGAAGAGTACCTTGCGACAAGTGCAAAGGTCTCCTCATAATCGATCCCCTCGATCTGTGAGAAGCCACGAGCAACAAATCTTGCCTTGTACTTCTCCACACTCCCATCAGCCGCCTGCTTTACTTTGTAGATCCATCGCGAACCCACCACTGATTTCCCCTCCGGTCGCGGGACAATCTCCCGTGCATTGTTTCTAACAATCGAATCATACTCTTCCACCATGGCATCTACCCATGCGGTTTCCTCCACAGCTTCCTCGAAAGAGGATGGTTCTGTCACGACACATTTGCTCACAAGAGCCATGTATCCAGTGTACCGGTCCGTTGACTGTCTCTGTCTGCGCTATGTTGTAGGTGGTCCTACAACCTTCTCTGCATCTCGATCCAGTCGCTCAGCTTCTGTAGTGCGCTTGCACCCTCTGATGGTTGGCACTGCATGAGTGGTCTCTTCCACCTCATGAACTTCCTCTTGTGGCTGATCCACATCCGGAAGCTCCTCCTTAGGAACTAATAGCTCCTCATCTGCATGCAAGTGTGGCTCCCTCTCAAGCGAACACTTCATGGCTTTCTCCTCCTGAAATTTGAGGGTCTCAAGGGTGACAGATCGTCTTGCGAATCGTCCGGGGACTGCTGCATGATCCACTCGGGGGCGTATCGCTGTACCCCACAAATATCCTAACCTCTCCGCGGTCGATGTAGCTTCTTCGGCATCCTTCGTCACATGCATGTAGAAAGTGAGCCAAAATCCCCGATGAGAAATGTCGCCCTCTTGCCGAAAACGCCTCACCTCATATTCCTATGCCAAGTATCTTGTGATGACAACGGGTCTGCACATATACTGTATTATTGCATGCCTCCACCCACAAGTGAAGGGGTAGGCCCTGATCATGCAACATCGCTCATGCAGCACCCACGATCGTTCTGTTCTTCCGCTCAGCAACCTCGTTCTACTGTGGGTTATGGGGTGCGATGAGCTCTCTCCAAATCCCTTATGCGCTGCAAAAGTCCTTGAATTCAGTAGATATGAATTCACCACCATTGTCTCTCCTAAGAGCCTTCACATGCTTCCCCGATTCCTTCTCAACCAGCGCCTTGAATTCACAGAACTTTGAATATGTCTCGCTCTTCTTCTGCATAAAGAAGATCCAGCACTTCCGAGGGAAATCATCCACAAAGATCACATAGTACTTGTGCTTTGCTGTCGAAGCTACTGAGAAAGGACCACACACGTCTGTGTGAACTCTCTCAAGGATCATCGTGGCGTGACTATCCTTCTCGTGAAAGGTGGCTTTCACATATTTTCCCAAGGTACACCCCTTGCACTGATCTGACTGCGCAAGAGTGCCCTTAGGAAGCCCAATAGAAATCTGTTGCAGTATCTTCAAAGCGCCATGGTGAAGGTGGCCCAATCTCCTGTGCCACAGCTCGCCCTCATCATCCCGGCTCACCACTTCTCCCGTCTTGCATGCCATTGCTGCGCAGCCATCAACTTGCAACTGATAAAGGTTCTTGACTCGAACCCCTATCTTCCGGGTCTCTCCAGTTGTCTTACTGTGCAGGAAAGCCTTTCCTTCGCTGAAGACCACATCATACCCCTTGTCTTCCAACATTGCCATAGAGATCAGATTCTTCATCAATCCTGGAACATGCAATACTTCCTTCAATACGAAGGGTTTACCAGACTCCCTCTCAAAGGAAATGGTACCGATACCAGTCGCACTGTATCTACCATCATCGCCCATCTCGATGTGCACTCCAAGATCTTTTTCCTCCAGATTTGAAAACAGATCTCGATCTCCGGTCATGTGAAATGACGCACCACTGTCCAAGAACCAAACTGATCCCATCACACTTGAAACCAAGCATGCGATCAGTGAAAAATCCAGTTCGAATTGAGAAGCCAATGCCTCTCCCGCTGCAGATCCAGCAGCCTTCTTATTTTTCTTCTTCCGCGGACAATTTGTGGCATAGTGTCCGTGCTGGTGACAGTGAAAACACTTCACCTTGGACATGTCTTGCTTCTTGCCTTTCGCACCAGACTGAGAAGCCTTCTTGCTCTTCCCCTTCTTTGCTTTGGCAGCCAAAGCGCAATTTTCTTCATCATATACCTTTGATGAAGATCCGTCCCTGGTAGTCCTCCTTATCTCCTCTTGCATGAGATCCGCCCAAAGTCGCTCCCATCCTGGCAACTTCTCCCGACCATTGACAGAGTCCTGATAGGAATGCCAACTCTTCAAAAGACCAAGGAGAGCCAGGTCCACCAAGTCCTCTTCATCGACAGTCACCCCCACACTTCCCATCTCATCTCTACATTGAGTGAACTTCGTGAGGTACTTGGCGATATTGTCGCCTTTCTCCATCTTAATGTTTCTAAGTTTATCCTTGAGCGCCAGCTTCCTTTGGTCGCTCTTGCTCTGGAATAGATCTGTCAACGCTTTCCACATCAAATATGGAGAAGCTTTTCCATGCAGGCTGGATACAATGTGATCCTTCACACCCTCCAACAAAATCCTTCGACATTTCGCCATCTTCTTTTGCCAAGCCTCAACTTCAGCAGGATCAGTAGGCTTTTGGACATCCATATCTACGAACTCCTTCAACCCATTATCTTCTAATACTACCTCCATCCGATCTTTCCATGCAACATAATTCGAACTGCCTTCAAGAGCATATTCGAGTCGCAAACCGTTGAAAGACATTTTCAACTCTGGCACCAAGAAAACAAACTGCTGCAAAATTCGAATTCCAAACTCAAAAACTCAACTGCTTCTGGATCTGTGAGAACAAATTATTTCTAGCACAGAGATCGAATGTAAGGGCATTTACTAGATATATCACCTTTCAGAGAAAGGATGGATCCAGAGGCTACCTGGCCCGTTACAGACTCTGTCTACCGAAATAAACTTGTAATCACTGTAATAGATCCCGATGATCAATTCGCTCCGATACCATGTAGAAATTTTCTCAATAATGAAGATTTATCCACTGAGATTATCTTGGTCACACACTAATTCGAATTCATGCATAACACATAACCTCTTCTACAATTGATCATCAATTTGCGGAAATAGAAACAGTCGCATGCGCACATAAACACAATATGTAATGGGGAAAGCTTATAGCTGAAAACCCCCAGCTATATTGTATATTATAATAGAAGAGAACATGTAACAATCTCAGTACAATACTCCTCACAAGTACTCAATACTGTCTCCAAAAGTTACACACAAACTAGCTCAGTTTTGAACAAGTCACAGGTTCAAAACTCATCCACTAATTGCCTGCCTCTACTGCGCAATCCAAGTTGGTTCAATGAGAGATCCAAGTTCGAATATCCTTGGCTTCAACTGCGCAATCCTCATGGGAAATCTCCTCCAATGCTTGTGCAAAACTCATGCACAACTGATGTCGCAACTAATAGCAAACTCACCCTTTCATCTACCTCTTCCACTGGTCTTCACTGAACTGTCCATGCACTGTAGTAAACTGATGTGTTCTTGAGTTGAATAATGAGTTAATAATTATTGAATTAAATAATATTTAATTCACTCCACTCATCTCTAGTGTATTATCCAGTTAAACTAAATACAACTAGTTCAACTAAGTTAAACAGAACACAACTCCACCAACTGTCTCATCAACTCCACCAAACTCCGCCACTTGAGTTCTAACTGAAGTCGACCATGCATGAGCTCACCAAACCCCTAGGAATAGCGTAATTCCTTCTGTCAGGTGCATGGGCCACATCCGTAGCTCCAACTGAAGTGTTGCAAGAGGATAAACTGAAGTTTATATTCCAAATATTATTAAGGGCTAATAATATTTGACTAACATATTTTTAGACAGGCAGTCTAAAAATAGACTTCGACCTGTATGTCTAAAAATAGAGGTCCATCTATTTTTACCAACTCGACCAATCATCCAAGAATAGCATACTGCAACTCCTAGACCATGCTCCATATGTCTAAAAATAGACATAGTCTAAAAATAGACTATGCACCAAAAATAGTTTGCGGGCCCACTTAGTGAAGGCGACTTCATTTCACTAAGCTCCATCATCTTGTTGCATTTTCAACAGAGTTTATAGAATTTTAACACATGTTACATATATAAGATAGTCATCAAGGCTAGAAAACATCTTCGAAGACAAGCATGGAGGTTAAGGGCTAAAAATCATGAAACTTTGTCTCCTGGTTTTTAGGACAGTTAAGTCATGAATCGGCAGGGTTCACCACAAAGCAAGAAGCATCATAAAGGTCGAAGACATGGATTAGCAGCTGTCAAAGAGAGTGTTTAAATTTTGGATAAGGTTTTTTGAGACATGTTAAGGATTTCCACTCCTATTTGTATTAGAACTCCTAGAAGACAGTTAGTTGTCAGTGTGTAATTAAGAGTTTGTTTTAGGAGTAGATAGGTGTCAATTTTAGAAATTTGAATTCTCCTAATGAGGGATCATGGAATCCAAGAAATGTAAAGACTCTATATGAATCATGAGGTCTAATTCCTCAAGTTTGGCATTTTCATTAGCAAAGAAGTTGTGTTATTGTATGTTACTGGATATTTTCAACTTAATACAGAGATCAATTTTACTACTCAAGATTCACAAGGGGTTTATGTGTTTGATATTACTATGGCCTTTTTCAATTATCTATTTGCAGTGGTATGAGCATGTGTTACTTAGAATTCATTGAATAATGCTCTAAATTCCCTCACATGCTTATAGATTGTGCTTATTCATTGTGTTATTGTTTTCATTTATAAACCTAGACTCCATGTGCCTTGATTTCCATGTTTGACAGATCATGATGTTTTGTTGAAGAAAATTTGACTCCATAGCCCAATATATGTTTGCTAATATTTGATTCAACCGGCTATATATTTTTATCCTTTGTATTCCTAGAGTTAGCCATCTAATCATTAATCAAAAAATCTTAAGCCTATTGAGAGAGCCCTCTCAGGTTGAGGAGGCTAAGCCTCAGCCAAAAGAATGGTTTGAAAGAGTTAGTCAGAGTCTACTTGATGAGCAGCCTATCAAGGTCAGATTTTGTGATAACACACTCTAAATTATTATGCCCCATAGTAGCTCCTCCACTTCCATGGTTATTGATATTACTACCATTCCTAAAATCAATTATTTAAAACCATGGGGTGACTTTGATGGGGCCATCCAAGAGGAGAGTCAGTGTTGTGGTTTGTACATTACCTTACACCTCACAAAAAATCACCACTTTGTTGGTAAATCCAATATAGGAGTAGGTGAAAACAATATGGGGAAATTAAAATCTCTATATGCACTACTAAAATCTACCCACACAAAGAATGTTTCATACTAACATGTGTTTGGGGATTCTAAACCAGACATTAATTAGGTGGATGATAAACCTCACATATATATTTTAAGCCCCATTCCCATCACCCAATAGTTGGAGGAGATCACAAAATTCTTTCTGGAGATATATTTTTTCCATATTCATAAAGAACTTAATATTTTTGGAAAATTATTTTCAAAGGAGACACTCTTTCCAGTCAACATTAACTATTTGGATGAATACATGGATGCTTCCTTTATCTTCAAAGAAATCTTGATTTTTAATTGTTTAAGTCCTATCTTGGTTATTTTTTTCCATAGATTTATTCATGCTATTGATGAGGATAATGTTGGCGTTTTTGTGATAGTCATATAGGTGGGGAACACATCTATCTTTGCATAGTCACAACACAAATATGATGGTCTATTTTTTTGGGAAGTCTTGAACTTTTTCTTGCTACATTAAATTTGCTTATGGAATGTACTTTCAATTTTACATTGATATAGAAAGTATGGTTTTTTCTTGGGAAAAATGCATGACTTCAACGTGTAAACATTGAAAAAATGACATTTTTTCTTTCACTTCAAATCTAATAATATCTCGTCAAAGGATCTCAGCTCAAGTGGTTTGGTAAAAAAAAAAAAATTCCTTGGTTGTATGGGTTCAAGTATCTAGAGACATATAATTGGCCCATTGTGGCATTTATGAAATAATTATGTCTCAATATAATATTGGCAGCCAATCTTCCTAAGTTATTGATTCTCCAGTAATTCTCATTCTGGTTTAAATAAATATAAATAAATAAATAAATATATAGTAGTGTCTAGTTTTGTGAATCTTTAATCTAAAGATTCCTTGGAATTGATACTGTATTCATCTATTGTAGATAGCATTTGAGACCCCTTTCTTTGTCCCAATTTTTAAATTTTGCAATATCCCACAAAAATCTCAAAGAAAATTGTCTTCATACCAATATGATATGTCAATTGTCACAAATATTCCACTACATAACAAATTTTACAAGACGCCACAAATCACTACAAGGATAAAATATGTTATGCAATGTTTTCTTATAATTAAAAATGAAATATTATAATCATAGTGCTCAAGATATTGAATAAACTAATACAAAACAGAAGCTATCGTGGTAAAATAACCACATCATCAACACATTAAACACAAGATGTGCCTTCGGAAATCCGATATGAGAAAACCTAACAAGAAGGTCAATACCATGCCTTAATATTTTATTCTTATATATCAAATGAAAGATAGAAAGAAAGATAGACACACTATGGAGTCAATAGATATTGTGGCCTAAATAAATGCTACAAGGATGCTTCATCCTGTATTCTTCTCAAAATATCCCACTCATTGGCTTTAGTCGTCTATGGAACAATATATTAATACAATAAGGAAAAATCCCCTTCTTTGTAACTCGATGTTTAACATATCCCTTAGCTGTCTAAGGTAGAGGTTATAGGGAATTTTTCAAGCCCTAACTCCTAATTAGGGTTAAGGTTTTGGACCCTCAAGAATCTTCTTGAAATTATACATGTGTGAGTAAAAGGAGCCAACTTAGCATCCACTTGGTATTGTGGTGGTCAAAGCAGACGTCAACATGTAGAAAGCATAACTTGTTCATGCAAACCTCTGGTTGAGATCATCTTTACACCATTGAAAATATTTCAGCAAGTAGAACAATATTAAAGAGATGGTAACTTTGTTCAAAAATTTTGAATCCCAAAATAATCATTTAAATTTCAAGTCCTTAAATCCAAAAATAGAATTTTCTTCTAGAATTCAATTCCATAGTTCCAATTCTCCACTTCAAAAAATACAAAACAAAATATATAGTAATCCATTTTAAATATATAACTTTATAGATTCTCCCACCAAAATATTTTATAATTATAGTAAGCATAATGGCACACGGCGAGGTAGATATTTACAATTAGATATAGAGTATATGAATATATATATATATATTATTCTTACGAAATATTACACATTCATATTCTCTAATACAACATCTTCCATGTTAATTATATTGTTCTTGTTTTTTTTTATTACATTAAAGATTAACAAACAACCTCCAATCAGGAAAGAAAATATATTTTAATAGGTATCCTAATATGAACAAGAGTAAATAACAATTCATATTCTCTAATACAACATCTTCCATTTTAGTTATATTGTTTTTGTTTGTTTCTGGTTACATTGAAGACTCACAAAAAAACTCTAGTCAGACAATAAAACATATTTTAATAGGTATCCTATAGGAACAAGAGTAAACAAGTTCGCGTTGCACATGGCAAACCTGCTGAATAAAACTTGTATAATAATGTGGATTGAAGTAATAAGTGAAGGCAATTGACCAAGTTGACGTGAAGGGTAGCTTATTTCATCTTGAGATTGAAACTAGCCCCAATTGGGATGAGGCCCCTAATTTGAGATCTACGAGACACCCAAGGCTAGAAACATGAGGAATTAAACCTTTATCTTTCTGGTGGTTCAACCCTGTAGTTCAACTTACATCATTGATGCAGTGAAAAAGAATAAATGATATGTATGCTTCCTACATAATGGATCCAAATTAAGAACCAAGTCATTGCAACAATTTTTAAAAAAATGTGTTGTATTTATATAATGGATCCAAATTAAGAACAAAAACATTTACTATAATTTTCAGTTTTTTTTATTTTATTTCTGTACAGTATTTTATTTTATTTCTGTATATTATTTAAATGAGGAAATACAAGCACATCATTATAGCAATATTTATATCATCAGTATCGCAGTTTGAAATATAAATATATAGAGCGAAACGCAACAATATCCATCACATTTTCAATTAAGCACATCCATTACCAATTGACCAAGGTATAATCAATCACATTTTCAATGAAGTAAATCCATCACAAATTAACCAAGGTGTAATCAATTTGGAGGAGACTCGGACACAGAATTTCTGAGATGCCCTCATGCTTTGAAAGTTCAGTTCAAATTTTTAGAAAAGCCACTCTTTATAGGTTTGATTTTTGTATGCTACACCATAGTTTTCTCCAAAAGCGAATTGCAATCACATTTCGTTTGAAACAGTGTCACACATATTTATTTGAATGTATAAATTTGGAAATATGTGAACCCTTCTCAAGCGAGTTTCAATCACATTTCGTTTGAAACTGTGTCACGCATATTTATCTGAATGTATAAATTTGGAAATATGTGAACCCTTGTCACTATGTATTTTATAAACTGTTACTATTCTCTCAGCTTTGAGGCTAGAGTGGGTTTTTCTACTCGGGAAAATTATCATCAATCAAAACATCAAAGATATATAACCTTATTCACACCTCTCCATCTAACATTTATGGCTTATAATATTATAATAAATTATAATGTGCAAACTATGTAAGAGATTGTATTATGAAAATGTAATCTTAGTTCACGCGACATTGTTGACATGCTAAACAAACAACCACTATGTGTGCCCCTATGTTGCTCATGTGTTCTCACAAGACATTAGGAACGGTTTGTCGGCATGCACACATGGAAAAGCACACCACCTCTTGGGCATGTCTCCCAAGTTCCACTTTTCCACATCGACCTACTATTTGCATACATGTTCACCCTGCTCATCCTGTCCTTCTCTGTGTCCCTGGTAATCCCGCTACATGTTTCTAGTAACTAAACTGATGCATTTTGGAAGTTCTTTCATCCTAGATCGAATCCATTATTTCTCATTTCCTTCCATTCTCATATAGGCTCATTCCCTGCTTCATTTCTTTCCATTCTCATATAGGCCCACGCAAGGGGCACACAACCAAAATTGACAAGTTTCAATTTACTTAGGTTTCTGGAATAGTGCATTTCCTTGCAACAGATGATGATCGTCATGCCATTGTGCGAATTGTAGCAGATGATGATCTCCATGTCTGTGTCATCATTGCAGATCAACTACAAAATCCTGGAGGCCTTTAGTATTTTTCCAATGGTAAGGAGAAAAATGTATGGGAGTTTGTCAAGCCAAAATATAATATGCTTATTAAACTGTGTCAATAATATTTTCAAGATCATTCGGATGATTCAATATGCATTTTATATTTCTTATATTTTACTGGCCAGTCTTTCTTCAAAATTATTGGTTATTATTATTTATGTTAATTTCCAATATAACTTTATAGTGGGCACAATTTGGCTTTCAATGTTTCTTTGTATGTATCTTTCAATGTATGTTTTTTTGAGATACAACTCGCAATGTGTCAAAGCGTTTTTCCTGGACATGATCCCTTGCGAGTACCGAATTGTGAGCAACCAACAACAATTTTTTTTCAACTAATCTTTCGAAAAAGGAAGAGGGAACCTATCAAGAATTGGACACTACAAAGGATGGTAACCTACCTTCAATAACATTGGGTTGATTACATCTCAAAGTAGTTGGGTTTATCATATACCAAAGTAGAAGGTAAGGAGAAACTCTCTTTTGAATATTTAGTTTTTACTGTACCTTGAAATGTGATAGTGTTTGTTTTACATCATGAATTCTTCATGTTGGAAAACATAATATTTTTTTTTAAATCCTATTCCATATGTGTGTGAATTTTTTGCAGCATCTATGTGACTACCTTTATCCTAATACAAATATTTCAATACATGAATGGGACTAGGGTTCCACAGATGGAAATGAAAGAAATGCAAAGGAATGAAAACAACTGTATATCAAAAATATCAAAATAACTATATATGGGAACATGAAGCATAGCCAATACTAGAGCTTGCGCTGAGCTAATTTAGAGAAATGAGAATAATTTTAAATAGCAACATCAAGTGCAGTCAGTACCAAAAGCTTGAGATGAGCTAATTTAGAGAAATGAGAATAATTTTATATAACAACATGAAGTGGAGTCAATACCAAAAGCTTGAGCTGAGCTAATTCAAATAAAGCTTGAGTTGAGCTAATTCAGATAAATGTAAACAGTTCTATATGGGAACATGTAGTAGAGCATGAAAGGATGAGTATATTGTACCTCTTCTTGTCTATTTGTATATTGTTGTTGGTAATACTTCAATTCTGTTTTTCTTACTTACTACTCTTATATTCTATGTAGCCCCAAACAGAAGAGACAGTTTCAATGCTAATTTCATCTCCTCGAGGAGCAAGAACAAGAGAACAATATCTCTGCAAACATAAGAGTGCTAATTTCATCTACTCCTAGAACATTTAGAATATCAAAACAATATACTAGCAATCATATAGGTGTGAGAATGTTTACCGGCTTCTTAGTTAGATGTAAATGAGAGCACTTGTCCTCAAGTATGTTTACTCGGCTTCGGCTTCTCAGTCAGATGTAAATGATGTAAATGAGAGCACTTCTACTCAGGTATTCCCTTTCTACTCTGGTATTCCCTTTTGTGTCCCTTTTGTCTCTTGGCACCATATGTTCATTCAATTTCTCTTTTGTCTCTGTCTCTGGGCACCATATGTTCATTCAACTGCCAATTTTCGGCTTGGAGAATAATATGGAGCCAGGGCAGAGCAATGGAGCAATGGAGGTTCAGAAGGGTACATCTAGCCAGGGTGTTAAGAACCTATCTTCAAGAATGTCGAGCTCGTGAACCTAGTTTCAAACATAGATGTGGCAGAGGGTGTTAATGTGTTGGAGGGCGATGGTGGAAGGTGTAAGCAATGGTGGCAGGTGTAAGCTGGGTAGAAAGTGTAATTTTGGGAGTAATTGAGAAATCAATACAAATGTGCAAATGATCTTTTCAAATTATTTGTGTTACATAAAATTTCATGAACTAATGTTAAACTTTGAGATAGCATTAGTTTTATTTTTGAGAATTTGATTCATGTTTATTGTGTTTATCCTAACTTTTATGGATGGTTTGCCTACAAAAACTTAGGATATCATCCCTCACATTGGATATTGTCCCTCACTCTACAATAAGAGCTCGAATATGATACCCAATCAAAACACTCACAAATTGTTTTAAAATATTATTAAAATATAAAATTATTTAAAACTTTGGTTAAATTTCACGGATCATAATAATTCAACTGAAATTAATGCAAGTTAACCATAATAATTCAATTGAAATTAATGCAATTCAACGCTTTGGCGATCACTATATACCTGCTTGGGCAGGTATAATAACAATTCATATTCTCTAATACAACATATTCCATGTTAATTATATTGTTTTTGTTTGTTTCTAGTGACATTGAAGACTCACAAACAAACTCCAATCAGACAAGAAAATATATTTTAATAGGTATGCTAATAGGAACAAGATTAAATAACAAGGTTCATGAAGTTGCACCATCCTTCGTTTTTCCCAAAGGTAACTTTCCTCTATATAATGACATCATCTTCATTATAAAAATTAATGTTAAAATGCCAAAGCTATTTAATTATTGATTTGATTAATTTATTGAGATAATTACTAATATGACTTAGTTATTAGATAAAGGCCTCCTCCATTTCAAGTTATGACTCTCAGAAAATTGAATGTTAGGGGGTTATTATTAAAAACAAAACCAAGTGGCAATATTTCCATGAGAGAAAATCTATGTTTGCAACGCAAAATCTCGATTCCTAACAAAAATATATCATTCCTCATTTTAGGACTTTTTTTTAATAAAAAAAACATCTTCCATTAAAATATGAAAGAGGATGTTACATTAGCTATATTATATGTGCAGACATTGCACCAATAATTACGAAAAACAACCAGCAAGAACATAAATTGCAAAAAACAGAAATCAAGACCAAATCCTCCCATATAAGAGTCCTTGTTTTAGGATTATAGTACATCTCTTCTATATTTTGTTGAAGTTTTTGGTACCGTCAGAAGGTCTTCTACATGAGCTTGGTGTCTTAGCATGTAGAAGATGGTTTTTGTCTCTTTAGGTGCTTTGTGTGGTGGATTGAGTGATTTATGACTTCTTTTCTAAGTCTAACGTAGGAAAAGTACAATAATTAAAGTCAAATAACTATTATGGACTATTAAGTCAAAGTACTAAGGATAAATAATAAAGTCAAATAACTATTATGGACTATTAAGTCAAAGTACTAAGGATAAATAATAAAATTATTTAAGTGACTTAGGTATGATCTCAACCATTGATCTCAAGTGAAGCGAGATCTAATCTTGACCACCAATCACTTAGGAGATTAGGATTATGAATTTGGCTTAATGAAGTTATAAAGTAAGCCTAAGAGAGAGGTGAAGACACAAAAGTGGAGGAAGTGATTCTCTCTAGAGCGAAAGGGTCAGCTAGACTGGAAAGAAGAGAGGAAGAGTGCACGGAAAATTCGGGAGGCCAAGTTCAGGGAATAAAGATGCTGAGTAGGTGAAGCACAAAGGAGACTGAGTTGTGGAGATGTATATTTATCGAGTGGGCATATTTTCTTGAGTGTACAGGTTTATATGAGGAGGAAAGGAAAGAATAATTTTTTTGGTGGTGGAGGTCAAGTTTCTCCAAGGCCTAATTCCTCAGGAGGTCGATTTTTTAGTGTGTCAAATTCCTTGATGCACCAGGGGTCAAGTTATAGGTTCCAAAAGTGCATTTTTTTTCTGTGTATTCTTCTCATGGATCTAGGTCCATATTTTCTCGAGTATTTTAATGATGGAATTTTGTTATGGGTGTATACTTGTTGTTGTGATGTGATTGATATCTCCAATTTTATTTTTCCACTACAAAATACTTCATTTCAGAAGTTAAATACTAGTGTCAAATTCCTTAACACACCAGGGATCAAGTTACACTGTCCAAAAGTGCATTTTTCTGTGTATTCTTCTCGTGAATCTAGGCCCATATTTTCTCAAGTATTTTAATGAAGGAAAATTTGTATGGGTGTATACTTACTATTGTTATGTTATTGATCTCTCCAATTTTATTTTTCCACTACAAAATATTTCATTTCAGAAGTTAAATACTAGTGATTTTATTTTCACGAAAATTATAATTTTATTTAATAAATTTTTGGGAATAAAAATTTTTGAGGTATAAATAAATATAGAATGGTATTAGAAATTTAATATGGTATTAGAGCTATAGAAACATTGGGGGGGGATATGATATGACAAGGTTTTTGCAGCAATGAGTTATTTTTTATGTCAACCGAATTTGTATTTTGCAGGTAGGATTTTGTGGCCAAGGTCGATTTGTGAAATGGCATCAATGGGTTTTAGATATGAAGATAGATTGGATAAGACCAATAGTTTCAATCCATGGAAGGAGTGAACCATTATCGTTCTGAAAATGAATGGTTTGTAGGATTTGTCAAACACAAGTATCTAGGTTCCTTTTGACCCTGCCAAGCAGTCGAGCACAATCTAAAGGATGTGAAAGTGATGGGTATTATCTTGGATGGTGTGAGGAATCATATAAATCCTCACATAATAGAGAATGACACAACACGTAGGATGTGGGCAGCCTTAATGAGTCTTTATCAGAGTAAAAATGAGAATAGTATAATGGTGTTGTGAGAGAATTTGAACAGCATCTAGATGAATAAATCAAAGATTGTAACCTCATATCTCACCAGGATCCAACATGCTCACAATGAGTTGTCAACTAAGGGAGAAGTTGTGAACGATTTGGAGCTAAAAAAAGTAGCTCTGAATGGATACATTAATAAATGGACCACCTTTGTGGAGGGGATCCTTGCTATACAATAGCTTCCTAATTAGAGTTGGTTGTGGGATGACTTCATCAAAATGAAATCTAAGAGATTTCAATAACTGATGAACGGTGTAGTAGTGGTGGTGGGGATGAGGAACTAGCTCTTGTTGTGAAAGAGAAGAAGGGAAAGGGAAAGGTCAAGTAGAACCAGGGTGGAGGAGGATCTTCACAAAGTAAAAAGGAGGAGATGTGCAAGGTAAAATGTTTTGCATGTCATAAGTTCGGTCGCATTGCCGAACAATGTCCAAATAGGAAGAATTTATAGGGAAAGACACCTACAAAATCCACAATGTAGATGATGAGTTGGCTAAGAAGTTCAAGAAGTACATTGCCTTGTTTTCATTCCTTTATATTGGCACTGTTATGAGAGAGGTATGGTTTGTGGATAGTGGAGCATCTTGTCACACGATGGGGTTTTGGGGTTCCACATCGCCGAAGTTGAAATGAGATTCTTTTCCAACCCTGGTACAAAGGATAACCAAGTGATGTTTGTTTTGGGGTTGGAAAATAATCTCCTTTCAATTTCGACTGAGGACACAAGAATAGAGGTTAGATTCAAGGGAGGTGAAGTGTTTGTTAGGCCCAAAGGAGCTAATCCCAACAAAAATCCAGTAATTTGGAGAAATGTAACATCTCTATTCAATCCCTAGAATGTAAATAGCATGAATATACAAAACTAGGCTATTGACTTAGGAACATTGAATAGGTTGGTGAGTTGAGAACATATTTTTGAGAGTCGGTGTGCCTAGGTGCAAGTGTGTAAATGTGTTATGGGGATCGTTGTGTCTGTGTGTATGATGTGTTATGTGTTTGGGGTTGGTATGCCCATGTACACATGTTTTATATTTTGAGGCTAGAAGGCCTGGTAATGTAATCATATAACACATGCATATTAATAAAATAAAATATTTTTAGACCAAAACACAAAACGAGAATGGAGGGTTGAGACTCCATGCACGGGTAAAAGAGGCGCTTATGATTTAATAATCATAAAATTTTCTCATGCATATAACCAAATTCCATTAAGGGCTTAGGGTGTGCCAAGTGGTAGAAAATATGCATGCATACAAAAGAGGCATGTTTGGCATAGTGAAGTGGTACACATAGAATTCTTGTGGGGTGACAGGAGTACGGGTGATTTTGTGGAGGATATTAGCAGATGACCATGGAATCATGGATAATGGTGTGGAAATTGAAGCATGTAAGGGTAAATGGGAGACTTGTGAATGCAGTGAAACTTTTAGAAGCCACGAGACTCTAGATGGAGGTTTTTATGCTTGATACCCTGGTTGTGTCAAGCCTGGAAGGGTACTTGTGAGGGAAGTGGAACCCATGGAAGCCACATCATTGTTGCTTGGAGGTTTTCGGGTTT
Source organism: Pinus albicaulis (assembly GCA_034641835.2). NCBI lineage: Eukaryota > Viridiplantae > Streptophyta > Pinopsida > Pinales > Pinaceae > Pinus > Pinus albicaulis. The sequence goes on along the minus strand of CM076579.1, from coordinate 1,397,149,398 downwards.
GGTACCTTGGTTGTGTGAGACCTGGAAGGGTGTCTAAACGGCCTGTGAGGTAAGTGGAACTCTTGGAAGCCGCAAGACTCTTAGTTGGAAACTGCTAGGCTTGGTACATTGGTTGTGTGAGGCTTAAAAGGGTATCTAAAATGCCTGTGAGGAAAATGGAACTACTGGAAGCCAAAGGATTGCAGACTGGCTTGGTTCCTTGGTCAATGATTGTTGGTATTGACCTTGTACCAAATTTTGAGTGTATTGATGCCTATGGAGTCAAAGCCCTAGCTAGGAGGTGACCCAATGTTGAAAGAGAATGAACAATGTGATTTATGGCTTGGGTGGCATGTTGAAATACTATAGCCATTTGCACATAATTAAAAGATAAGTATTTTTTGTTATGATTGTTTTTTTTTGTAAATAATTTGCATATTTTTGTTAATGCATGTCTTAAATTAAATGCATTAGTGCATATGCATTTCATATTAACATGCACATGCCATAATTCCCAAAATAAGGGTAAACTTTCCAATATAAAATTTACCAGTGGTAACCAGCATATGATTGGACCTCATAAGAGGTAGGAATCAGCCTACAAATGGCCAAGTTATGTTACAAGTAGGGAGAACAACCTACATCTGTTGAGAGGAAGGTGAATGAAGGATCTTTTAGATCGGAGTGATAGCCAGAGAGAGATTTAGCGTAGGAGGCTGGAACACCTAGAGTACATTGTTCTTCCTATTTTATAAAGGATGGTTATAGGTTTTCTAGAGATTAGGGTGGAGAAGGAGGGAGTGTTGGAAAAAATGTCAATGCAACAGTTCCTCACAGTGAGACCAGGTCCAAGGGGATATTAGACTTGGTGTATTCAGATATGTTTGGTCATATGTCAACGGAATCAATCACAAGGTATAGTTACTTTGCGACACTTATAAATGACTATTCCAAGAAGACTTGGATCTATTTCCTAAAGACCAAGAGTGAGGTTTTAGGTCAATTTCAAGAGTTCAAAGTTCTTGTGGAAAACAAAACCAAGAAGAAGATTAAGGTACTAATATTTGATAATGGGGGCGAGTATACCTCCAGTTAGTTTCAGGATTTTTGCACGAAGGTAGGGATCAAGAAGGAACTCACAGTACATTGCAACCCTCAGCAAAATGGGGTTTCTGAAAGGAATAATAGGACCATGGTGGGAGCAACGATGGCAATGACCTATGATCAATACTTGTCTATGTTTTGTGGGTGGAGGCCCACAATAAAATTATTTATTTGCAAAAAAAGAGTCCTCACTAAGTATTGGGGGAGAAGAGTTCTGATGAGATGTTTACAGGAGTGAGAATGGAGATGAGTCATATGTGCATCTTTGACAATCAATTTTATGTCCACATTAAAATAGAGAAGAGGACTAAGCTAGATCCCTGATCAGAGAAGGGAATTTTTGTGGGATACAGTGAGTTCTCAAGGCCTATAGAGTTTACATTCCAAGATATAGGAGAGTCATCATCACTTGGGATGTTAGATTTGAGGAGCAGTGGGAGATTTAAGAGGTTTCATGATAAGGAGCCAATAGGGGTAGAGGATCAATAGCAATAGGCTCCTAAGGTTGAGTAGGGACCAGTAACACCAACAGCAGGGACACAACTTGTAGATATGGATCATTGAAATGTTCTTTCGAGTGCCTCTAGTAGGAGGCTAAGAGGGTTGAACAGACCTTGATAGAGGCTAAGAAGCATGTGGAGGAACCTAACATCACTTTTAGGAAAAGTAGACAGCCAATGAAATTTTCCATTTATTTGGCCTTTTTGAGCAACATCAGAGAGTCTGAGACTTCCACTTTTGATAATGCTGCAAATGAGAAGATCTAGAGGGATGCCATGGTAGAGAAATATAGCTCCAACATGAGGAATTATGTGTTCAACATAGTGCAGAAGCCAAAGGGAAATTATGTGGCCACTTCTCGATGTATCTTCAAGATCAAGCATAAAATTGATGGCAGTGTCGAGAAGTACGCAAGAGGGTTCTCCCATAAGGAGGGAGTGGACAATGAGGATACATTTTCTCTTTTCGCCAGCTATGAATATATTAAGGAAATGATGTCTATTGCTTCAGAGATGAAGTAGAGGATACAATATATGGATGTGAAGATTTCCTTCCTCAATGGGGTGATTGAGGAAGATGTGTATATTGAGAAACCTCAAAGGTTTGAGTTGCATGAGAAAAATATCATGTATGCAAGTTGAAGAAATCCCTTTATGCGTTGAAGCAAGTTCTACATACATGGTACACCAAGATTGATGGATATATTCTTGGTTTGGGCTTCACAAAGAGTGAAGTCAACTCCAACTTGTACTATGTACTTTTTGAGAGTGAAACGCTTATCTTGGTCCTCTATGTGGACGAACTCTTCTTGACGAGATCGAACAACCTTATAAGGATGTGAAAGGGGGACCTTGCTTCGTAGTTTGAGATGAATGACGTTTGCTTGATCCATTACATTTTGATCAAAGGTGTTGTAGTAGCCAGGGGATATTTTCCTAGGACAAGGCAAGTATGTAGTTTAAATCCTAAGGATATTTCGGATGGAGGAATACAAGTCGATGTCTACACCTATGACCACCAACTTGAAGAATTTAAGTGATTGTGAAGGAGATTTGGTGGATCCCAAATTGCATGGGAAACTAATTGAATCTGTAATTTCTTTGGTCAACATTAGGTCAGATGTATATTTTTTTTTAAACACAATCAACCATTGCATGGAGCCAAGATAGGTTCATTGGATGGCAGAGTTGAGGTAAAGTGGATCTTGGATTGAGATATGTTGGATGTTGGGATCAACCATCATCTTGTGGTGTAGCAGGAAGCAGCAGTCACTCGCACTTAGCTCAATAGGGACAGAGTACATGGCAATGAGTCTAGTGAATTTTGAAGCCCAATGGCTCTACAAGATACTCAAAGGATTATTTGGTTTTTGGTTGAATCCCATAGTGATTCACTGTGATATTCAAAGTTGCATTAATCTCTCTGAAAATATTTTGTTTCATGATGTTGGAAATACTGAGAGGAGAGATGAATCAGTATTTATTTTCAATAGTTATTTTTACCAGTTAGATCAATTATAATTAGAACACAAAATGAAAAAAAACAATAAATAATTTTATTAATCTCAATAAATCAAGCACAATATTTGTGTAGGGATGTAACCCTAGATGAAGACAACAATCTCCAATCTCCCACGCTCGAACTTGTATTATGCCAAGCACCGAATTTAAATTCACAAGGCTCTAACCTTGTCAATTTGAGGCACCAACCTCCAGGGCTCCAACCCTATCTCTAGTACAGGCTCCAACCTGGTCTCTTAAGGACTCCTATCCTCTAGGGCTCCAACCTTATCTGTCAAGGCACAAACCTAGTATTTATAAGGCTCCAACCTCTAGGGCTCCAACCCTCAACTTCAATTCGTCAAGATAATTTTGATGATTGTTCATGACTCCCAATATCTTCTTCAACGAGCCTTGTCTATCTTCAACAATGTATTCACTTAGTCTCCACGTCCAATCATCAATGACAACCTTGGCCTTATCATGAAGGTGTCACAACTGCTCTTCATCGTACCCAAATAATTTCTCCAAAGTCACCTCATGATGACATCAGCAATGCATCATGATCTTCAAGATTAACTCCAAAGTCATCCAAGGCTTCTCAATAATGTGTCTACAATAGCCTGCTCAAATCCTGTTCACTTCAATTCTAGTATGTTGCTTCGAGATGCTTACAGGTTACTTTCAATCTTGTACAATAAATCTTCAAAACTCCAAGTGTGGCCTCATAGGAATGCCTTCAAACCTTCAAAGCTCAGCAATCATAGATCACCACTATACTTCAAGTCAAACTACCATATGTCTTCAAGTAACAACCCAAGTATTCATTGTTTAATACTTCTTTTGTCCAAAGACTTCACTTCTTCACTGCCCAATGCCTTAATGCTTCTTCACTCCCCAATGATTTAATGCTTCTTCACTTCCCAATACTTAAATTATCTAGACGACTGCTCATTTTGGTTCAATTTTTCACTAAAATATTTTCTCGCTTCATAAAGGGCTGAGCTTTGTCACCCAACAAAAAATTGTAGTGTCTGAGCTATGTTGCTAAGAGTAGTTTTCTATGGTGTCTGAGTTGAGTCCTCCAAACTATCGATGATATCTGAGCTTTGTGGTGGAGACAGTCCTTCTCATACCTGAGCCTCAAAAATGTGTATTATAGTGGGTCTGAGGGTCCGAGGCACTATAGTTCAAAAGTGTATTATAGTGGGTCTCAATTTTGTGGAGTTTGAGCTCTCCTTCAAATATCTACAGGATTTTCCTTCACATCCGAGCCACAGAATTATAGTACAAAGATACTATAGCTTCCTCCAAGGAAATCTGAGCCCTCACAGATTAATCCAAGCCCCTCCTTTCACATGTCTGATCTTATGGATGATGGCAAGGTTCTGTTGGAAGAAGATCTTAGCATCCTGTGGTTGAGTTTACTTTGATGAGTGTCCTAGCATCTATGGAAGAGTCCAAGGATGTTGTTGAGAAATATGAGCTTTAAAAGTTTCCCCACAGTCTTCAGCAAGTAGTTTAAGTCCTCCTTTTTATCACGGGTCTGAGAGACCTTTTTCCATCAATTTTTTAACCCAGTCAAATTTTAGAACTGCTTCATTTTTCGGTCTTAGGATCCTTCTCTTTTATGCCTTCTAAAATCAGCCCAATTTTTTTTCTCGACCTCCTCTTGTTGTTCCTTATATTTTAAGATATATTCACCGAAAATTCTTGATCAAATGAATGGTTCAACACTCCTTTTTATATTAGTTTGACATTGAACTTAAGGAACACGTCTTTTTGGAGGTAGGCCGACATGAATGTGAGTGTAGGTTGACTAGGCTACAAAAATATGATATGTGACCTTAAAAAAAATCTCTTAAACTATTTGGAGTTAGCAGTTGAGTGCGGGCTCGTTGGAAAGAGGAAAGAGTCCTCTTCAAGATGGTGAAGGAGCCAAGTTGACAGGATGCCTCCAAGGTGTCAAAAAATATTTTTATTTGTGATTGTTCTTCAATGTTTGGGACGAAATGAGGTCATTACAGCTTTAAGTGAGGCTTCTATTGTCATGTCTCCAGGTATGTCATCATATCATCTCCATGTCATCATATGGTCCTCTATTTCATCATATGATCTCCAACCATGTCATTATGTATACTCATCTAAGTCATCAACTTATTAAATGTTTAGGTTAAGGCTTCTTCACATGAGCAAGGACATCATTATGGTTTTAGGGCCTCTTCATCAAGAGAAAGGATATCATATTCCCACAACAAGGACATTTCTAGGGCTTGTATATTGGACACATAGTTGACACTCAAAGACAAGATCACTATGAGCATCAATCTTCATGTTTAGAGCATCATGGGCATCTTAGACTAGACTTCTTCATTAGTGGCCTGACATCTTCAGGATGGCATCATTAATGGCTTGACATATTCATAAAGTAAGAGTAACCTTAGCACCTAGGTTTTGATTCATTAAAGGCATTCTTAGCACCTGAGGATTACATGAGGTTCATTGATATCACAAGAATATTTTCCATCTCCAATAATGCCATATTGACATTAATGACAACCTTGACCAACAATATCCCCCTTTGTCATTGATGGAAATATTCTTTCCCTTCCACAATCTCTTCCCCTTTGACATCAATGGAAAACGAGATGCCCAAGTACTCCCCCTATCAAGTTGCTTATCTTCATCATATTTTACTCATCAATAATAGTTCTTCATAGGTATGTTCCCCCCCTGTCATGGTGATCTTCCTTTTGGCAATGAGTTCCATGATAGATGTGTTTTCATTTTTTATGTGATGAACCAACTCCCCTAGCCTGCATAAAATCCTCTAGCTCTTCTTTTTACTCAAGAAATATTGTTGCTTTATGATCAAATGGAAGACCTCTTCAACAATGGTCCATCGGATGAGAAAGGATTATGTTCTTCAATGGAGTTGCTTCTGAGAGATGATATATCAAAATATGATTGTCCATGTATGACTCACCAAGGATTTCATAGGGCCCTTTCATGAATATCTTTTGTAATAATTCTTAAGAATCACAAGCTCCCCCTAACTATATGCATGGTTTATTTTTGGCCGAATCTCATCATCAAACATTTGGAATATCACATCTTCCAAGGATGTCTTCATCAATTCAACCACATGTGTTGTTGGCTGGAGTGTTCAAGAGACTTTCGGATCCAATTTTCTTCCTTCTCCATTCTTGTGTAACTTTCTTCTCTGGCTTGGTTGGCATAGTTTTAGCTTGTTTAGGGACCCAAGTCAAGTTACAATCACGACCTATATGTCCAATTTTATGGAAATTGAAGCATTAAATATTATTCATGAATGAGTAAGCATGAGTTCTTCTTGCAAAGTTGCTTCTAGGAGACTGGCGGGGACCATTATATTTGTCCTTGTGGTATGCCCTACAATCCTTTGACATGTGCCCAAAATTTGTACAAGAATAGCAATAACCAAAAAATATACTTTTCTACCTAGAGGATGGAGATTTCTTTGGTGTGCTTCCAAAGTTATTCTTTCTTGGGATTCCTTGATGATATCCATTACCTCTTGCATCTTTGACACCTTCATATCTTCTTGGAGTAGAGTGTCTACCAATGTCATCTTGAGTCTTCTCCATTCCTTTGTTGGAACTAGGAGTATCAACATTTCTTCCAATATTTTCCACATCCTTGTTGTTTGGAGAATTAGGGTTTGCATCATCCTTATTTGAGGGTTTACCTCCATAGCCAACACCTGATTTATCAAGGGGGGATCTTTGATGACTTAGGATGTCATCTAAGTTTTGATAACTCTACAAGTTCTTATTCAAAAATTCAACTTCCTTTTCAAGAGAGACAATTTCTCCTTTCAACGTTTCACAATATTCATCTTTCATAACTAATTGCTTCTTCATTTCTTCCATCATCCTTGTTACTTCATGTGTTTCAATTTTTAGAGAGATGACATTTGATTTTAGTATGAAAATATCTTCATCATTTCCTTTTAGTTTACATTCCATAGAATTTCTTTCCTTTTCTACTTCATCTACTTTTCCTTCTATGAGTGCCAAAGCTTTCATCACATTCTCGACTCCTTGTGCTTGTTTCTTTGCTTCTTCTAGTTGAGATTTAAGGGAGGAGACTTCTCCCTTGTATTAACCAATTTTTCCTTTAAGTTTGTTCAAGTATTCATGTCATTGTTCAAGATGGCTTGACAAATTTTCTTCCCTTTTCTTTTCCTTATCCAATTTATTTGTCATGGATATGACTTCTTCATGATGCTTTCTCTATTTTTGATAAAAATCTTCCTTTAGCTTGGTGAGTTCCTCATCCCTTTCTTGAACTTGAATATTTAATAGGTTAACTTATTTCGTTGTTTTTTCAAGGTCATGGTCACCATCTTGTGATTTCTTCTTGAGCTCCTCATTCTCCTTTTTCAAACTGCTTATCTCTTCTAAGGAAGCTATAAGCTTCACCACGAGATCTTCTTCGAAGTCATCTTTATTTTCTTCATCTTCTATGCCCTCCTTGGCCTTGATGTATTCACTCTTGTTTTCAGCTTCCTTCTTGATTTCCATGATATTCTTCACTAGAAATCATGGTCAATGATCCTTTTGAGTCAAGATCTTGAAGTTTGTCCCACATACCTTTTGCCAATGAACATTTCTCCACTTTGGCCTTTATAGGATTTGGTATCCCACTCAATATTTCTTTCATCACTCTTGTATTATATTCCTTGTATTATTCTTCCATTGAGTTTTCAGTAATCACTGATTCTCGAACTTCAATGCCTTGATCCATTAAGAAATTCCACATTCTCATCCTACATATATCAAAGTTTCCATTGAACAATGGAACTTTCCCAATTTGATTGTATTCAATGTTCATGGTTGAGGAAGAGATATATTTAGAAGGATTGGAGGATTTCTTCCATGGCTTTGCCATTTGTGTTCTAAGGATCAACCTTCAAGTTGTTAAGCTTTGAGTGAAGGTACTGGTTCTGATACCAATTGTTGGAAATGCTGAGAGGGGGGGTGAATCCGTATTTCTTTTCAATTGTTATTTTTACCAGTTAGATCACTTATAATTAGAACACAAAATGAACAATAAGAATAAATAATTTTATTGATCTCAATAAATGAAGTACAATATTTGTGTAGGGCTCCAACCCTAGATGAAGACACCAATCTTCAATCTCCCAATCTCCAACCAATATTATGCCAAGCATTGACTTAGACTTCCCAAGGCCCCAACCTTATCAGTTTGAGGCACCAACCTTTAGGGCTCCAAGCTTATTAGTTTGAGGCACCAACCTCTAGGGCTCCAACCCTATCTGTGGTACAGGCTCCAACGTGGTCTCTTGAGGATCCTATCATATAGGGATCCAACCCTATCTTCCAAGGCACCAGCCTAGCCTTTATTAGGCTCCAACCTATAGGGCTCCAACCCTTAGCTTCAATTCGTCAGGATAAGTTTGATGATTGTTCACGGCTCACAATATCTTCTTCAACGAGCCTTGTCTACCTTCAACAATGCCTTCACTTGGTCTCCATGCCACTTCATCAATGACAACCTTGGTCTTCCCATGAAGGTGACACCACTGCTCCATCTTACCCAAACAATTTCTCCAAGGTCACCTCATGATGACATCAACAATGCATCATGGTCTTCAAGATTAACTCCAAAGTCATCCAAGGCTTCTCGACAATGTGTCTAAAATAGCCTACTCAAATCATGTTCACTTCAAGTATAGTATGTTGCTTCAAGATGCTTACAGGTTACTTTCAATATTGTAAAATAAATCTTCAAAACTCCAAGTGTGGCCTTATGGGAATGTCTTCAAACCTTCAAAGGTCAGCAGTCATAGATCACCACTATACTTCAAGTCAAACTAACATATGTCTTCAAGGAACAACCAAAGTCTTCATTTTTCAATACTTCTTTTGTCTAAAGACTTCACTTCTTCACTGCCAAATGCCTTAATGCTTCTTCACTCCCCAATGATTTAATGCTTCTTCACTGCCCAATACTTAACTTATCTAGAATACTGCTCCTTTTTATTCAATGCTTCACTAAAATATTTTCTCACTTCACAAAGGGCTGAGATTTGTTACCCAACAAAAAATTTTAGTGTCTGAGCTTTGTTTCTAAGAGTAGTTGCATGTGGCATCTAATTTTATTCCTCCAAACTATCTATGATATCCGAGCTTTGTGGTGGAGACGGTCGTTCTCATACCTGAGCCTCAAAAATGTGTATTACAGTGGATCTGAGGGTCTTAGGCACTGTAGTTCATAAGTGTATTAAAGTGGATCTGAATGTTGTGGATTCTGAGCTCTATTTCCAAGATCTACATTATTGTTCTTCACATCTGAGCCACATAATTATAGGACAGAGATTTTGTAGCTTCATGAAAGAAAATTCAAGCCCTCAAAGATTGATCCAAGCCACTCCTTTCACATGTCTGAGCTTATGGATGATGGAAAGGTTTTGTTGGAAGAAGATATGTAGTAGCATTTGGTTGAGTTTACTTTGATGAGGGTCCTAGCATCTATGGAAGAGTCCAAGGATGTTGTTGAGAAATCTGAGCTTTAAAATCTACCCCATAGTCTTCAGCAACTAGGTTAAGTCCTCCTTTTTATCACAGGTCTAAGAGACCTTTTTCTATCAACTTTTTAACCCAGTCATATATTGGAATTGCTTCCTTTTTCAGTCTTGGGCTCCTCTTTGATGCCTTCTAAAATCAGCCCAAACTTCTTTTCTCGGCCTTTTGTTGTTGTTCCTTATCTTCTGAGATATCTTCACCAAAAATTATTCGTTAAATGAATGGTTAAACACTCCTTTTTATATGGGTTTGACGTTGAACTAAAGGGACACGTCTTCCTAGAGGTAGTCTTACATGACTGTGTGAGTGTAGGTCGGTTAAGCTTCAAAAGTATAATACGTGACCTTAAAAAACTAATTTCACTTAAACTATTTGGAGTTAGGGGTTGAGTGAGGGCTCGTTGGAAAGAGGAAAGAGTCCTTTTCAAGATGTTGAAGGAGCCAAGTTGATAGGATGCCTCCAAGGTGTCAAAAAAAAAAATTATTTTTGATTGTTCTTCAATTTTTTTATGTATAAGGTTTTTGGGATAGAATGAAGTCATTAAGGCTTTTAATGAGGTTTCTACTATCAAGTCTTCAAGTATGTCATCATATCATCTCCGAGTCCTCATATGTTCCTCCTGTCATCATATGGTCTCCAACCATGTCATTATGTATAGTCATCTAAGTCATCAACTTATTAAAATGTTTAGGTTAAGGATTCTTTACATGAGCAAGGACATCGTTATGGTTTTAGGGCCTCTTCATCAAGAGAAAGGATATCATATTCCCACAACAAGGACATTTCTAGGGCTTGTATATTGGACACATAGTTGACACTCAAAGACAAGATCACTATGAGCATCAATCTTCATGTTTAGAGCATCATGGGCATCTTAGACTAGACTTCTTCATTAGTGGCCTGACATCTTCAGGATGGCATCATTAATGGCTTGACATCTTCATAAAGTAAGAGTAACCTTATCACCTAGGTTTTGCTTCATTAATGACATCCTTAGCACATGGGGATTGCATGAGGTTCATTAACATCAAAAGAATATTTTCCATCTCCAATATTGCCATATTGACATCAATATCAACCTTGACCGACACATGAGAGGTCAAGCTTATAGATATTAGATGTCACTTCATTAGAGACAAGGGGAAAAGAGGTGTTGTGAGATTGCAATACATTTCCACAAAGGAGAAAGTGGTAGATATTCTCACCGAGCCTCTAATGAAAAGGAAGTTTGTGTTTTACAGGGACAAGTTGGGTGTAGTATGTATCCTTTCCTTGTTAGGTGGAAGTGTTAAATTTTTTGGTGGATGCGAAAGGTCTTCTACATGAGCTTGGTTTAATCCAAAGTTCAAAGGTTTGATTCATAAAATGGTATTTGTCATATTTCACCCTTATACCTATTTTTTACCCTTACATATCACTCTGCCCTCATTTCATTCATTTCCTGACCCCACCATCCATCCCGTCACATCGTATTAACGCCCCGCCACTTTTCCCTTCATCTACTCATCCGTCTTAATCTGACGGCTAATATTCATCTTAAGAACCTCCACCCCCCACACCATCTGAACTTTATTGTTGGGGGGGTACATGAAATAGGACCCCCAGCATACGTGGCAGACGCAGGCGAGTTCGCACACCCCCTCACCAAAGCCGCTTACCGCGCAGTACCCCTTCCAAAAGCAGTAATCTCCGTCAACATAAAACCACCCTCCCAACAATTATCCTTCTGCCTATCCCATCGCGCCACCTCATCTACCTGTTACCAATCCAATCAATTCTGCTCCCGCCTATATCAATCTTTTGCATAATTGAATGATATAATTGTTAACCAATGGACCCACACCATGGAAAATGGGAAATCAGGGAAAACTATAAAATTTCGTCCTCCTGCCTCTTTTGAACTTTATTGTGATATCCAATTACCACCAATGTAACAAGTTTCTCATTTTCTACATGTCAAGCTATAATATCCCAAAATGGGGATGTAACAATACATAAACATAAAACTAGAGTAGCAATGAAAAATTAACTCATAAAATGTGTTGAAAAACACATTTCCATCAATTAGTGTTACAAAAGCAACTTATTATGCCTTTTATGATCCCAAAATTTGAGGAAATGTAGCAATATAGACCATCAAAACATTATCTTCAGAAAATTACGCTATAAATGTGAGAAATGGGACTTGGATCCCTTATTTCATACATTATACATCTCACATACAGAATGCGAGCAAAAACAAATCACTCTAGCCAAGTTCAACAGATCTCCCCAACTCAATATGGCCTAAAAATGACCAAACCCCATGACTTATGCCATGTAGAATTCATGTAGCATGTGACAGAATTATTCCTTGAGGGTTTTTGCAAAAATATGTATAATAACATATCTGGAGTTTATATTTTCCAAGAGCTAAGAAAAATGGAGATATAACCCTTTTTATACAATATGGAAATAACCCGGCAAGGGTTTCATGAGAGTACAAGTATGAAATGCTAGATCTGCAGATCTAGATCTGAAAAAACGCAGTTATACTGCAACTCTGTATATATATAGCTAAATAGTACAAGGATTAGAAATAAATTATTTATACAAGCCTTTCGGGAGAAGGGTTGGCCCTTTCCCAAAGGAACTAGCTCAAGATCAAAGGTCTTGACCCTGCTACTACCATACTGAGAGAAATGACGCAGTTCCTGTAAGGGACTACGCTATAGAAGGTGGAGAATTCTTTGGCCAAGTGCCAAGTTGTAAAATATGCTCAAAGGTCTCCCTCACTGATCTCCCAAAGAAATAAATGCTTCCTCCTCTGAAAAATAAGTGCAGGAAGTGGTGTTGTGACCCTTCCACTGCAACACCCTGCAACACAACATTACACTCTACAGAAATAACATTTTGGTTGAAGGAGGATTCTTGGCCTTAAGCTTGAGTATGGAAAACTGAAGTACAATGCTCCTCCAAGAGGCCTCTCAAGGAAGGAGAAGGAATCCCTAAGCAAGAATGCCTTGTGCTAAATAGCACTGCAATATCAACTAAACAATTGGAGAAGGCACAATAGTCATGCAAACCATAAAATAAATAATCATCAAGCTAACCTCAAATGGCTGCCATCTCCTTCCTTATAAACTGTGTGAGTCTCCTCACCTTGGGTCCCACCCATTAGGGTTTCCAACATCACATAATCAATCTCCCTCCAAAACTACGTTGTATCTCCATCAAGGCCATTCCTCCATAACAGTGTTGTTTGATTTGGTCAAAGTTGACCTCTTCAACCTGTTTCACCCCTTTTCACACCCAAGTGTCTTCAATCCAACTCTCATATGCTCATCTAAACTGATCCTTGTTCATATTGAGCTATTTGCATTGTTGATCCGCTCCTCTTCATGAATGATGTTGAATTGGTCAAACTTGACTTTGTCCACATCCATTTGCCCCTGTTCACACATGATGGTGTCAAATCCAGCTACTAGAATGATATATTTTCATACCAAGAGATTTTTTATGCTAATTCAAGATAATTAGGGGTCTCTTCCCCCATTTATTCATCTACTAGGTGCAAAAATCAAAAATCAATATACCTATTAGTTGCATGCTAATTTAGGAATATTACAGTCCTCCCCTCCCAATTGTTGCTTGTCCTCAAGCAACTATAAGGATAGAACTGAAAAGTATCCTTTCCTCCTCCTGTAGCATCCTCATAATATGAACTCCTCCAAGGAATATGATGTTGTCTCAAAAATAAATCTCCATAGTGCCCCTCCCAAGCATGCAAGCTAGCATTTGGTGAGCATCCCAAATAGCCATCATCATGAAAAGGTAAAATACTCAAGGAGGCAACTATGTGTTGTCTAGAGGTCCTCTCAAGGCATGGAGTCTGAAATTCATTGGGAACTATCATTCCCATGTAAAACCTCCACCCCCAAGCTATCATCCATACAAAATTAGCCACCCTCCAAAATGGTAACTCATGAAGAATTCCCTCCACCTTTGGCTCCTGCAATGTAGGTGAGTTAAGTAACTGAACATGGTAGAAAAAATGGCCTACCCCACGCTGTCTTTCTCTCCACTCATGATGAGTGTAGAGTATATGTTGATCTTGGGCTGCAAACAAGTTGCCCTCAAGTGGAAAAAAGAAGATTGGATCTTCAAAGATCCTCTCTCCAATGTCATGAATCATGCTAACCCAAACCATTCCATACAAGATGAATGGCACATCATCACCACATGGCATCCGAATCAGAAAAATCCTAAAGGTTGTGTGCAAGTTTGGATGATACCAATGGTCTCTCAAGTGGATACAGTGCAGTCTTTCCAACTATTGTTTAAGAACATCATGTGGCAAGTTGTCTTCCAGTGAATTGCTAGTTGTGAATGTTTTCTCATCTACTATGTGGTAGTAAGCGGTAATGTATATCAGCTGAGTATAATCAAAATAAAAATACACTTGCCCAAGGTCATGTATAGAAGGGTTATCATCATCATAAAGGTTGGCCCTAAAGTGACCATGAAACCCAAGAGTAATATTGCTCTCTTGTGGAGCAATGCATTGTTCATAGATGTTGAGAAGATACAAATAATCAATGGAATAATCAATAAGTACAGAAATGCATTTCTTACCATGCATAGTGAGTAGCCTGAAAGTGAGGTCCATGGATGAGTCCTCCCATGAGAATCTTCTTATAAAAATCTGCAAAATGAAGGGATTCATACTCCCCTTGGAAAACTCCATCAATAGAAACATACTCCCAAGTGGCAGCGATGTTGTCCTTAGTGATGAGGCTCTTGTCACTCCATGACTTCTTCCTTTGATATTCAACATGCCAAATCCATCCACCATCATGCTGCTATGCGAGGAAATATTCTTCCTAGGTGGAAGCCTCTCCTTATCCTCCAATGCTAAAGGGTAGCCTCTTTGCACTTTGAATGTGCCATCCCCCTCTCCGGAAATATCATGATAAGTATGAGAAATATTTTTCCCATACTCTTCCAAGAGCAACCACAGCAACAATAACTCTTGCTTCTCCCTTATTTCTCCTTCATACAAGCCATAGAGTAATATCATGATAGTTGTCTTGTATGATGCCCCATACAACCAAATCTTATGCTGCCATATCATATGGGTGCCATGCAATGCCTCAATCCCCAACATACCTTTTGACAAAGGGTATGTCACATGATGGCCAAACTCTCTCAAGAGTAGCCAATGCAGCCTTGCCTCTTGCTGCCCTGTGTCATAGATTTGCAAGGGGCTTTCCCACCTCTTGCTCTCCAACATCACCCACTCAACCCAAGGTGAGTGTCTATCATCCTACTCAACATTTGCATCTTCCAGATGAAGAATACCATCATGGTAATGGGAGACAAGATATACACCCTCAACCATCTATCCTTCCTTTGCTACACATGTGGAGTGGTCATTGGAGTGCCCCACTAAAGGCTGGGCCCCCAACTCATCATTGTCACTCAAGGACAACGTTATTGGTCTCCATGATGCTACATCTACTGTTTCCAGATCAGTTTCACTATTGAGTACACAATTTTGTTTTGCATTGCAGAGAACAATACTCATTTCATCCTTCATAAATCTATACTCCAACCCCATGAGTTGTGTACAACTCAACAATGAATAGATAGGATGAGTGTTTATTCTTTCCTTGATTTCATCAAGGCTCCTCGGCGCAGTGAGAGTGTGTTGTTCTAAATCAGCATTGCATTTTTTCCATAGGACATGCAATGGTATACAACCCTCCATAAGATTTGTTGAAACAAGAGGAAATGGAAACTTAGGCATACCTTGGTGAATCTTGGGAACATATTGTATGGCTACAAGAGTTCCTCCCTCCAATGTGATGGATGCCCCAACTGTTGATGTAGATGGCTGCTCCCCCATAGTTGTGTTAGCGCTGGTACATGCTTCCTCTAATGGGGGTGAGGGCTTCTCCTCCTCTGATTTCTCCATGTCAAATTTTCCAATCAACCTTTGAGTGAACTCTACAAAAGTAGTCACTCTTGCATGACTAAAGTGGTTGAACCACCAAATGTTGGCTTCACCCTCTAGGTGCAGCGCTGCAATCTCTACAGCCTCTCTTTCTACCACTGGACGTAGTAGGAAAAATGCATCAAGTTTCCTTGCCCAAGCTCTTTCTATAAATGACCCATCAAAAGTAAACAATAGAAACCTATTGCCCTTGATTCCCCTTTTGCTGCAAGGCCTCCTCTCTTCCTCCAGCTGAATGAACTGCAGGAAAGCTAGAGTCTCCTTGAAGGCTCTAGGTTGAGATTTGTACTCAACAAGGTATTCACTTAGAATCTGATGATCCAAGTGTCCTCCATGCTTCTTGTCTTCTTCTCTTTGAGAATAGGAAGTGCATGGTCCTTCCTCTTCGTGAAACCCTCTAGGAGTTTCATTGCATTTCTTCTCCTTCATCTGCTTAACCTCCTTGGAGAGGTTCTTCCTGGATTTGAAAAGTGATGAGATTAAGCTCATTCTCTCCATCATTCTAATATCTCCTTCTTATTCTTTTCTTCTTGATTTCATAATGGCTGAAACTCACAGGCTGAGCCAAGATTATGCTCTGATGCCACTGTAATATCCCAAAATGGGGATGCAGCAAGACATAAACATAAAAATGGAGTAGCATATAGAAATTAAC
The DNA here is from genome assembly GCA_034641835.2 of Pinus albicaulis. Classification (NCBI taxonomy): domain Eukaryota; kingdom Viridiplantae; phylum Streptophyta; class Pinopsida; order Pinales; family Pinaceae; genus Pinus; species Pinus albicaulis. The sequence goes on along the minus strand of CM076579.1, from coordinate 1,397,133,075 downwards.
TCATAAAATGTGTTGAAAACCACATGCCATTAATTAGTGTTACAGCAGCAACTTTTTATGCCTTTTATGATCCTAGAAGTTGAGGAAATGCAGCAATATGGACCATAAAATCGTTATCTTCAGGAAATTACGCTATAACTGTGAGAAATGGTGCTTGGATACCTTATTTCATACATTATACATCTCACATACAGAATGGGAGCAAAAACAAATCACTCTAGCCAAGTTCAACAGATCTCCCCAACTCAATATGGCCTAAAAATGACCAAACCCCATGACTTATGCCATGCATAATTCCTGTACCATGTGACAGCATTATTTCTTGAGGGTTTATGCAAAAAAATATTTATAATAACATATCTGGATTTTATACTATCCAAGAGCTAAGAAAAATGGAGATCTAACCCTTTTTATACAATATGGAAATAACCCGGCAAGGGTTTCATGAGAGTACAAGTATGAAATGCTAGATCTGTAGATATAGATCTGAAAAAACTCAGTTATACTACAAATATGTATATATATAGCTGAATATTACAAGGAGTAGAAATAAATGCTTTATACAAGACTTTCGGGAGAAGGGTTGGCCCTTTCCCAAAGGAACTAGCTCAAGATCAAAGGTCTTGACCTTGCTACTGCCATACTGAGAGAAATGACGTAGTTCCTATAAGGGAATGTGTTGTAGAAGGTGGAGAATGCTTTGGCCAAGTGCCAAGTTGTAAAATATGCTCAAAGGTCTCCCTCACTGATCTCCCAAAGAAATAAATGCTTCCTCCTCTGAAAAATAAGTGCAGGAAGTGGTGTTGTGACCCTTCCACTACAACACAACATTACACTCTACAGAAATAAAGTTGTGGCTGAAGGAGGATGCTTGGCCTTAAGCCTGAGTATGGAAAACTGAAGTACAATTCTCCTCCAAGAGGCCTCTCAAGGAAGGAGAAGGAATCCCTAAACAGGAATGCCTTGTGCTAAACAGCACTGCAATCTCAAATAAACAATTGGAGAAGGCACAATAGTCATGCAGACCATAAAATCAATAATCATCAAGCTAACCTCAAATGGCTGCCATCTCCTTCCTTATAAACTGTGTGAGTCTCCTAACCTTGGGTCCCACCCATTAGGGTTTCCAACATCACATAATCAATCTCCCTCCAAAACTGCGTTGTATCTCCATCAAGGCCATTCCTCCATAACAGTGCTATTTGATTTGGTCAAAGTTGACCTCTTCAACCTGTTTCACCCCTTTTCACACCCAAGTGTCTTCAATCCAGCTCTCATATGTTCATCTAAACTGATCCTTGTTCATATTGAGCTATTTGCATTGTTTATCCACTCCTCTTCATGAATGTTGTTGACTTGGTCAAACTTGACTTTGTCCACATCCATTTGCCCCTGTTCACACATGATGGTGTCAAATCCAACTACTAGAATGGTCTCTTTTCATACCAAGATATTTTTTATGCTAATTCAAGATAAGTAGGGGTCTCTTCCCCCATTTATTCATCTACTAGGTGCAAAAATCAAAAATCAATATTCCTATTAGCTGCATGCTAATTTAGGAATATTACACAAGCGCAACAATCCCAGTGTTTTCTCATGTTTCCTTATCTTCCTCACTCCAATTTCACTTCCGTACTCTGCACACCTGCACCATCAACGAATTTAATCAATTCTGCAACTTGAACTAGTCATGTCGCCCAAGAAGAAAGGTCGAGAACCTTTCAATCCTATGGTTCACCCTCCGATTGACCTAGATTATGTTAGCCTTACAGACAAGGATTTTAAAATCCATGAGACCCTCTATGATTTTGATATTTTCGATGTTTATTTTTTGTTAGAGGACAAGTTAATAGATGGTGTTGATAACATTGGTCTGTGGGACACAAATCTACCCCACTACATTTTCCCTAAATCTCACAGTGCCCTAGAATTTATCAAAAAATGTTGTGCATGCTACATCCCTAACCAGCAAGATGTTATTTCCCCTACAGGTGAAGTTTTGTTCACAATTAATTCCCAATCCATCATCCAAATGATGCAGGGACCCTCAGCAGAAAACAAAACACCATTTTCTCGAGAAGCCCTTATAGACCTATACCAGAAGATAGATTTTGACAAAAGAGCCACAACCTTTGAGTTGTTCTTAACTGAAAACACCCATTTACCCAAGAAAAACCCTCCATATACCTCATCCTTATTCCCTAAAAGAACCAAACAAATATCCACAACCCTAGCATATCTTCTTGGGTATTACTCTGACCAATGGATGGATGAGGCAATTATAGGATTTTCAACTATATTGTCCACATATTCCAAGCCCTCTATCCTGTTTGATTTTAGCCAATTCTTAGATGACAGCATCCATGACCTGTTTGTAAAATTTCATACTAAAGTAGTATTTAAGTATACTTATGTTATTTTTTATATGTTCTTGTATTTTCAATCGGAAAGGTTTCAGTTTGCTATGAAGAAGATGGATGAAGATGGACACCCATAGTCTCTCATTTTTTGGACCACCCTATTGATGAAAGAGCAATAAGAATACAACTACAAGTAGTTCAATGAGTTGTTTCTACACCCTTCCATGACTATTCTAAATGGCACAGTTGAGCCCAGAATAAGTGAAGAGATTAAGAGAATTATGCAGCTTTCATATCAGGCCACAACAGCATACTAGTATTTATAACAGAATTATACAGAGCTGAGAGTATATGGGTGTGAATTTCCTCCCTACAAGTTGCCCAAATTTCTCTTAATGAGGATTTTTTCCCTGGAATATATCAGAAAAATGTTGAATGCAGATGATGTGCATTTTGTCTCAGCAAAGAAAAAATCTCAATTCAGGATCAAGTCCGAAATTGGACCATTTATATGCAACAGCATGGCAGCAGGAGAGGAAGCTGATAAAAGACTAAAAGAAATGAAATTTTCTCCCAACTTTACATGGTCTTATGATCCATTTGGGGTCATTTCTAAAATGAGGGTGGAGAAAAAGTTTACACCCTACATTCACACTCAAAGGCCAGAAATAGAATAGTTCATGAATCAGACAGAGTGGACAGAGAACACTTTGCAGGAGGTAGAGGAGCAAGCAATATCTACTTCAGGATTACAAACCCCTATACCATAGCAAAAACAAAGAAAAGAGGATAAGCAATAAGCAACAGGGAAGACGCAGAGGAAAGATCAGTCACCTTAAGTTACTGATACTCCCAATAAAGAATTCAAGATGAATTATAGGAAAAGGGCCAGGATACACATGGACATTGATCAAGGAAAAGAGACAGAGCAGGAGACCATCATCAATATCATAGATACTCCAGGATCTTCTCCCGTAGGTGGTCAACCACTCTCCTCCCCTACTACCTCAACTACCATGCTAAATCAGCAGCAGGCCCTCCAAACATCCACATCTAGTGCTGCTACAGGAGAAAGGGAGAAGACAGTGTTTGATACCTTCAGGGAAATCAAACTAAGGAATGAAATCTTAAATAATAGCACCTACACCCAAATCTAGAAGCAAACCTCTAGCTCACACAGCATATTATTATCAGCCTTTGATTCAGAGAAGGGGAAAATGCACATGGCATTTCTAGAAGCTCAAATTTCAAAACCCAAGATGGAAGCAGACTACAAGCAGAGTTCATTTGAATTCAGCATCAAGGACATTCATCCCATCGACGAGATGGAAATGCACAAACAGACATGTGAAATGATCTCTTCCACATTAACTAACACAGCAATGAATTTGTCTAAGTTGCAAATCTCCTTAGCAAATGTACAGTCACAACTCAAAATGGAAAAGATCTCTTCTATGTCCAAGGATACAAGGATAAAATACTTGGAAGATTTGGTTGTAAGGATAGGATATGACCCTCAAATCTACAAGTTGTGGAAGATATAATTAAGAATAAAAATGGAGATATATCAGCATTAAAGAAGCAGCTGAAGATGTCAGCCATAGAAGACCCACTTACAAAAGAAATAGAGGAGACAGAGACCCAGAAATCTGAAATGATGAAACTCATCATGGAGCAGATTGCCCAACTGAAAAACATGGAGGTTGAAATGGAAAATATGGTCAAAGAAAAAGAGCAAGTTGAAAAAACATCAGTTGTCCCTTTATAATTTGTACCCCTTACAGCATTTCCTACATCAAAAGCTTCAACAAATAGCACAGGAGATGTTGTAGATTAGCTTGCAAAATCAGTGGAGAACATGTCATTAAAAACAGAGGAAATCAAAATACTACAGGCTCAATACAAGATTTTACAAGATCGGATGGTAAATACTGAGATGGCTCATTCAACAGAATCACAAAGAAGTCAGAAGCATATAGAGATTTTACAGAAATATCTAAGGGAATCATCCACTGGAAACACCTTGGCTCAGATTAAATAAATTATATGGACCAACATCACTGAAGCCATGAATGAAATCTGGCCATATATCTAGATTAGTTTTGAGCAAAAGGACCTAATTGAGAAATCCAATAAGGCCATTTCAGATATCAATAAAGATATGGGAGACATGCCTAATACAACTAACAAAATCATCAAGTATTTGAATTCCAAAAATAGATATGAACTTGATGATCTGTGAGTACATGACATGACAGAAACCATTTGGAGGTGAAAAGGGTCCTTACACTAAAGAACTTGGTGCAACAGCTTGAGGAAAAATGTAATGGATTGGAAATTTTAGTTAGCATGTTTTTCAATAGAATTGAGCCATTAACTAAAAGGGGCCTGCCTTCTCTGTTTGTTATCAATGACAAACTAATGGCCAGAGATGATTATGTGAAGAAACTCAAGTAAATTTCAAAGGACACAGCAAAGTTTTCAAACATTAAAGGTGCAATGACAAGGAGAGCTTTTATGGAAGTTGTGAGTAACGATGTTTTCATCCAGCATGAAATAAAGCATATCTTCGTAGTTAAACCCACATATGCTAGATACACGAAGGTAGATGAGATTTATCGGAAATAAAACAAGATACTTCTTCCTGATGAGGATTGGTGGGAAAAGTTGTGTGAGTACCAAGAGGAGTGAAGAGCAGCTACAGCCAACACAATAACCAGCACAGAAAACAGTTAGACGTGTAGCAAACAATTAAATCATGCAGCAACTGTTTCCCAGGCAAAAATGCTAGATGTCCAGAAATATTCAAACGACTCCACCTTTTTGGATCATGTGGTCAAATATTGCTACATTGTAATTAGTAAAAATATTGCATGTTTTGATATGACATCCTTTGTAGGATCAGTTCAAATACTTCATGCATTTGAAGTATCAGGGGTTGGACTCTTATCAGTAATATTTCTCTATTGAGCATTGTACTTTTAGAGTTGCTGATACATCAATAAAGAAGACCATTCACAGGATACTTGTGTTATATGTTACTGGAGATTTTTTTCCTTTTGTGACAATTGTTTCCATTGTTTCTCCTTACTGTGTATTACTTTAATCTAATTGTAAAACAGAAAGTGAAGAAGTAAGATTTGTTATCAGAACACCTTATTTCTGGTTGTATTTACAATATATTTGTTTTCTTCTAAAGTCTGATTGAGAAATTCTTGAAAGCTTTTCAATCACTATTGAATTCACCTATGCTTCATTTTATAAATCATTTAGAATTAAGGATCCAGTAACTGTAACTAGCTTTCCCTGTGAGTACTCTTTGAAAATTTGATGCAGCATCTATCTTTTATTTGACTCCATAGCCCAATGGAAAATAATTAACTCAAAAATATCACCTATGCAACCAACCAACCAACCAATCAAACAAACAAACAATTAAACACTATCATAACTAGAATAATATCAATTAAGGAAACAAAGCTAAATTATATAGAGAGAGCCCTCTTTGAAGCTAGCAGGGCTAGATCCCAGCTTGAAAAGTGGTTTGATGTTGTTCTATATAATTATTCTTGTCAATCTAAAAATTATAGAACCATAACATAGTGGCGACCATACTAGGGACAATAAATTTTTTTTTTTTTTTTAATTTTTATTGCTCTCGAATTCTGAAACCTTGGTTTATAAAACTGTGTATGATAGGAATATTTCAAAAATATTGGTTTTCTTTCATTTTTATAAATAATCAAAGTTTTTGTGCCATAGGTTTTAGTTCTGACTCCCAAAAGAGCCTACACTAGCTCTCATCCTGACCCAAGTCCTGCAACTATAGTGGATGATCCTGAAGAAAAATTAAGAAAAACCAGAAAACCAGAGAATCAAGGGAAAAATAGCCCTCTTTCTAGAACAAATTCTCTTCCTAAAAATTTTGACACTATACAAGACATTTAGTTTAACTTAAACTTCGAACAAGGTTTATCCAAGACTAAATCTGAGAGTTGGGTAGATAAGACAATACTTGATCCATCAATTTTACAACAAAGTACAATTGGAATAGTTTCTTCACCAACTATATCTGACCTTCAGCTTCTCCAGGATTTTGATCACCTTCAAGATCTGGTAACAAGATTTACTTCAACAGTTAATGACGCTTATCTTCAACAATCAATTGAATTATCTTCTTTAAATGAAGCAGCTTCCTCTATAGCTTCTCAAACTGCACACCCTAAGTCATCTAGTCCTACTGCTTTGGTGATTTCCACCACTTCTCCATTATTTCCTCATAAAAGTACACAAACCCCATCACATTTACCTCTTTCCATTATCCACCCTACTTCACCTACTGCTCAACCTCCCCCACTTATTGTTAATCCCCCTCTATTTCCTCCACCACCAATCATGCCAGCATGGTATGCTCCATTGGTGTTACCTGCACCTTTGGAAAACATGCCACAGGATTATTAGTCAAAAATTCCACAATTTGATGGATTGTTCCTTTGACAGCCCAACAACATATAGACAAGATGAATGATTGTTTTGACCTTCACGAAGTAGATGATGAGAGTGTTAAATTAAGAATTTTTGCTCAAAGTTTAAGTGGAGAAGTAAGGAAATGGTTTAAAGGTTTGACTGCAAACAGTATTAATGATCTTCCTGCATTCCATCGGACATTCCTTAATAGGTGGGAAGTTAATAAAAACCCTCTTCAAATTTTATCTGAATATGAAAACATTAGGAGGGCTCCAGCAAAAATTGTTCGGGATTATTGCACTAGATTCAACTGTTTATATAATGCAATTATTGCTCACATAAAACCACCACAAGGTTTATCCTTAGTCAAATTCCCTTATGGTTTTGAGCCAGAAATGTCTTACCAACTGAGAGACAAAAACTCAGGAACATTAGAAGAAATGCAGATGGATGCAGTAAGCGTAGAAGCCAATCTGTTAGAAAAGAGAGCAAGGATGAGAAATGAGAGAAGAGCTACCATAAGAGATGAACCTACAACTTCCTCAGTTGATGCCAAAATAGATGCCTTGACAAGAACTGTGGAAAGAATAATGGAGAGGATTAGCCTAAACGAGAGGACTGCACCTAGAGAAAACCAGCCTACACCGCAAAACCGTAATCAAAATCCATGAAGAAATCCTCCTTGGATAAGACAAAGAGAATAAAGAAACCCAGATCAGAAAATTAGGCCTCCATTTTAGGAGAATTATGTTGATGAAGATGGGGAAATAGTGGAAGAGGTAGAAGAAAATAAAATAACTTAATGGGTGTGAAGATGATATTGTTTTTCTCACTCAGGAGGAAAAAGAATCATTCTTTTTGACCCAAACTGAGCTTGAAGTTGAAGAGTCTGATGAATACAAACAAGGATTTGAAAATGGCATCATGGAAGTCCATAGGCAGTATGATCTTAGGAGCAAGAAAAATTTAGACACCTCCAATAAAAAGAACACTGAAAACTCTGCCAAAAAGGTCTTTGAATCTGATCCTAAGAAAAATACAGATATTCCTAAGAAAGGTGTAGATAATTCAGGAAACAAGACCATAGAAAGCCCTGCTAAAACAACAATTGATATTTCTTCCAAAACTACACAAGTTGATGTCCCTACAACTAGTCAACAAATAGAACTTGCCACAAAGGTAGCTACTGAAAACTCTGATTTTTCAAATATGCTTAAAATCCAAATACCATTCAGTATTGAAAATGAACATTCCAAACTGAAAATATATATTCCCTTAACTGGATTAATAAACAAAAATGTGTATAGGACTCAAGTCATAAAAGCATTAAACATAGGGGAAAACACAGATATTGTTAATCTGAATGATGATCAACCTAAACTTTTGTTTGGACGAGAAGTTGATGGTAAAACACAAGAAGGAGGTGTCCCTCCATTTTATGTCAGTGTCAATGTTCATGACAAGATTCTCCACAATGCAATGTTGGATTCAAGTGCATCACATAATTTAATGCCAAAAGTTGTTATGGAGAAACTTGGCCTTGAAATTACAAGGCCTTACAAAAACTTATATTCATTTGATTCTAGAAAAGTTAGATGTTTAGGTCTTATTAAATATCTTTGTGTCACTTTAGCTCAAATCCTAGCTAAGAGTCTAGTAATGGACATAGTAGTAGCAGACATTCCTCCTAAGTATGGAATGTTGTTGTCACACTCATGCGGAGAAAAGTTACAAGGAACCCTTCAAATGGACATGTCTTATGCCACAATACTAGTATTTTTTCAAAAGAGAAGATTGTATAGGGAAACTTTGATGAATTATATGGTGAGTAGTCAAGAGAAACCAAATAACTACCCCCTTTATTCTGTTCATTCTGACCTTGACTCCTTCATTCTTTATAATGATGGAGACATTGATGCACAAGTTACCAAGGTAGAAAACAACTATGTTGAAAAACAGGAAAACCCAATGCAAATTGTACCACTAAACACTTAAACTGATCCTTTTTGGAACAAGAGTTTTGATGGCTCATGTGGCAAAGGAGGCTCAGGGGTTGGTGTTTGGGTGATCAATACAGAGACATAAGTTCATTCCTACAAACTTGAGCTGGAGAGGCCTTAGCCTCACAATTTGAACTTGATTTCTCTTTGACCGCATGCTTGGTTTCAAGCTCAATGGGATCGGTGTGGTATCTTGATAGTGGTACGTCCTTCCATATGACGGGAGACAAGGAGTTGTTTAGTGACTTAGAGGAGAAGGACCTTTAAATGCATATAGAGATGGGTGACGATGGTCGATATAGTGCGACCAAAATTGGGACCATTACCTTTGAGAGGGAGTCAGGTAATCCATTTCTGTTGAAATATGTTATGCATGTTCCAGGTCTGAAGAAGAACTTGGTCTCGGTCACAATGTTGGAAGACAGAGGTTATGACGTTGTTTTCAGCGAGGGAAACGCTTTCCTGCGACACAAAACAATGGGTCAAACGAAGAGGATAGGGATTCGAGTTAATAATCTCTACAAGTTGTAGGTAGATGGCTGCGCTGCAATGATGGGAAAAGCAGAAGAAGTGGTGAGTCGGGATGAGGGAAAATTATGGCACAGGAGATTTTGCCATCTTCACCATGGCGCTTTGAAAATTTTGTAGCATATTTCTACTAGACTTCACAAGGGTAATCCTGCATAGTCATATCAGTGCAAGGGATGTACTATGGGTAAGTTTGTGAATACCACCTTTCATGAGAAGGAGAACCATGCTTCGATGATCCTGGAGACAATTCACACAGACATGTGTGGACCTTTCTCGATTGCTTCAACAGTAAAACACAGGTATTATGTTATATTTGCTGATGACTATTCTCGTAGATGTTGGATCTTATTCATGCAGAAGAAGAGTGAAACATTCTCAAAGTTTTGTGAGTTTAAAGCATTGGTGGAGAAGGATTCAGGGAAGCAAGTGAAGGCTCTACGGAGCGATAATGGTGGTGAATATATCTCGAACAAATTCAAATACTTCTATATCAAAGAAGGAATTTGAAGAGAACTCATAGTGCCTCATAACTCACAGAAAAATGGGGTCGCGGAGAGGAATAACAGAATGATCATGGGTGCTGCACGAGCTATGTTGCATGACCAGGGCATACCGATGCACTTGTGGGCAGAAGCATGTAACACCGCGGTTTATGTGCAAAACTGTTGTCCTCATATAGTACTTGGCATGAGTACACCTGAAGAAGCTTTTACTGGTAAGAAGCCTAATATTTCTCATTTGAAGATTTTTGGATCATCTATTTACATTCAGGTGACAAACGATGCCAGGAAGAAGTTGAAGCCGACTGCAGAAGTTGGGATATTTTTGGGGTACACAGAAGCACCCCATAATTATCGTGTGTATTTGCCAAACAATCGAATGACTGTGGTGCGACGGGATATAAAATTCAATGAGGTGAAAGCCATGAAGTTGTCGCTTGAGAGGGAGCTACACTTGCATGCAGAGGAGGATCTACTTGTTCCCAAAGATGAGCCTCCAGATGTGGATCAGCCACAGGAGGAGATTCATGGAGTGGAGGAGTCCACTCATGCAGAACCAAACATCAGACAAGGTAGAAAGCGTACCATAGAAGCTGAGAGACTGAATCTTGATGCGGCACATAATGTAGGAGTCCCTACATCACAGCGCAGATAGAGACAGTCACCTGACCGATTTACTAGATACATGGCTCTCATGAGAAAGTGTATCATGACAGAGCCATATTATTTTGAAGAAGCAGTGCAGGAGCCCACATGGGTAGATGCCATGGTGGAGAAGTATGACTCCATTGTCAGAAACAATGCTTGGGAGATTGTTCCAAGGCTGGTGGGTAAATCAGTTGTAGGATCAAGATGGATCTACAAGGTAAAGCAAGTTGTTGATGGGAGCGTCGAGAAGTATCAGGCAAGATTTGTTGCCCGAGGCTTCTCACAGATCGAGGGGATTGATTTTGAAGAAACCTTTGCACCTGTCGCACGGTATTCTTCCATAAGGACCATCCTTTCTCTCTCAGCGCAGATGGGTTGGCACATTCATTAGATGGATGTGAAGACTATGTTCCTTAATGGGATCATTAAGGAAGAAGTGTAGATTGAGTAGCCTGAAGGATTTGAGATCTTTAGCAGTGATTCACATGTGTGTAGGCTCAAAAGAGCGTTGTATGGGATGAAGAAAGCACCACGTGCTTGGTACACATAGATCGACAGCTATTTCATTGGACTTTGCTTCACCAAGAGTGAGGTGGAAGAAAACCTGTACCAAATTGTGGTGGAAAGTAAGCTTTTAATCATTATTCTTTATGTTGATGATTTAATACTAACGAGTGATGAGCAGTTGATACACTCATGCAAGGCAGATCTTGCAAAGGAGTTTGAGATGAAGGATTTAGGCCTCCTTCATTATTTCCTTGGATTGGAAATATGGCAGCGGGAAGGTGAACTGTTTGTGTCTCAAGGCAATTATGCTCGGGAGATACTTGAGAAGTTTCACATGCAAGGCTGCAAGCCTATTGATACTCCTCTTCCAGGAAATTGGAGGAAAGAGGATGCTACATTGGCAGAGGTAGTGGATGTCGTTGTTTATCAATAGTTGGTGGGTTCGCTCATGTATTTAGTTAATACAAGACCGGACATATGCTATGTGGTTAACCAGCTTTCACAAGTGATGGTTAAGCCTACCAAGCTCTTTTGGAAGGCAGGCAAGCATGTCCTAAGATATCTCAGGGGCACATCTGAGTATGGTTTATGGTACAGACAGACAGATGAGGATAATTTGCATGGCTTCATGGATGCAGATTGGGTAGGAAGCCCAACAGACAGAAAGAGCACATCAGGAGGGGTTTTCAGTATCGGATCTACAGCAGGAAACAAAGATATGTGGCACTCAGTTCAGCGAAAGTAGAATACATGGTAGCAAGTCAAGCTGCATGTGAGGCTATCTGGATGAGGAAGATCCTGGTCGGTTTGTTCGGTTCACATTTAGATCCTACAGTGATACCTTGTGATAATCAGAGTTACATTAAACTCTCAATTAATCATGTGTTTCCCGATAGATCTAAACATATTGATATCCGGTATCATCATATCAGAGATTGTGTGCAGCGGAAGATCATGTTGCTTTAGTACATTCCTACAGAAGATCAGGATGCAGACATTCTGAAGAAGGCACTCACTAGGAGAAAATCTGAATACCATAGAGGCAGGATCAGGGTGAAGGATAATCCCTATCTTGTTGACAGGGAGTGTTGAGATTTAACAAGATGATGAGCTTAGTGAAAATCAGTCACCTTCACTAAGTGGGCCCGCAGGCTATTTTTAGGTGTAAGTCTATTTTTAAACTATGTCTATTTTTAGACATGGTGATCATATTTCAAAAGTTGCAGGATGCTATTTGTGGATGGTTGGTCAAATTGGAAAAATAGATGAAATTATATTTTTAGAATATTGGGCGAAGTCTATTTATAGATCGTAATTCTAAAAATAGAAGTGTCGATTATTATTCAGTTTAACTCAGTTAATGGAGTTAAACTCAGTTGAGCTAGTTGTATCTAGTCTAGCTAAATGATACACTAGTGAGAGTGGAGTGAATTAATTAGTTCATTAATTCACAAATAATAAATCATTAATCAACTGAACAAATATAGCAGTTAACTACAGTGCATGTCAGTTCCAGTGGAGACCCAGTGGAGAGATAGGTGAAAGGGTGAGATGGACTATCTATTGTGACTATAGTTATGCATTGATTGCATCACACACATATTCGAGTTTCCAATGAGGATTGCGCAATCAAGGCAAGGCCAATTGGAATTTATTCAGGGGTCTTATTCAGCAGGGATTTCGCAGTGGAGGCAGCTAATCAGGTGGCAAGAAATCAGTGCATGGATTTGCTTATTTCTTCTTGTTAGTGTGTGACGATTGATTGTACTGAGAGCTTGATGTACTAAGCTTTGTATGAGATTGTTACATAATCTCCATGATACATAATATATTATATTTTGGGTTTCTAGCTTCAGGCTTTCCCGTTAAACAACCGTGTTATGTGCGATTGTTTTTATTGCTTCATGTGTTTGCAATTGAGTTTAAATTTCCGCAAAAGATTAACAGTGGAAGGATTTTGTATTTAGAAAGAAGAAAAATATTGTTAGATCAGGATAATCTGGATATATACATGCATATGTTATATAATTTCTAAATGGTATCAGAGCAGCGTTAATTTTTGAAGATTGCAATTGTGAAGAATTGTTGAGTTTGTGTTGGTGGACAATTCAAATTTGCTGTAGAAAATTTCTTGGTGTGACAGTTGAGTATACATTGAAATGTCTTTCAATGGGTTGCAATTGGATTATACCCTTGAGGGAAGCTCGAATTACATATCTTGGAAGGATAGGATGGAGGTGGTGCTGGAAGATAATGGACTGAAGGAGTTCATCGATAGCGATGTTCCTAAGCTGGGTTCTAACGATATTGCATTACATGATGCATGGAAAAAGAAGGTAGCAAAGACAAGAAGAATTCTGTTGGAAGGTGTGAAGGAACATATTGTGTCCAGCTTTCATGGGAAATCCACTCCATTTTAAATGTGGAAGGCTTTGATAGATTTTTTCCAAAGCAGCAGCGACCATAGGAAGTTGGCGCTGAAAGATAAGCTTAGAAAAATAAAAATCGAGAAGGGCGACAATATTCCAAAATATCTCACGAAGTTTCTCTACTGTAGGGATGAACTGGGAAGTGTGGGGATAATTGTTGATGATGAAGACTTGGTGAGCTTGGCTCTCCTTGGGCTTTTGAAGAGTTGGCATAGCTACGAAGACTCTATCAATGGATGGGAGAAACTGCCAGAATGGGAGCGAATTTGGTTGAATCTTGTGCAGGAGGAGATAAGGCGAAGTACCAAGGATGGCTCTTCATCGAAGAATGATGATGAAGAGAATTGTGCTTTTCTTGCCAAAGCAAGGAAAGGGAAGGGGAATAAATTCCCTTCAAAATCTGAGGCTAAAGGCAAGAAGTAGGATTTGTCCAAAGTGAAGTGTTTTCACTGTCATGAACATGGGCATTTCGCCACTAACTGCCCACAGAAAAATAAGAACAAGAAGGCTACTGGAGCTGCAGCTGGAGAGGCCTTAGCCTCACAATTTGAACTTTATTTCTCTTTGATCGCATGCTTGGTTTCAAGCTCAATGGGATCGGTGTGGTATCTTGATAGTGGTATGTCTTTCCATATGACGGGAGACAAGGAGTTGTTTAGTGACTTGGAGGAGAAGGAACTTCAAATGCATATAGAGATCGGTGACAATGGTTGATACAGTGTGACCGGCATTGGGACCATTACCTTTGAGAGGGAGTCAGGTAATCCATTTATGTTGAAAGATGTTATGCATATTCCAGGTCTGAAGAAGAACTTGGTCTCGGTCGCAATGTTGGAAGACAGAGGTTATGATGTTGTTTTTAGCGAGGGAAAATATTTCCTGTGACACAAAACAACGGGTCAAACAAAGAGGACAGGGATTCGAGTTAAGAATATCTACAAGCTGGAGGAAGATGGTTGTGCTGCAATGATGGGCAAAGCAGAAGAAGTGGTGAGCTGGGATGAGGGCGAATTATGGCACAGGAGATTTGGCCATCTTCACCATGGTGCTTTGAAGATTTTGCAGCAGATTTTTGCTGGACTTCCCAAGGGAACTCTTGCGCAATCAGATCAGTGCAAGGGATCTACTATGGGTAAGTTTGTGAATACCAACTATCATGGGAAGGAGAACCGTGCTTCGGTGATCTGAGAGAGAATTCACACAAACGTGTGTGAACCTTTCTCAATTGCTTCAAAAGAAAAACACAGGTATTATGTTATATTTTTTTATGACTATTCTCGTAGATGTTGGATCTTCTTCATGCAAAAGAAGAGGGAAACATTCTCAAAGTTCTGTGAGTTTAAAGCATTGGTGGAGAAGGATTCGGGGAAGCAAGTGAAGGCTCTACGGAGCGATAATGGTGGTGAATATATCTCGAACGAATTCAAAGACTTCTGTGGCAAAGAAGGAATTCGAAGAGAACTCATAGCGCCTCATAACCCACAACAGAATGGGGTCGCAGAAAGGAAGAACAAAATGATCATGGGTGTTGCACGAGCTATGTTGCATGACTAGGGCCTACCGATTCACTTGTGGGTGGAAGCATGCAACACTGCAGTTTATGTGCAAAATCGTTGTCCTCATAGAGTACTTGGCATGAGTACATCTGAGGAAGGTTTTACTGGTAAGAAGCCTGATGTTTCTCATTTGAATATTTTTGCCTCATCTGTTTACATTCATGTGAAAAGGGACGCCAAGAAGAAGCTGGAGCTGACTATAGAAGTTGGGATATTTGTGGGGTACAAAGAAACACCCCATAATTATCATGTGTATTTTCCAAACAATCGAATGATTGTGGTGTGAAGGGATATAAAATTCAATGAGGTGAAAGCCATGAAGTTGTTTCTTGAGAGGGAGCTACACTTGCATGCAGAGGAAGAGCTACTTGTTCCCAAAGATGAGCCTCTAGATGTGGATCAGCCACGGGACGAGATTCATGGAGTGGAGGAGTCCACTCATGCAGAACCACACATCAGAAAAGTTAAAAAGCATACCACAGAAGCTGAGAGACTGAAGCTTGATGTGGCACAGAATGTAGGAGTCCCTAAATCACAGCATAGACAGAGACAATCACCTGACCGATTTACTAGATACATGGCTCTCATGACAAATTGTATTGTGATAGAGCCATCTTCTTTCGAAGAAGCAGTGTAGGAGCCCACATGGGTAGATGCCATGGTGGAGGAGTGTGACTCCATTGTCAGAAACAATGCTTGGGAGATTTTTTCAAGGCCGGTGGGTAAATCAGTTGTAGGATCAAGATGGATCTACAAGATAAAACAAGCTGCTGATGGGAGCATTGAGAAGTATAAGGCAATATTTGTTGCCCGGGGCTTCTCACAGATCGAGGGGATTGATTTTGAAGAAACCTTTGCACCTATCGCGCGGTATTCTTCCATAAGGACCACCCTTGCTCTCTCAACACAAATGGGTCGGCACATTCATAATATGGATGTGAAGACTGCATTCCTTAATGGGATCATTGAGCAAGAAGTGTACATTGAGTAGCCTGAAGGATTTGAGATCTTCAACAGCGAGTCGCATGTGTGCAGGCTCAAAAGAGCACTATATGGTCTGAAGCAAGCACCACGTGCTTGGTACACATGGATCGACAGCTATTTCACTGGACTTGGCTTCACCAAAAGTGAGGCAGATACAAACCTATACCAAATTGTGGTGGAGGGTAAGCTTTTAATCATTGTTCTTTATGTTGATGATTTAATACTAACGGGTGATGAGCAGTTGATACGCTCATGCAAGGCATATCTTGCAAGGGAGTTTGAGATGAAGGATTTGGGCCTCCTTCATTATTTCCTTGGATTTGAAATATGGCAGCGAGAAGGTGAACTGTTTGTGTCTCAAGGCAAGTATGCTCGGGAGATACTTGAGAAGTTTCACATGCAAGGCTGCAAGCCTATTGATACTCCTCTTCCAGGAAATTGGAGGAAAGAGGATGCTACATCGGCAGAGGTAGTGGATGCCACTGTTTATCGACATTTGGTGGGTTTGCTCATGTATGTAGTTAATACAAGACCGAACATATGTTATGCGGTGAACCAGCTTTCACAAGCAATGGTTAAGCCTACCAAGCTCTTTTGGAAGGCAGGAAAGCATGTCCTGAGATATCTCAGGGGCACATCTAAGTATGGCTTATGGTACAAACAGACAGATGAGGTGAAGTTGCATGGCTTCACGGATGCAGATTGGGCAGTCAGCCCAATAGACATAAAGAGCACATCAGGAGGGGTTTTCAGGATCGTATCTACAGCAGTTTCTTGGTATAGTAGGAAAAAAATATCTGTGGCACTCAGTTCAGCGGAAGCAGAATACATGGCAGCAAGTCAAGCTGCATGTGAGGCTATCTGGATGAGGAAGATCCTGGTCAGATTGTTCGGTTCACATTTAGATCCTACAGCAATACATTGTGATAATCAGAGTTGCATTAAACTCTCGATTAATCTTGTGTTTCATGATATATCTAAACATATTGATATCTGGTATCATCATATCAGAGATTGTGTGCAGCGGAAGATCATTTTGCTTCAGTACATTCCTACGGAAGATCAGGATGCGAACATTCTGACGAAGGCACTCACCAGGAGAAAATTTGAATACCATAGAGGCAAGATCAGGGTGAAGGATAATCCCTATCTTGTTGACAGGGAGTGTTGAGATTTAACAAGATGATGAGCTTAGTGAAAATCAGTCACCTTCACTAAGTGGGCCCGCAGGCTATTTTTAGGTGTAAGTCTATTTTTAGACTATGTCTATTTTTAGACATGGTGATCATATTTTAGAAGTTGCAGGATGCTATTTGTGGATGGTTGGTCAAGTTGGAAAAATAGATGAAATTATATTTTTAGAATATTGGGTGAAGTCTATTATAGATCGTCAATCTAAAAATAGAAGTGTCGATTATTATTAGCCCTTAATAATAATTAGACTCTAAATATCAACTTATTCTCTTGGAGCACTTTATTTCAGTATACATATTTGGCAAATCAATGGGCTGAAGGAATTACGCAATTCCTAGGGTTTTGATGGTGGTTCATGCATGGAGGACTCAGTTAGAACTGAAGTGAAATTATATTTTTAGAATATTGGGTGAAGTCTATTATAGATCGTCAATCTAAAAATAGAAGTGTCGATTATTATTAGCCCTTAATAATAATTAGACTCTAAATATCAACTTATTCTCTTGGAGCACTTTATTTCAGTATACATATTTGGCAAATCAATGGGCTGAAGGAATTATGCAATTCCTAGGGTTTTGCTGGTGGTTCATGCATGGAGGAATCAGTTAGAACTGAAGTGGAAAATTTATGACAAAGTTGGAAGAGTAGTTCATGGAGTTGTTATTCAGTTTAACTCATTTAATGGAGTTAAACTGATTTGAGCTAGTTGTATCTAGTCTAACTGAATGATACACTAGTGACAGTGGAGTGAATTAATTAGTTACTTAATTCACAAATAATAACTCATTAATCAACTGAACAAATACAGCAGTTAACTATAGTGCATGTCAATTCCAGTGGAGACCCAATGGAGAGATAGGTGAAAGGGTGAGATGGGTTGTCTGTTGTGACTATAGTGATGCATTGATTGCATCACACACACATTGGAGTTTCCAATGAGGATTGTGCATTCAAGGCAAGGCCAATTGGAATTCATTCAGGGGTCTCCTTCAGCAGGGATTGCGCAATGGAGGCAGGCTATCAAGTGGCAAGAAATCAGTGCATGGATTTGCAGATTTCTTCTTGTTAGTGTGTGACGATTGATGTACTATGGGTAAGTTTGTGAATACCACATTTCATGAGAAGGAGAACCATGCTTTGGTGATCCTTGAGAGAATTCACACAGACGTGTGTGGACCTTTCTCAGTTGCTTCAACAGCAAAACACAGGTATTATGTTATATTTGTTGATGACTATTCTCGTATATGCTAGATCTTCTTCATGTAGAATAAGATTGAAACATTCTCAAATTTCTGTGAGTTTAAAACATTGGTGGAGAAGGAGTTGGGGAAGCAAGTGAAGGCTCTACGAAGCTATAATGTTGGTGAATATATCTCGAACGAATTCAAAGACTTCTGTAGCAAAGAAGGAATTCGAAGAGAACTCATAGTGCCTGATAACCCACAGCAGAATGGGGTCACGGAGAGGAAGAACAGAATGATCGTGGGTGTTTTACGAGTTATGTTGCATGACTAGGGCCTACAGATGCACTTGTGGGCGGAAGCATGCAACACTATGGTTTATGTGCAAAATCATTGTCCTCATAGAGTACTTGGCACGAGTACACCTGAAGAAGCTTTTACTGGTAAGAAGCCTGATATTTCTCATTTGAAGATTTTTGGCTCATCTATTTACATTCATGTGACAAAGGACGCTAGGAAGAAGCTCGAGCCGACTGCAGAAGTTGGGTATTTGTGGGGTACACAAAAACACCCCATAATTATCGTGTGTATTTTCCAAACAATAAAATTACTGTGGTGCGACGGGATATAAAATTCAATGAGGTGAAATCCATGAAGTTGTCGCTTGAGAGGGAGCTACACTTGCATGCAGAGGAGGAGCTACTTGTTCCCAAAGATGAGCCTCTAGATGTGAATCAGCCATAGGAGGAGATTCATGGAGTGGAGGAGTCCACTCATGCTGAACCAAACATCAGACAAGTGAGAAAGCGTACCACAGAAGCTGAGAAACAAAATCTTGATGCAGCGCATAATGTAGGAGTCCCTACATCATAGCACAGACAGAGATAGTCACCTGACCGATTTACTGGATACATGGCTCTCATGAGAAAGTGTATCGGGACAAAGCCATATTCTTTTGAAGAAGCAGTGTAGGAGCCCACATGGGTAGATGCCATGGTGGAGGAGTATGAGTCCATTGTCAGAAACAGTGCTTGGGAGATTTTTCCAAATCAGTTGTAGGATCAAGATGGATCTACAAGGCAAAGCAAGCTGTTGATGGTAGTGTCGAGAAGTGTAAGGCCAGATTTTTTGCCTGGGGCTTCTCATAGATCAAGGGGATTGATTATGAAGAAACCTTTTCACCTGTCGCACGGTATTCTTCCATAAGTACCATCCTTGCTCTCTCAGCGCAGATGGGTTGGCACATTCATCAAATGGATGTGAAGACTATGTTCCTTAATGGGATCATTGAGGAATAAGTGTACATTGAGCAGCCTGAAGGATTTGAGATATTCAGCAGCGATTCGCATGTGTGCAGGCTCAAAAGAGCATTGTATGGGCTGAAGCAAGCACCACGTGCTTGGTACACACGGATCGACAGCTATTTCACTGGACTTGGCTTCACCAAGAGTGACGCAGATGCAAACCTGTACCAAATTGTGGTGGAGGGTAAGCTTTTAATCATTGTTTTTTATGTTGATGATTTAATACTAACGGGTGATGAGCAGTTGATACACTCATGCAAGGCAGATCTTGCAAAGGAGTTTGAGATGAAGGATTTAGGCCTCCTTCATTATTTCCTTGGATTGGAAATATGGGGCAGTGGGAAGGTGAATCGTTTGTGCCTCAAGGCAAGTATGCCTTATAGATACGGAGAAGTTCTCTACATGGAAGGCTATAAGCTCATTGATAATCCTCTCTTTCCAGGAAATTGGAGGAGAGGATGCTACACGCAGCTAGTGGATGCCACTGTTTATCGATAGTTGGTGGGTTCACTCATGTATTTAGTTAATACAAGACCGGACATATGCTAGGCAGTGAACCAGCTCTCACAAGCGATGGTTAAGCCTACCAAGCTCTTTTGGAAGGCAGGCAAGCACGTCTTGAGATATCTCAGGGGAACATCTGAGTATGGCTTATGGTACAGACAGATGGATGAGGTGAAGTTGCATGGATTCATGGATGTAGATTGGGCAAGCAGCGCAACAGACAAAAAGAGCACATTAGGAGGGGTTTTCAGTATCGTATCTACAACAGTTTCTTGGTACAGTAGGAAACAAATATCCGTGGCACTCAGTTCAATGGAAGCATAATACATGGCAGCAATTCAAGCTGCATGTCAGGCTATCTAGATGAGGAAGATCCTGGTCGGTTTGTTCGGTTCACATTTAGACCCTATAGCGATACATTGTGATAATCAGAGTTGCATTAAACTCTTGATTAATCATGTGTTTCACGATAGATCTAAACATATTGATATCCGGTATCATCATATAATATATTGTGTGCAGCAGAAGATCATGTTGCTTCAGTACATTCCTACGGAAGATCAGGATGCAGACATTCTAACGAAGGCGCTCACCAAGAGCAAACTCGAATACCATAGAGGCAGGATCGAGGTGAAATATAATCCCTATCTTGTTGAGAGGGAGTGTTGAGATTTAACAAGATGATGAGCTTAGTGAAAATCAGTCACCTTCACTAAGTGGGCCCGCAGGCTATTTTTAGGTGTAAGTCTATTTTTAGACTATATCTATTTTGAAACATGGTGATCATATTTCAGAAGTTGCGGGATGCTATTTGTGGATGGTTGGTCAAGTTGGAAAAATAGATGAAATTCTATTTTTAGAATATTGGGCGAAGTCTATTTATAGATCGTTGATCTAAAAATAGAAGTGTCGATTATTATTAACTCTTAATAATAATCTAATTTAAGATTTAATTTATTCTCTTGACACTTTATTTCAAAGATACAAATTTGAAAATCTGGTATCTAGGAATTGGATTAAATTCCTAGGTTTCACTGTGGTTCATGACATGACACGCCGATAGAACTCGAAATGGAAAAGTTGTTATTTAGTTGTAAGAGGGTTCGTTGAGTTGTTATTCAAACTTAACTTAGTTAATGAGTTAAACTCAACTTGAGCTTTCAGTTCCATGTACTTGAGCTTTCAGTTGTAACTAGTCTAACCGAATGATACACTACTGAGAGTGGAGTGAATTAATTAGTTAATTAATTCACAAATATTAACTCATTAATCAACTGAACAAATACAACAATTAACTACAGTGCATGTCAGTTCTAGTGGAGACCCAATGGATAGGTAGGTGAAAGGGTGAGATGGACTATCTGTTGTGACTATAGTGATGCATTGATTGCATCACACACACATTGGAGTTGCCAATGAAGATTGCGCAGTCAAGGCAAGGCCAATTGGAATCTTATTGAGGTCTTCTTTCAAAGAGGGGGATTAGTGCAGGAGGAGGCAAAGTTATCGAAGTTGAGGAAATCAAGTATAGATTTTCATATTTCTTCTTATTAGTGTGTGACGATTGATTGTACTGAGAGCTTCATGTACTAAGCTTTGTATGAGATTGTTACATGATCTCCATGATACATAATATATGATAGTTGGGGGTTTTAGCTTCAAGATTTCTCGTTAAACAACTGTGTTATGTGCGATTGTTTTTATTGCTTCATGTGTTTTCAATTGAGTTTAAATTTCCGCAAAAGATTAACAGTGGAAGGATTTTGTATTTAGCAAGAAGATAAATATTGTTAGATCAGGAGAATCTGGATATATACATGCATATGTTATATAATTTCTACATGGTATCAGAGCAGTGTTAATTCTTGAAGATTGCAATTGTGAAAAATTGTTGATTTTGTGCTGGTGGACAATTCGAATTTGTTGTAGAAAATTTCTTGGTGCGACAGTTGAGTATACATTGAAATGTATTTCAATGGGTTGCGATTGGAGTATGCCCTTGAGGGCAGCGCGAATTACATAGCCTGCAAGGATAGGATGGAGGCGATGCTGGAAGATAATGGACTGAAGGATTTCATCGATAGCGATGTTCCTAAGTCGGGTTCTAGCAATGCTGCATTACTTGACGCATGGAAAAAGAAGGTAGCAAAGACAAGAAGAATTTTGTTGGAAGGTGTGAAGGACCATATTGTGTCCAGCCTTCACGAGAAAGCCACTCCATTTTAAATGTGGAAGGCTTTGATAAATTTGTTCCAAAGCAGTGGCGACCAGAGGAAGTTGGCGCTGAAAGATAGTTTCAGAAAAATAAAAATGGATAAGGGCGATAGTATTCCAAAATATCTCATGAAGTTTGTCCACTGTAGGGATGAACTGGGAAATGTGGGGATTACTGTTGATGATGAAGACTTGGTGAGCTTGGCTCTCCTTGGGCTTCCAAAGAGTTGGAATAGCTACAGAGACTATTGGACCTCGTATGTGCCCATGTTTTAATCATGAAATATCATTGTTTATACCCTAAAACCCTAGGTTCCAAGCCCATTCCGTGCCCTATTTCCATCACTCGCTGCCAAATACTCTCTATGGTTGATTATCATCAATTTTATTTACTTCTCTATAGCTAAAAATAATTATGTCTTGTTTTACTGATGAGGGTGTTGTTGAAGTACATTTATCAGAGGGTTCCATCGCTGAAATCCCTCACAAGCTAGTTAAGTATGGTAATGCCTAATTTAGGGCTTTGGCACTTTCAACGCTCTTCCGAGGAAAACCAAGGGAGGTTATGGTCCAAAATAATGTTTTAATACCTTCCCATGCATTTTATTTCACCTAGGTCTCATAGGTGGGTCCATATGAGTTGATTAAAAAATTTGCTCAAAATGTGCAAAGTTTCCAAACGGCCATGTTTGACCTTGATGTGTGTGCAGATGGAGGTGAATCTATAAAATCTAATCAAATGAGTTTGTTAAAAATATAACCAATTATGTATATCGAAAATGGTTTCTCAAGATTCGAATTCTTCTATAAGTTATACGTGAGTCTTGGAGGCAGTTTTGTAAAAAATCACTGTTTTTTTAGAGTTCTAGAACATTGCAAAAAAGCTAAACAGCCAACTTTGGGCACGATTTCCAAGGAGCTGGATTCGAATGAGACAAATCCAAGAGAGATTTTTGTTTAAAACATAACAAATTAGTCTCCCACCGAACAGTTTTCCAAAATTCTTCATGGTTAGTAAGATATACTAATATATTTTAGGTCAGTTTGTTAAAATTGTTCAATTTTCCAGAATTGAGGAAAATGAATAATTCACCTTGTGAATCTTATAAATGGCTCAGACATGGTTTGTGTTGTAAGCTTGGGGAAGTTTTAGAAGGAGGAGGATGAAAAGGTGTGAACATGAGACAAAATATTGAAGGAATGTATGTAAGTGAATTTGTGATTTGAATCTTAATACAATTTGACTTTGCCATGAATTCTTTGTAAATGTTATGTTTTTTTTAATATTTAGACATTGATTTAGTTTAGAATTTCTCCAGGAGTGGCAAGGATCCACCATCGCCTGGAAGCAAGTTTTGTAAACATCATAGGATAGAGGTAGCGTGTTTGATTTAGATCTAGGTGCATGGATTTTATTTTGAAAGCAATTGTTAATTAGATCTCATAATTTTGATTATGTACTTGAGACTATAATTCGTTTGATTTCTTAAAATTAAATAGACATCTCATTTTCAACTCGTTGCAAGCTAATGAATGGCGTTGATCAATTATTTTATTGCATGAATAGCCCCTTCGTTACAGGTTTACGATTGAAATATTTAAAGGTGCTTCTTAATTGGATAAACAAGAGATCGATAACTCCATTTGTTTTAAATGTGAATTGAAATCTATTATGTACCTTATTGATTTTCTTGTAACATTGTGTTTTTGCAACCAAGTATTTGAAAGCAATGCAATGAGACCATTAAATCATTGTTTGAAGTTGTAGTTTAGTTTGAAATGCGTTATGGTTGTAGTTAGTTATTGGTAGAACCATTCGCCGATGCACTTATGTTTGAATGATTTCTTGAGTTTGATTAAAGAAGTTTAAGGATAGGATAGTTTCTTATTTTGTAGTCTCTTAGATCTGAAGCATGTCAATTAGAATCTTGGTTTACTTAGTTTCTTTTGAAGCAATTGCAAAGTGGTGACAAAGGTTTGTTTGAATGCTTATTTGATTTATTTTATTCATCCTGGGAATTAGATTAGTTGAAGTCTTGTTTGTTCATTGCCTTAGTTTAAGATCATTTGAATGAGAGTGAATTTTATTGGGATTAAGATTTAGGATAAGTTTGGTATCATTTTAAATTAACCTTGATTGATTTAAGATTCTTGTATTTAGATTAAATAGATCTTAGTATTTAGATTGAGATTTTCATTTAGATTAAAATCATTTCAATGGTAATTTGTATTTCTTGGTTTATGATTAATTAGAGTTAGTTTCATTTGCACAGTGATTAGAATTTATTATTTGTTTAAGCATGTTTTCGTCAATTGAATAGCTTCAATTAGAAATAACAATTTTGTACTTAAACAACAAGTTGATTCCTACTGTAGTCTAGGTTAGATGCTCTGATCCTGCGTTCCCTGTGCTTGTACCTCGAAGCTTACGAGCTCTGGATTGATAATTTAATGTTGGAAATTATAGCAATATATTTCCCCAACGTTTTTGGCATCGTTGCCGGGAAGGTGCTAAAGGGATCAGAGCCTAGTTTCTTTCACAATTTTTTTTTTTGTGTGTGTGATCTTAGTTGAAGGCCAATCAGAGGGTGGAGAGTGTACGGTAAGACGTGAGTGAAGAGCCACGCATCCACTATTCTAGGGTTGCTCCAAAGTTTGGTTGCCCAATCAAGCAAGTTTGGTGAGTTTTTATTGCAATTAACAGTCTTTAATTCATTTAGATTAAAAATTCAAGCTCTTTAAAGATAAACCATTTTGGGGGTGTTGTAAGAACCCCCTATTTTGTACTAATCCATGTTGCAAGCAAGAGAAATTCAAGAATGACTGAGAGCTTGAAGAATTTCCATCGAGGCGCTTTCTCAAATCCTAGCAGTAGCTGGGGTATCTTCTTTTCAAGAAGAGTTCATCCTGACTGCATTCAGGAAATTATCTTTCCACAGCCAGAACATGATTTGGGAATCTCCCTTGATTTATCTTGCCTATCTACCAAGGAGAATGATGAGAAATGTACCAAATATGATGGGGAGCATTCAGCTGAACTTGAGATCGAAAAACCTTCACCATGCCCAACAACAAGCCTTGTGTGCATTCCAGAGACCAATTATCTAAGTTTGCCTGGCATGACCAAGGAGGACATTCAGAGCGGTCGAAAAGAAGAAATGAGCCAATACCACCAGGATTACATCGAAGATTGGTTCCAGATCATAATCCATCCAAATTACCACTCTCATCTTCAAATACTCTTGGTATCATATCAATCGAAGCAACTGGTTTCTCATACTCTGGTATGTGTTGAAATTTATTCTTTCAAACTGAGTGTGAGTATATTTAGCATGATCTTACGAACATGTCTACATTGGAAGTACTCCTACACTTGAAGGAGACCTTCATTTCTCTAGATTAGGGTAGGGTAGAAATGAATAAAATTTTTGTTACAGCATCATTCTTGAAATTTCAATTCCTAAGGCATAACCATTGAAATTTTTGTCATTATGCACTCTTGTGGTAACACTTGTCAAAAGAAATTCACCCTTAATGCCTCATCTTTTATAAAGTGACTTTGATTATTGGCCGAGATTATTCATTGCGTCAGTTAGAGGAATTGTTATAGTTATACTTTCCATTCATAATCTTAACATACTATCATCCAAGAAACATTTTCAAGTTTCTCTTTGAAGGTATTGATGAAAAGCCTCCTATGGTGGACCACTCCTATAAAACCATCATGAGCTCTCATAAGAACCCTAGCATGACCTATCAGAGGAATATTTCGGTCATTATCTGAGTTATTTTATTTTCTTGAGTGTTTAGGGTAGAATGATCAACCAATAAAGTTTAGTAATTAAAAACTTTTCACGCCATCCTGCGCTCTTAAGGAGTAGATTTGTCTCCCCACTTATTAAGTAACCTCTAAGGTTAATCATAATCAGAGTCTACAAAAATATTTAGGGGAGGATAGGAGGTCTCATAATGAGCTAACCTACCACGATCATGAGACCTAACATGTATGACATTACTGATCCTGGTCACCAAGCCAGAGTAATGGCTTTTAGCCCCAAAAGCTGGAAGACGGGAGGTCTCATCACGAGTCGGCCTATTCATCCATGTTGCTTCTTTTGAGTGGCACTGCCATCATCTGGTTACCAAACCAGGACAGTGGCCTTTATCTAAAAGTCAAATAAGATAACTCTGAATCTATATCTAGTAAGTGGGACACAGGCATTTCGTTAGGTTAAAAGGCATCCCTGTCGAGGCTATAAACGCCTGTTGGCAGCAGGGCCATGCATGTGGTATCAAAGTTAATTTTACACTATCATTTACTTGGCTGTTTTTGCCTTTCCCTGAACTCATTATCATATCTCTCTAAGAATGGCTTTAATATCCTTTAGTAGTGTTCTTTGGAGTTTATCTTTCAGAAATAATTTGGTTTTTATGGATGTGAGACCCTTAGTGCAAGTGATTCATTTTGCTTGAATAAGAGAAGCTTTAACTATATGCTTGGGTAACGGTAAGACAATCATCCTCAGAAGGTATCATTTTGTAATATTTATTTTTCCCTACTTTCATTCCATTTTAAGGCCTTGGTTTTTAAATAAAGTCACTTTTACTTGCACCAATGAGGCTATTGAAAGTGAAGACCTACTTCTTTGGATTAGTCTTGAGATGATTTTTGGCAATTCTTATGGTTAATCATTTTAGGATGACATTATCTCTACAGTAACAACATTGTTAAGCATTCCTTTAGTAGCCCTAGCATTAGTTACTCTTTTGGAATAATAAAACTCAGTCTTAACGTCATTGAATCCCTGGTCACTACTTTTCTTGTATTATTTTTGAAAAAGAAGATGACATCTGATGAAACTTACTTACATGCTCTCACAATTAGCCCTATGGTTTAATTCAATGAAGCATGATTTTAATATAGAAGCCCTAGCCCTTCAGTCTTTGGTCTCTGTCAAAGGTTTTGCTTGCATGAGGACATGCAAGATGATAGGCATGGGGGGGAAGAGAAGTTAGGAAAAACTGATGATAATTGTCGGGTTTGATTCATATTTTCACCCTATGCTTACTCATGGTTTTCATTATCATTGTTGGGCTAGTATCTTAAACTTTGAGCATGATCAGGTAATTGTTCATTATTTAACCTATTTCCTTTATTTCAAAAAGATTTAAATGAAAAGAGGATGATTGATGATGGTGCTTGTGTTATTTTAGGAAGCCATATGAAAAATACACATGCATCAACATTTTCAGGATAATGTGGATATTGAGAACTTTTTCCTTCTTCATAAGATCATATCAACAGTCACATCAGTTCGAGCCATTCCATCATTTACTTCATCTTGCAGCACCAAGGACATCAACAACAAGGGTAAAACTTGAGGTAGAGGTGGCTTAATATTATTTAATTGATTAGAGATTTTAGAAAGCTTTGATGATTAACCACCACATATTCTGTGTATCTGGTTTTTCGTATATCCTCCATTTGCATGCTACTCTAGGTCATAATCATATTGGTTCATGTAAACAAATAAGTAACTATAGTGCCTTCTCCTCCTAAATTCACACATATTTTCAATCTAATAGAGGGTGAATTCATGGTTTCCTTTCATGAAGGAACCATTCATAAGCATTTTCCTCGCAAAAATAGAGCATGCAAGCACATGTCTTCCCATCTCCATTACCACCTCATCTCATCTACCATTTACATTGTCACCTATCATCCTATTCATCATTTTCCTCCTATCATACCTATTGTTTTTCCTCGATTTGTATCTCTCTTAAAATCAAATCTATGACAATCAAATGTCTGTGCAGTGTTGCTCCACAAGAACTAACCCTACCTAAAGCTATGATGCCATAGAAACATAGATATGAATAAAGTCTTTGTTTGCATGAGGACATGCAAAACCTCAGGCATGGGGGGATGTTTGGCCTCGTATATGCCCATGTTTTCATCATGAAATATCATTGTTTATACCCTAAAACCCTAGATTTTTAGCCCATTCCATGCCCTATTTCCATCACTCGCCGCCAAATACTCTCTATGGTTGATTATCATCAATTTTATTTACTTATCTATAATTAAAGATGATTATGTCTTGTTTTACTGATGATGGTTTTGTTGAAGTACATTTATCACAGGGTTCCATCGTTGAAATCCCTCACAAGCTAATTAAGTATGGGAATGCCTAATTTAGGGCTTTGGCACTTTCGGTGCGCTTCCGAGGAAATCCAAGGGAGGTTATGGTCCAACATAATGTTTTAATACCTTCCCATGCATTTTATTTCACCCAAGTCGCACATGTGGGTCCATAGGAGTTGATTAACAAATCTGCTCAAAATGTGCAAAGTTTCCAAACTGCCATGTTTGACCTCGATGTGTGTGTAGCTGGAGGTGAATCTATAAAATCTAATCAAATGGGTTTGTTACAAATATAACCAATTATGTATATCCAAAAAAAAATCTCAATATTAGAATTCTTATAAAATTTATACGCAGGTCTTGGAGGCAGTTTTGTAAAAAATCACTATTTTTTCAGATTTCTAAGACATTGCAAAAAAATCTAAACAGCCAACTTTGGGCACGATTTCAGAGGAGCTGGATTCGAATGAGACAAATCCAAGATATTTTGGGATATTTGTGGGGATATTTTAGGAGATTTTGGGAGACGCCAGGAAGAAGCTGGAGCCGACTGCAGAAGTTGGGATATTTGTGGGGTACACAGAAACACCCCATAATTATCATGTGTATTTGCCAAACAATCGAATGACTGTGGTGCGACGGGATATAAAATTCAATGAGTTGAAAGCCATGAAGTTGTAACTTGAGAGGGAGCTACACTTGCATGCAAAGGAGGAGCTACTTGTTCCCAAAGATGAGCCTCTAGATGTCGATCAGCCATAAGAGATTCATGGAGTGGAGGAGTCCACTCATGCAGAACCAAACATCAAACAAGGCAGAAAGCGTACCATAGAAGCTGAGAGACTGAAGCTTGATGCAACACAGAATGTAGAAGTCCCTACATCACAGCGCAGACAGAGACAGTCACCTGACCAATTTACTGGATACATGGCTCTCATGAGAAAGTGTATCATGACAGAGCCATATTCTTTTGAAGAAACAATGCAGGAGCCCACATGGGTAGATCCCATGGTGGAGGAGTATGAATCCATTGTCAGAAACAGTGCTTGGGAAATTGTTCCAAGGCCGGTGGGTCAATCAATTGTAGGATCAAGATGGATCTACAAGATAAAGCAAGTTGTTGATGGGAGCATCGAGAAGTATAAGGCAAGATTTGTTTCACGAGGCTTCTCATAGATCGAGGGGATTGATTATGAAGAAACCTTTGCAAATGTCGCACGGTATTCTTCCATAAGGACCATCCTTGCTCTCTCAGCGCAGATGGGTTGGCACATTCATCAGATGGATGTGAAGACTATGTTCCTTAATGGGATCATTGAGGAAGAAGTGTACATTGAGCAGCGTGAAGGATTTAAGATTTTCAGCAGCGAGTCGCATGTATGCAGGCTCAGAAGAGCGTTTCATGCGCTGAAGCAAGCACCATGTGCTTGGTACACACAGATCGACAGCTATTTCACTGGACTTGGCTTCACCAAGGGTGAGGCGAATGCAAAACTATACAAAATTGTGGTGGAGGGTAAGCTTTTAATCATTGTTCTTTATGTTGATGATTTAATACTAACGAGTGATGAGCAGTTGATACACTCATGCAAGCCAGATCTTGCAAAGGATTTTGAGATGAAGGATTTGGGCCTCCTTCATTATTTCCTTGGATTGGAAATATGGCAGCGGGATGGTGAATTGTTTGTGTCTCAAGGCAAGTATGCTCGGGAGATACTTGAGAAGTTTCACATGCAAGGATGCAAGCCTATTGATACTCCTCTTCCAGGAAATTGGAGGAAATAGGATGCTACATCGGCAAAGGTAGTGGATGCCATTGTTTATCGACAGTTGGTGGGTTCGCTCATGTATTTAGTTAATACAAGACCGGACATATGTTATGCGATGAACCAGCTTTCACAAGCGATGGTTAAGCCTACCAAGCTCTTTTGGAACGCAGGCAAGCATGTCCTGAGATATCTCAGGGACACATCTGAGTATGGCTTATGGTACAGATAAACGGATGAGGTGAAGTTGCATGGCTTCACGGATGCAAATTGGGCAGGCAGCCCAACAAACAGAAAGAGCACATCAGGAGGGGTTTTCAGTATCGGATCTACAGCAGTTTGTTGGTACAGTAGGAAACAAAGATCTGTGGCACTCAGTTCAGCAGAAGAAGAATACATGGCAGCAAGTCAAGTTGCATGTGAGGCTATCTGAATGAGGAAGATCCTGGTCGGTTTGTTTGGTTCACATTTAGATCCTACAGTGATACATTGTGATAATCAGAGTTGCATTAAACTCTCGATTAATCATGTGTTTCACGATAGATTTAAACATATTGATATTCGGTATCATCATATCAGAGATTGTGTGTAGCGGAAGATCATGTTGCTTTAGTACATTCCTATGGAAGATCAGGATGCAGACATTCTGACGAAGGCGCTCACCAGGAGAAAATTCGAATACCATAGAGGCAGGATCGGGGTGAAGGATAATCCCTATCTTGTTGAGAGGGAGTGTTGAGATTTAACAAGATGATGAGCTTAGTTAAAATCAGTCAACTTCACTAAGTGGGCCCACAGGCTATTTTTAGGTGTAAGACTATTTTTAGACTATGTCTATTTTTAGACATGGTGATCATATTTCAGCAGTTGCAGGATGTTATTTGTCAATGGTTGGTCAAGTTGGAAAAATAGATGAAATTATATTTTTAGAATATTGGGCGAATTCTATTTATATATCGTCGATCTAAAAATATAAGTGTCGATTATTATTAGCACTTAATAATAATTAGACTCTAAATATCAACTTATTCTCTAACTACAGTGCATGTCAGTTCCAGTGGAGACCCAGTGGAGAGATAGGTGAAAGGGTGAGATGGACTATCTGATGTGACTATAGTGATGCATTGGTTGCATCACACACACATTAGAGTTGCCAATGAGGATTGCGCAGTCAAGGCAAGGCCAATTGGAATTCATTCAGGGGTCTTATTCAGCAGGGATTGCACAGTGGAGGCAAGCTATTAGGTGGCAAGAAATCAGTGCATGGATTTGCATATTTCTTATTGTTAGTGTATGGCGATTGATTGTACTGAGAGTTTGAAGTACTAAGCTTTGTATGAGATTGTTACATGATCCCATGATACATAATATATGATAATTGGGGTTTTTAGCTTCAAGCTTTCCCGTTAAACAATTGTGTTATGTGCGATTGTTTTTATTGTTTCATGTGTTTGCAATTGAGTTTAAATTTCCACAAAAGATTAAAAGGGGAAAGATTATGTATTTACCAAGAAGATAAATATTGTTAGATCAGGAGAATATGGATATATACATGCATATTTTATATAATTTCTACATGGTATCAGAGCACTGTTAATTCTTGAATATTGCAATTGTGAAGAATTGTTGAGTTTGTGCTGGTGGGCAATTCAAATTTACTGTAGAAAATTTCTTCATGCGACAGTTTAGTATACATTGAAATGTATTTCAATGGGTTGCGATTGGAGTATGCCCTTGAGGGAAGCTCGAATTACATAGCCTACAAGGATAGGATGGAGGCGGTGGTGGAAGATAATGCACTGAAGGATTTCATCGATAGCGATGTTCCTAAGTCTGGTTCTAGCGATGTTGCATTACTTGACGCATGGCAAAATAAGGTAGCAAAGACAAGAAGAATTCTGTTGGAAGCTGTGAAGGACCATATTGTGTCCATCCTTCACAGGAAAGCCACTCCATTTGAAATGTGGAAGGCTTTGACAGATACGTTCCAAAGCAGCAGTGACCAAAGGAAGTTGGCGCTGAAATATAAGCTCAAAAAAATAAAAATGGAGAAGGGCGACAGTATTCCAAAATATCTCACGAAGTTTTTCCACTGTAGGGATGAACTGGGAAGTGTGGGGATTACTATTGATGATGAAGACTTGGTGAGCTTGGCTCTCCTTGGGCTTCCGAAGAGTTGGCATAGCTACGAAGACTCTGTCAATGGATGGGATAAATTGCCGAGATGGGAGCGACTTTGGTCCGATCTTGTGCAAGAAGAGATAAGGCGAAGTACCAGGGATGGATTTTCATCGAAGAATGATGATGAAGAGAATTGCGCTTTGGTTTCCAAAGCAAGGAAAGGGAAGGGGAATAAATTCCCTTCAAAATCCGAGGCTAAAGGCAAGAAGCGGGATTTGTCCAAAGAGAAGTGTTTTCACTGTCACGAACATGGGCATTTCGCCACTAACTACCCACAGAAAAGAAAAACAAGAAGGTTGTTGGAGCTG
Organism: Pinus albicaulis; assembly: GCA_034641835.2. Lineage (NCBI taxonomy): Eukaryota > Viridiplantae > Streptophyta > Pinopsida > Pinales > Pinaceae > Pinus > Pinus albicaulis. The sequence goes on along the minus strand of CM076579.1, from coordinate 1,397,100,296 downwards.
CAGCTTGAGATGCCTTAACCTCACAATTTGAACTTCATTTCTCTTTGGTTGCATGCTTGGTTTCAAGCTCAATGGGATCGGTGTGGTATCTTGATAGTGGTATGTATTTCCATATGACGGGAGACAAGGAGTTGTTTAGTGACTTGGAGGAGAAGGACCTTCAAATGCATATAGAGATAGGTGACGATGGTCGATACAGTGAGTTCGGCATTGGGACCATTACCTTTGAGAGGGAGTCAGGTAATCCATTTCTGTTGAAAGATGTTATGCATGTTCCAGGTCTGAAGAAGAAATTGGTCTCGATCGCAATGTTGGGAGACATAGGTTATGACGTTGTTTTCAGCGAGGGAAAAGCTTTCCTGCGACACAAAACAACGGGTCAAACGAAGAGGATAGGGATTTGAGCTAAGAATATCTATAAGCTGGAGGTAGATGGTTGTGCTGCAATGATGGGCAAAGCAGAAGAAGTGGTGAGTCGGGATGAGGGCGAATTATGGCACAGGATATTTGGCCATCGTCACCACGACGCTTTGAAGATTTTGCAGCAGATTTCTATTGGACTTCCCAAGGGCACTCTTGTGCTTTCAGATCAGTGCAAGGGATGTAATATGGGTAAGTTTGTGAAGACGGCCTTTCATGAGAAGGAGAACCATGCTTCGATGATCCTGGAGAGAATTCACACAGACGTGTGTGGACCTTTCTCGGTTGCTTCAACAGCAAAACACAGGTATTATGTTATATTTGTTGATGACTATTCTCGTAGATGATGGATCTTCTTCATGCAAAAGAAGAGCGAAACATTTTCAAAGTTCTGTGAGTTTAAAGCATTGGTGTAGGAGTCGGGGAAGCAAGTGAAGGCTCTACGGAGCGATAATGGTGGTGAATATATCTCGAACGAATTCAAAGACTTCTGTAGAAAAGAAGGAATTCGAAGAGAACTCATAGTGTCTCATAACTCACAGCAGAATGGGGTCGCAGAGAGGAAGAACAAAATGATCGTGGGTGTTACACGAGCTATGTTGCATGACCAGGGCCTACCGATGCACTTGTGGGCGGAAGCATGCAACACTACGGTTTATGTGCAAAACCGTTGTCCTCATAGAGTACTTGGCATAAATACACCTGAAGAAGCTTTTACAGGTAAGAAGCCTAATATTTATCATTTGAAGATTTTTGGCTCATCTGCTTACATTCATGTGACAAAGGACGCCAGGAAGAAGCTGGAGCTGATTGCAGAAGTTGGGATATTTGTGGGGTACACAGAAACACCCCATAATTATCGTATGTATTTTCCAAACAATCGAATGACTATGGTGCGACAAGATATAAAATTCAATGAGGTGAAAGCCATGAAGTTGTCGCTTGAGAGGGAGCTACACTTGCATGCAGAGGAGGAGCTACTTGTTCCCAAAGATGAGCCTCTATATGTGGATCAGCCACAGGAGGAGATTCATGGAGTGGAGTAGTCCACTCATGCAGAACCAAACATCAGACAAGGCATAAAGCATACCACAGAAGCTAAGAGACTGAAGCTTGATGCGGCACAGAATGTAGGTGTCCCTACATCACAGCACAAACAGAGACAGTCACCTGACCAATTTATTGGATACATGGCTCTCATGAGAAAGTGTATCGTGACAGAGCCATATTCTTTTAAAGAAGCAATGCAAGAGCACACATGGGTAGATGCCATGGTGGAGGAGTATGACTCCATTGTCATAAATAGTGCTTGGGAGATTGTTCCAAGGTCGGTGGGTAAATCAGTTGCAGGATCAAGATGGATCTACAAGGTAAAGCAAGTTGTTGATGGGAGCGTCGAGATGTATAAGGCAAGATTTGTTGCTTCAGGCTTCTCACAAATCGAGGGGATTGATTATGAAGAAACCTTTGCACCTGTCGAACGGTATTCTTCCATAAGGACCATCCTTGCTCTCTCAGTGCAGATGGGTTGGCACATTCATCAGATGGACGTGAAGACTGCGTTCCTTAATGGGATCATTGAGGAAGAAGTGTGCATTGAGCAGCCTGAAGGATTTGAGATCTTCAGCAGCAAGTCGCATGTGTGCAGGCTCAAAAGAGTGTTGTATGCACTAAAGCAAGCACCACGTGCTTGGTACACACGGATCGATAGCTATTTCAATGGACTTGGCATCACCAAGGGTGAGGTGGATGCAAACCTGTACCAAATTGTGGTGGAGGGTTAGATTTTAATCATTGTTCTTTATGTTGATGATTTAATACTAACGGGTGATGAGCAGTTGATACACTCATGCAAGCCAGATCTTGCAAAGGAGTTTGAGATGAAGGATTTGGGCCTCCTTCATTATTTCCTTAGATTGGAAATATGGCAACGGGAAGGTGAATTTTTTATGTCTTAAGGCAAGTATGCTCAGGAGATACTTGAGAAGTTTCTCATGCAAGGCTACAAGCCTATTGAAACTCCTCTTCCAAGAAATTGGAGGAAAGAGGATGCTACATCAGCAGAGTTAGTGGATGCCACTGTTTATCGACAGTTGGTGGGTTCGCTCATGTATTTAGTTAATACAAGACCGGACATATGTTATGTGGTGAACCAGCTTTCACAAGCGATGGTTAAGCCTGCCAAGATCTTTTGGAAGGAAGGCAAGCATGTCCTGAGATATCTCAGGGGCACATCTGAGTATGACCTATGGTACAGACAGACGGATGAGGTGAAGTTGCATGGCTTCACGAATGCAGATTGGGCAGGCAGCCCAACTGACAGAAAGAGCACATCAGGAGGGGTTTTCAGTATCGGATCTACAGCAATTTTTTGGTACATTAGGAAACAAAGATTTGTGGCACTCACTTCAGAGGACGCAGAATACATGGCAGCAAGTCAAGCTACATGTGAGTCTATCTGAATGACGAAGATCCTGGTCGGTTTGTTCGGTTCACATTTAGATCCTACTGTGATACATTGTGATAATCAGAGTTGCATTAAACTCTCGATTAATCCTATGTTCACGATAGATCTAAAAATATTGATATTCGGTATCATTGTATCAGAGATTGTGTGCAGTGGAAGATCATGTTGCTTCAGTACATTCCTATGGAAGATCAGGATGCACACATTCTGACGAAGGCGCTCACCAGGGGAAAATTTGAATACCATAGAGGCAGGATCGGGCCCACAGGCTATTTTTAGGTGTAAATCTATTTTTAGACTATGTCTATTTTTAGACATGGTGATCATATTTTAGAATTTGCAGGATGTTATTTGTGGATGGTTGGTCAAGTTGGAAAAATAGATGAAATTCTATTTTTAGAATATTGGGCGCAGTCTATTTATATATCGTCGATCTAAAAATAAAAGTGTTGATTATTATTAGCCTTTAATAATAATCAGACTCTAAATATCAACTTATTCTCTAACTACAGTGCATGTTAGTTCTAGTGGAGACCCAATGGAGAGATAGGTGAAAGGGTGAGATGGACTATCTATTGTGTCTATAGTGATGCATTGATTGCATCACACACACATTGGAGTTGCCAATGAGGATTGCGCAGTCAAGGCAAGTTCAATTGGAATTCATTCAGCGGTCTTCTTCAGCAGGGATTGCGCAGTGGAGGTAGGCTATCAAGTGGCAAGAAATCAGTGCATGGATTTGCAGATTTCTTCTTATTAGTGTGTGATGATTGATTGTACTGAGAGCTTGATTTACTAAGCTTTGTATGAGATTGTTACATGATCTCCATGATACATAATATATGATAGTTGGGGTTTTTAGCTTCAGACTTTCCCGTTAAACAACTGTGTTATGTGCGATTGTTTTTATTGCTTCATGTGTTTGAAATTGAGTTTAAATTTCCGCAAAAGATTAACAGTGGAAGGATTCTATATTTAGCAAGAAGATAAATATTGTTAGATCAGGAGCATCTGAATATATACATGCATATGTTATATAATTTCTACATGATATCAGAGCAGTGTTAATTCTTGAAGATTGCAATTGTGAAGAATTGTTGAGTTTGTGCTGGTGGACAATTCAAATTTGTTGTAGAAAATTTCTTGGTGCGATAGTTGAGTATACATTGAAATGTCTTTCAATGGGTTGCGATTGGAATATGCCCTTGAGGGTAGCTCGAATTACATAGCCTGCAAGGATAGGATGGAGGCGATGCTGGAAGATAATGGACTGAAGGACTTCATTGATAGCGATGTTCCTAAGTCGGGTTCTAGCGATGCTGCATTACTTGACGCATGGAAAAAGAAGGTAGCAAAGACAAGAAGAATTCTATTGGAAGTTGTGAAGGACCATATTATGTCCAACCTTCATGGGAAAGCCACTCCATTTGAAATGTGGAAGGCTTTGACAGATTTGTTCCAAAGCAGCAGTGACCAAAGGAAGTTGGCGCTAAAAGATAAGCTCAGAAAAATAAAAATGGAGAAGGGCAACAATATTCCAAAATATCTCACGAAGTTTGTCCACTGTAGGGATGAACTAGGAAGTGTGGGGATTACTGTTGATAATGAAGACTTGGTGATCTTGGCTCTCCTTGGGCTTCCGAAGAGTTGGCATAGCTACGAAGACTATGTCAATGGACGGGAGAAACTGCCGAGATGGGAGCAACTTTGGTCGGATCTTCTGCAGGAGGAGATAAGGCGAAGTACCAGGGATGGCTTTTCATCAAAGAATGATGATGAAGAGAATTGTGCTTTGGCTTCCAAAGCAAGGAAAGGGAAGGGGAAGAAATTCCCTTCAAAATCCGAGGCTAAAGGCAAGAAGCAGGATTTGTCCAAAGTGAAGTGTTTTCACTGTCATGAACATGGGCATTTCGCCACTAACTACCCACAGAAAAAGAAGAACAAGAAGGTTGTTGGAGCTGCAGCTGGAGATGCCTTAACCTCGCAATTTGAACTTCATTTCTCTTTGATCGCATGCTTGGTTTCAAACTCAATGGGATCGGTATGGTATCTTGATAGTGGTACGTCTTTCCATATGACGGGAGACAAGGAGTTGTTTAGTGATTTGGAGGAGAAGGACCTTCAAATGCATATAGAGATGGGCGACGATGGTCGATACAGTGCATCCAGCATTGGGACCATTACCTTTGAGACGGAGTCAGGTAATCCATTTCTGTTGAAAGATGTTATGCATGTTCCAGGTCTGAAGAAGAACTTGGTCTCGGTCACAATGTTGGAAGACAAAGGTTATGATGTTGTTTTCAGCGAGGTAAAAGCTTTCATGTGACAAAAAACAATGGGTCAAACGAAGAGGATAGGGATTCGAGTTAAGAATCTCTACAAGCTGGAGGTAGATGGTTGCGTTGCAATGATGGGCAAAGCAGAAGAAGTGGTGAGCCGGGATGAGGGTGAATTATGGCACAGGAGATTTGGCCATCGTCACCATGACGCTTTGAATATTTTGCAGCAGATTTCTACTGGACTTCCCAAGGGCACTCTTGTGCAGTCAAATCAGTGCAAGGGATGTACTATGGGTAAGTTTTTGAAGACGGCCTTTCATGAGAAGGAGAACCGTGCTTCGGTGATCCTGGAGAGAATTCACACAGACGTGTGTGGACCTTTCTCGGTTGCTTCAACAGCAAAACACAGGTATTATGTTATATTTTTTGATGACTATTCTCGTAGATGATGGATCTTCTTCATGCAGAAGAAGAGCGAAACATTCTCAAAGTTCTGTGAGTTTAAAGCATTGGTGGAGAAGGAGTCAGGGAAGCAAGTGAAGGCTCTACGAAGCGATAATAGTGGTGAATATATTTCGAACGAATTCAAAGACTTCTACAGCAAATAAGGAATTCGAAGAGAACTCATCGCCTCATAACCCACAGCAGAATGGGGTCATGGAGAGGAAGAACAGAATGATCGAGGGTGTTGCACGAGCTATGTTGCATGACCAGGGCCCACTGATGCACTTGTGGGCGTAAGCATGCAACATTGCGGTTTATGTGCAAAACCGTTGTCCTCATAGAGTACTTGGCATGAGTACACCTGAAGAAGCTTTTACTGGTAAGAAGCCTGATATTTCTCATTTGAAGATTTTTGGCTCATATATTTACATTCATGTGACAAAGGATGTTAGGAAGAAGCTGGAGCCAACTACAAAAGTTGGGATATTTGTGGGGTACATAGAAACACCCCATAATTATCGTGTGTATTTGCCAAACAATCAAATCACTGTGGTGTGACGGGATATAAAATTCAATGAGGTGAAAGCCATGAAGTTGTCGCTTGAGAGGGAGCTACACTTACATGCAGAGGAGGAGCTACTTGTTCCCAAAGATGAGCCTCTAGATGTGGATCAGCCACAGGAGGAAATTCATGGAGTGGAGGAGTTCACTCATGCAGAACCAAATATCAAACAAGGCAGAAAGCGTACCACAGAAGCTGAGAGACTGAAGCTTGATGCGGCACAGAATGTAGGAGTCCCTACATCACAGCGCAAACATAGACAGTCACCTGACCGATTTACTGGATACATGGCTCTCATGAGAAAGTGTATCATGACAGAGCCATATTCTTTTGAAGAAGCAGTGCAGGAGCCCACATAAAAAAGTAGATGCCATGGTGGAGGAGTATGACTCCATTGTCAGAAACGGTGCTTGGGAGATTGTTCCAAGGAGCGGTGCACGCTGCTGATGGGAGCATCGAGAAGTATAAGGCAATATTTGATGCCCGAGGCTTCTCACAGATTGAGGGGATTGATTATGAAGAAACCTTTGCACCTGTCGCACGTTATTCTTCCTTAAAGACCATCCTTGCTCTCTCAGCGCAAATGGGTTGGCACATTCATCAGATGGATGTGAAGACTATGTTCTTTAATGGGATCATTGAAGAAGAAGTGTACATTGAGTAGCCTGAAGGATTTGAGATCTTCAACAGCAAGTCGCATGTGTGCAGGCTCAAAAAAGCATTTTATGGGCTGAAGCAAGCACCACGTGCTTGGTACACACAGATCAACATCTATTTCACTGGACTTGGCTTCACCAAGAGTGAGGCGAATGCAAAACTGTACCAAATTGTGGTGGAGGGTAAGCTTTTAATCATTGTTTTTTATGTTGATGATTTAAAAATAACAGGTGATGAGCAGTTGATACACTCATGCAATCCAGATCTTGCAAAGGAGTTTGAGATGAAGGATTTGGGTCTCCTTCATTATTTCCTTAGATTGGAAATATGGCAGCGGGAAGGTCAATTGTTTGTGTCTCAAGGTAAGCATGCTCAGGAGATACTTGAGAAGTTTCACATGCAAGGCTACAAGCCTATTGATACTCCTCTTCCGGGAAATTGGAGGAAAGAGGATGCTACATCGGCAGAGGTAGTGGATGCCACTGTTTATCGACAGTTGGTGGGTTCGCTCATGTATTTAGTTAATACAAGACCAGACATATGCTATGCGGTGAACCAGCTTTCACAAGCGATGGTTAAGCCTACCAATCTCTTTTGGAAGGCAGGCAAGCATGTCCTGAGATATCTCAAGGGCACATCTGAATATGGCTTATGGTACAGACAGACGAATGAGGTGAAGTTGCATGGCTTCACGGATGCAGATTGGGCAGAGAAAGAGCACATCAAGAGGAGTTTTTAGTATCGGATCTATTGTAGTTTCTTGGTACAGCAAGAAACAAAGATCTGTGGCACTGAGTTCAGCGGAAGCAGAATACATGGCAGCAAGTCAAGTTGCATGTGAGGCTATCTGGATGAGGAAGATCCTAGTCGGTTTGTTCGGTTCACATTTAGATCCTACAGTGATACATTGTGATAATCAGAGTGTCATTAAACTCTCGATTAATCTTGTGTTTCACGATAGATCTAAACATATTGATATCCGGTATCATCATATCAGAGATTGTGTGCAGCGAAAGATCATGTTGCTTCAGTACATTCCTACGGAAGATCAGGATGCAGACATTCTGACGAAGGCGCTCACCAGGAGAAAATTCGAATACCATAGAGGCAGGATCGGGGTGAAAAATAATCCCTATCTTCTTGAGAGGGAGTGTTGAGATTCAACAAGATGATGAGCTTAGTGAAAATCAATCACCTTCACTAAGTGGGCCCACAGGCTATTTTTAGGTGTAAGTCTATTTTTAGACATGGTGATCATATTTCAGAAGCTGTAGGATGTTATTTGTGTATGGTTTGTCAAGTTGGAAAAATAGATGAAATTCTATTTTTAGAATAGTGGGCGAAGTCTGTTTATAGATCGTCGATCTAAAAATACAAGTGTCGATTATTATTAGCCCTTAATAATAATCAGACTCTAAATATCAACTTATTCTCTTGGAGCACTTTATTTCAGTATATAGATTTGGAAAATCAGTGGGCTGAAGGAATTACGCAATTCCTAGGGTTTATTGGTGGTTCATGCATGGAGGACTTAGTTAGAACTGAAGTGGCAAAGTTATGACAGAGTTGGACGAGTAGTTCATGGAGTTGTTATTCGGTTTAACTCAGTTAATCGAGTTAAACTCAGTTGAGCTAGTTGTATCTAATCTAACTGAATGATACACTAGTGAGAGTGGAGTGAATTAATTAGTTAATTAATTCACAAATAATAACTCATTAATCAACTGAACAAATACAACAGTTAACTACAGGCAGCATGTCGGGCCCAAATGAGACCCGTATGGAGAGATAGGTGAAAGGGTGAGATGGACTATCTGTTGTGACTATAGTGATGCATTGATTGCATCACACACACATTGGAGTTTCCAATGAGGATTGTGCAGTCAAGGTAAGGCCAATTGAAATTCATTCAAGGGTCTTCTTCAGTACGGATTGCCCAGTGGAGGCAGGCTATCAGGTGGCAAGAAATCAGTGCATGGATCTGTAGATTTCTTCTTGTTAGTGTGTGACGATTGATTGTACTGAGAACTTGATGTACTAAGCTTTGTATGAGATTGTTACATGATCTCAATGATACATAATATATGATAGTTGGGGTTTTTAGCTTCAGGATTTCCCATTAAACAACTATGTTATGTGCAATTGTTTTTATTGCTTCATGTGTTTGCAATTGCGTTTAAATTTCCGCAAAAGATTAACAGTGGAAGGATTCTGTATTTAGCAAGAGGATAAATATTGTTAGATCAAGAGAATCTTGATATATACATGCATATGTTATATAATTTCTACACATTCAACAAAATCAGAATATACTAGCTAATGGTTTGGTTTTTTCAGCAATAACTTGTAAGTTACCTCATCGCAACAGACGACACACAGTGGAAGTTAAACATCATCCAGTTGTACTTGATAACATGAAATATTGGCAAGTATTTTGGAATGACAAATAGATTGAAAGTTTCTGACATTCAAAGGATGAGTTTAAGAATAGTAGTATAGATTTGGATTGTGAATTAGAAAGTCAAACTGATGTACAGATTAGTATGAATAAATAGTTTGATGTCTCTGATGTAAATATTTCAGTAAATAAAATTGTTCATAAACCAGAATCCCATGAAAAAGACCCAAAAAAAAGGAATTTGAGGTACTTCAGCTCAAGGATAATGTCCTACCTAGAGATCTTGTCCCATTAGAAGAACTTTTTGATTTCAACGATGTAGCGAAAAAGCCAAAAATGGAACCCATAGGAGCAAACATAGAAGAGTGTAACATAGATAGTGAACAGAATCCCAAAATGATAAAACTCTCAAAATCACTGCCTATTGTTACAAAACAAAGGTACATAGCCTTGTTCAAAGAATTCATAGATGTTTTTGCATGGAGTTATGAAGATCTGAAAGCCTATAACACTAGTATCATACAGCATAAAATACCAATCAAAGAAGATTAAAAACCATTTAAACAAAAACTACATAGGATAAATCATGTCCTAATGCATTTGGTTGATAAAGAAATAAAAAAAAATGTATGATGCTAAAATCATAGTTCCTATCAGATATTTTAAATGGGTATCTAACATTGTTCCTACAAGAAAGAAAACTGGAGAAATCAGATCATGCATTGATTTCAGAAATATAAACAAGGTTTCCTTAAAAGACAACTACCCACTACCAAAAATGGATCACATATTACAAAGGGTAGTGGAATCTAGTAGGATTTCTTTATTAGATGGTTTCTCATGTTACAACCAAGTCTTAGTGCATCTTGATGATCAGGATAACATTGCCTTCACTACTCCATGGGGAAATTTCATGTATGTGAAAATGCTCATTGGGTTGATGAATGTTGGAGCCACTTTCCAGAGAGCAACGGATGTTGCTTTTGCTGATGAAATTGGGCATTTTATTGTGATTTAGCTTGATGACATTAATGTCTATTTGAAAACTGATGAGGAATACTTGGCACATCTAAGAAGAGTCTTTGAAAAATGTAGAAGGTTTGGCATCTCATTAAATCCTAAGAAAACACTTTTCGGTCTTGAAAAAGGAAAGCTTCTAGGTCATTTTATCTCTAAGGATGGTATTAGGATTGATCCTAGTAGGATTGAAGGTATACTTAAAATCATTCACCCAAGAAATCTCAAAGAGCTTCAGTCTTTTATTTTTAAAATCAATTTCCTAAGGAGATTCATTCCTAACCTTGCAGAACTTCTTAGAAACATAACCAACATGCTTAAAAAATGTTCAAAAATCAAGTGGAATATTGAAGCTAAACAATCTTTTGATCTAGTCAACCATGCATTGACAATAGCTCCAGTGCTAATTAGCCCAAATTTTACCAAAGATTTCATAATATTTTCCTTTGCTTCTGAACACACTATTGCAGTTGTCCTATTGCAGAAAAACAGTGAAGGATTTGAACAGCCTATTGCATTCTTTAGCAAAGCTTTAAGGGATGCCTCTTTGAAATACAACATTATGGGAAAACAGGCTTTTGCATTGGTTAAAGCAATAAAATATTTTAGAGTATATATTTTTCATTCTCATATTATTGCTTATGTACCTAATTCAGTGGTCAAAGACATTTTAACGCAGAATGGGCCTGATGGAAAGCAAGGCAAATGGATTTCCATCATTCTGGAATATGATTTAGAAATCAAGCCTACCAAATTGATTAAAGGACAAAGACTGGCCGAACTGATGACTGAGTCAAATTTTCAGGCACTGGATATCAACATGGTCTATTCATTGGATGACCAAGAGGAACAGGCAAATCCACAAATTGATGAAGCATTCCTAAACTCCCCCTGGTATGCAAACCTTGTATATGTTTCATTCAACTTAAATGCTCCTCCTGGTCTGACAAAACAAAAGCAAGAGTTATGAAGATGAAAGCAGTTAAATTTTGCATTTTAGAAAATGCCTTATACTAGAAAGATGTTGGGGGTATTTTACTCAAATGTTTGTTGAAAGATTGTGCAGAAAAAATTTTGCACGAGTTCCATGTAGATAACTGTGGTGGACACCTTTACTAGAAAACCACTGCAAATAAAATCCTTAGGGCTGGTTTTTATTGGCCAACTTTATTCCATGACATACATAAGATGGTAATTTCCTGTCATAAATGCCAAATATTTGAAGGAAAGAGAAAATTGTTACCCCTTCCATTAAAGCATATTTCAATTGAAATCCCTTTCCAACAATGGGGATTAGATTTCATTGGTGAAATTCATCCTCCCTCATCTGCTCGGCATAAGTGGATTCTTACTGCCACTGACTACTTTACCAAATGGATAGAAGCCACTCCTTCCAGAAATGCCACTGATTATGTCATTATTAAATTCCTTGAAACTAATATCCTTTCCAGATTTGGTTGTCTTAGAAAACTCATCACTGATAATGCTGCAGCCTTTAAGTCCAAGAAAATTGTTGATTTTTGTCATAAATACCACATTACGTTGGGACATTCAATAGCTTATTACTCTCATGGTAATGGGTTAGATGAATCCTCAAATAAAATTTTGGTGAATATCATCAATAAGCTATTAGAAGACAACAAGAAATCTTGGCATAACAAGTTGGTCAATGCACTTTGAGCTGACAGACTTATTACCAAAAAATCAATTGGAATGTCACCATACCAATTGGTCTATGGAATGGATGCAGTTTTTCCTTCCTCATTAGGAGTTCCAGTCATGAGGATCATTCAAGAAATACAAGTTGAACCAAATGATGTACAGAGAAGGATCAATCAAACTATTCAATTACAACAATCTAGAGAAGAGGTCTCTAACAAGACCCAATTTGTTCAGGAAAATATCAAGAAGATCTTTGACTAGGAGATAAAGTGTTGAAATGGGATTCTAGAAAAGAAGATAAAGGAAAACATGGAAAATTTGACAACCTTTGGCAAGGACCATATATTATTCATGCATTCAGGGGAAACAATTCTTATTTTCTTAAAGAGCTAGATGGAACAGAGATACCTGGAGGACCTGTCAATGACAGGATGTTGAAACATTACTTCTCTTAAGAATATAGTTTTATCCTTCATCATTGTGAATACCATAGTTTTTACAGTTTGTGATTGGATAACTTATTAACAAAGGTTGAAGCCCGCAGAGAAGGCCCTAAGCCTGGTTTGATGAGCTATCATAAAACAAAAAAAGAATTCAAATGAATACATTGCAAAAATGGAGTACTCAAGGCTACTGATCTATGTTCTTGACACTTCACTTGGAGAAGTGCCATCCCCCGCTGGAGCCACTGTTAGGGTCCTATAAATTATAGGATCTCGAGGAGATTTAGTATTTTATAGTTGTAATTTCATATTGTACATGATTCTCAATATTCAAATGATTTCCAAAAAAATGAAAAAGAAAAAAGGGTATGTTGCAACAAGAAAAAGTTGAAAAGAATGAAAGAAAAGAAAAGAAAACCCCACAAAATAAATATTGAAGTGCTTCAAGTCAAAATGCCACTACTGATAAATTAGTTTGTTCAATTCATACAGTTTAAGCATGATTGAACAAGTTTGAATTTCTGTCAAATAGGATAGTGAATAAAGGCCTACCAACAGTTTAATCTTGGTAAGTAAGTAGCTAGGTAGGAATGAAATTGATTCAACAATCTATTCTGAATCAATAGGTGAAATAAGAGGTAGGGTAGGATAGATTTTCATAAAAAAAAATATGATCTGGGTCTGTTAATTTAAATGCACCTTCCAAAGAAAAGTTGAAAAAATGTTAGATTAGAAGAAAGGGTAGGTAGAAAAAGGAAGGTGATTTAGGAAAGACATGAAAAATTTTATCCTAAGTTGCAGTGCGAAGATATTTTATATGACGGAGAAGGCAAAGGGATGAATGTTTTAATCCAAAGTTCAAAGGTTTGATTCATAAAAGGGTATTTGTCATATTTCACCCTTATACCTATGTTTTACCCTTACATATCACTCCACCCTCATTTCATTCATTTCCCGACCCCACCATCCATCCCATCACATCTATTAACACCCTGCCACTTTTCCCTTCATCTCAACTCATTCATCTTAATCTGGTGGCTAATATTCATCTTTGGCCCCCTTGCACCATCTGAACTTTATTGTCGGGCAGGGGGGGGAGGTCTGAAGTTAGCGGTATTGGAATACAACCCCCAACATACGTGGCAGGGGCAAGTGAGTTCGCACCCCCCCTCACCAAAGCCTCTTGCCGCGTGCTACCCCCTCTGAAAGTGGTATTCTCAGTCAACATAAAACCACCCTCCTAATCGTTATCCTTCCACCTATCCCATCGCGCCATCTCATCTACCCATTGCCCATCAAATCAATTCCGCTCTCGCCTAAATCAATTCATTGCATAATTAAATGAGATTAATCGTTAACCAACGGACCCGCACCATGGACAACAGGAAATCAAGGAAAACTATAAAATTTCTTCCACCCGCTTGTTTTGAACTTTACTGTGATATCAAATTACCACCCTTGCAACAAGTTTCACATTTTCTACAGGTCAAGTGCAACAATCCTAGTGTTTTCTCATGTTTCCTTATCTTCCTCGCTCAAATTCCGCTTCCGCACTCTACAAACCTGCACCATCAACAAAGTTAATCAATTCTGCTAAGTCATGCCGCCCAAGAAGAAAGGTCAAGAACCTTTCAATCCTATGGTTCACCCTCTAATTGGCCTAGATCATGCTAGCCTTGCAGACAAGGATTTTGAAATCCATGAGACCCTCCATGAGTTTGATCTTTTCGATGTTTATTGCTGGTTAAAGGACAAGTTAATACATGGTGTTGATGACATTGGTCTGTGGGACACAAATCTACCCCAGTACATTTTCCCTAAAACTCACAGTGCCCCAGAATTTATCAAAAAATGTTGTGCCTGCTACATCCCTAACTAGTGAGTTGTTATTACCCCTACAGGTGAAGTTTTGTTCACAATTAATGCCCAATCCATCATCCAAATGATGCAAGGACCCTCAGCAGAAAACACAACACCATTTTCCCAAGAATCCCTTATAGACCTATACCAAAAGATAGATGTTGAAAAAAGAGCCACAACCCTTGAGTTGTTCTTAACTGCAAACACCCCTTTACCCAACAAAAACCCTCCATATCCCTCATCCTTATTCCCTGAAAGAACCAAACAAATAGCCACAGTCCTAGCATATCTTCTTGGATATTACTCTGACCAATGGATAGATGAGGCAATTATAGGCTTTTTTACTATATTTTCCACAGATTCCAAGCTCTGTATAATGTTTGATTTTAGCCAATTCTTAGTTGACAGCATCCATGACCAATTTGTAAAATTTCATAATAAAGGAGTATTTAAGTATACTTATGTCATTGTTTATATGTTCTTGTATTTTCAATCAAAAAGGTTTCAGTTTGCTATGAAGAAGATGGATGAAGATAGACATCCACACTCTGTCATTTTTTGGACCACCCTATGTTGAGATTTTGTGTATTTGGGATAGCATCAGTGGTGCTCTAGGTCCCAAATTTTGAGGAAGGACTAGAGTACACTTGATCTACAAGACCCAGAAAGGGATTTGGGAAATTTCATCTAGTTTAGGAGATATTAAATTAGTTAATTATTTTAATGTATTTCCTAAGTTAAAACTTAGGGAACTTAAATAATTAAAGTGAATTTAATTAAACATGTGATGAAATTGTCTTAAGTCACACAGATCAAGTTTTTTTTTAATTTTAACCATTGATTCAAGATCTGACCATGGTCGTTAGTTTCCCAACGAGAAAAGTATAAAGGAAAGGCTTGGGGTCATTTGTAAAGACACACAAAGGCAGAGCACTAAAGCTAAGTTGAGATTTTAGGGCGGGTTTGCTAAGAATTCTAAGAAGTGTTTCAGCTGCAAAGAGGGGAATTTAGACCAAGGGGATGATCTGATCCCAGGGTCTAAAATCAACAAGAGGCAGAGATCAGCTCAGAGAGACAGCGCAGAGAAGTAGGAGAGCAGCAGCAGCAAGGAAAGCGTGATTTTTAGCTGGAAGCCCTCAGGGGTTACGCAGAGACCCTAAGGGGAAGCGTAAGGACTGCGTCACCCAGTCTAGGGTAACGCGGCCCTTTCCAGAGCAGCGCTAAGGGACGCAAAGGCTTCAGAGGCTGATGCAGGGGCTTCAGGGGCAGCATTGGGGTTTCTAGGCTCTAATTTTGGTTGAGTCTTGTAAATCTCGTTTGAGGGTGTGGATCAATCATTATTTTGACTTTAGAACAGTCAGTGAGTTGTAGATCTATTATTTCTCTATCAGTTTTTCCAGATCTAGAACCCAAATTTGTAGTATTCAAAAAATTCTTAATAATAAAACCCTCCAGCAACCAGAAGATCAGTTTTCCCGCATTGGGTTTTTCCGGGTACTATTTGTCCAAAAAATATATGTGTCACTTTGTCTATGTGTGCATGTACTTGTTCTAGATATGAATTGGTGAAGATTTGTTATGTGCTTTGCTTCGATTCTAATCTGAATTTATTCAGTTTATTTATCTAAGTATTAGTAAAACTTTTTGCATAAGTATAAGATTCAGAAATTTTCACATGGTATCAGAGCAATTGCAGATCTAGGAGGGTCACGAGCAAGAGACTGAAGGTTCTAGCTGCAGAAAGCAGATGGAAAAGCAGTAGAAACGCAGATCCGAAGGGACAACGCAGTTTTCAAAGGCAAATTCACGAAGAGGGAAGGGTGACGTTGTCTAACACTGTCTCCTAGCAAGCTCGCGCAATTACTGCGCAGAGGCAGCTCGTAAACAGCATTGGATTTGTTTGAAACCAACCAGTGTGATGCAGATCTGAATCTATCAGATCCAGAAAAGACTGAGAAGTCGTTGCAGAAATTCAGAAGGTGCTGGTGGGGTTAAAATTTTGAAGTTTTCATATTTTTAGCCTAAGCACAAGTGACAAAGAGCGGGAGGAGATCAGTGTCTTAGAGATTTTCTAGCCAAAGAAACTTGTAGTTTGATCAGAGGATCAAAGAGAGTTGAATCATTGTTGATTTGGCATATTTCCAAGGAGTGAAATCAATTGTCAGAGGGAGCAGAAGGTTTCTGTTTCACCAAGGGCCTTAGATCCAGTTCTCTAGAAAAGAGAAAGGGAAGTTCCGACACTTTCTGAGCAGATGGCTCCTCATGGATTGCGTGATCGGGACAGATTGGATGGCCTCTCCAACTTTTCAGTTTGGAAGGAAATGATCCTGATAGTCCTTGAGGCATATAATCTTAGAGACCATGCAGAGCAAACTTTGGCCACGCCGACCGATCCAGATCCCCTACGAAAGCATAAGGACGTTGTTGGGCATGACAAGTGGTTGATTATGGATGGAATTAAAGACCATATTGTACCACACTTAGCTAAGAAGGAGACAACTAATGAAATGTGGAAGGCCTTAATCTCCCTACATGAGGGAAAATATGTCCAAAGGAAGGTGTTGTTGGAGACTCAGATGAGGTCATTCATGATGACCAAGGGAGAAGACATGGAGCATTTTCTCTTCAGATTGCAGTCGATCAGAGATCAGTTGACTACAATCGGTGCTAAAGTGGACAATGATGTGATGGTTAGCTCTGCTCTCAATGCAGTCGCAGATGAGTGGGAAACCTTTGTCCAAAGTATCTTGGGCAAAGCAGACCTCCTAGATTCATACAGCTTGTGGGCAATTCTGCATCAAGAAGAACTCTGCAGAGTCACCAAGAAACAGTACAGCTTGGGATCAAGAAAAGAGAAGAAGGAAGATGAAGAAGATAAAACATTGGCATCAAAGAGGCAGCAGGGGAAGAAGAAGAAGGATCTGTCAAAGATCAAGTGCTTCCAGTGTGGTGAAATGGCACATTTTTTCCAGCAATTGTTCTCAAAAGAAAAAGGACAAGGAAGCTTCTTCTTCCAAGGTTGTTGTGGCAGATGATGGGTCAGAAGATGATGTGGCCATGAGCGCTCATGAACCATGAAAGTGGGGCGACATGGATATGTAGAGGAGCTACATAGTAGGGGGCAGGATCCTTGAGCAGCTCATCTCTTGGATCACATATGAGCTATGGGAGCCTTAAGACAGTAGTGGGACAAGTAGAGCAGTGGGTGCATAGATCACAGATGAAGCAGAGGCAGACCTGAAGACTAGGAGGAGCAACGCAGAGCAGAGCAGCGTAGAAGCAGCAGCAGCGCAGAGGTTGATGTGACTTCAGCAGCGCATAGCAGAGTTGTGGCAGCGCAAAAGGCTTCAGAGGGACAGTGCAGTGCAGTAGCAGCGTGAGAGATTTCAACACAAGGGATTGATGTGACTTCAGAGGGAGTCTGCTTACACAGTGCAAAGTTGTAGCTATGCATCATCCTTCATATGCCAGCACAGATCTATATCCTATGGAGCTTCAATGATGAGGATGCAGCCCATCTGACTTATCTGTCAAAGATTGGGCAGGAGCTTCAGTGGTTTCTCTCAACAACTGAAGTTGCAGTGCAGCAGATCAACAGTCGCAGTGCTATGAGCAACACATATGCATCAAATAAAGAGGGAGTTGCAGTACATATGTTGTAGTGGCAGTGGCAGAGTCATGGGCAACAGTACAGAATGGCAGCAGCAGTGCAGAGTTGAGTGGCAGCAGGCCAAGCATCAGCAGCACAGAACCAGTACCCAAAGTCTTGTAATGCAGTACCCAAAGTCTTGTAATGCATAGTGTGATGTATTGCTAGAGCACACTATTGATGCTAAGAGGGAGTGTTGATATTTTGTGTATTTGGGGTAGCATCAATTGTGATCTAGGTCCCAAATTTTGAGGAAGGACTAGAGTACACTTGATCTACAAGACCAAGAAATGGATTTGGGAAATTTCATCTAGTTTAGGAGATATTAATTTAATTAATTATTTTAATGTATTTCCTAATTAAAACTTAGGGAACTGAAATAATTAAAGTGAAATTAAGTAAACATGTGATGAAATTGTCTTAAGTCACACAGATCAAACTTTCTTTTAATCTTAGCCATTGATTCAAGATCTGATCATGGTCGTTGGTTTCCCAATGAGAAAAGTATAAAGGAAAAGCTTGGGGTCATTTGTAAAGACACATAGAGGCAGAGCACTGAAGCTAAACTGAGATTCTAAGGCGGGTTTGCTAAGAATTTTCAAAATTGTTTCAGCTACAGAGAGGGGAATTTAAACCAAGGGGATGATCTGATCCCAGGGTCAAGAATCAACAAGAGGTGGAGATCAGCTCAAAGATACAGTGCAGAGAAGCAGGAGAACCGCAGCAACAAGGACAGCGCAGTCCCTCAAGGGCAGCGTGATTTTCAGCTACAAGCCCTCAAGGGTTATGCAGAGACCCTAAGGGGCAGCGTAAGGACTACGTCACCCAGTCTGGGGTAACGCAGCCCTTTCCAGAGCAACGTTGAGGGATGCAAAGGCTTCATAGGTTGATGCAAGGGCTTCAGGGGCAGCGTTGGGGTTTCTAGGCCCTAATTTTGGTTGAGTCTTGTAAATCTCGTTTGAGGGTGTGGATCAGTCATTATTTTGGCTTTAGAACAGTCAATGAGCTATAGATCTATTATTTCTCTGTCGGGTTTTCCAAATCTGGAACCTAGATTTGTTGTATTCAAAAAATTCATAATAATAAAACCCTCCAGCAGCCAAAAGACTGGTTTTCCCGCATTGGGTTTTTCCGGGGACTATTTGTCCAGAAAATATGTGTCACTTTGTCTATGTGTGCATGTACTTGTTCTAGATCTGAATTGGTTTAGATCTGTTATGTGTTTTGCTTCGATTTTAATCTGAATTTGTTCAGTTAATAACTTATCTAAGTAGGAGGAGCATAACCAGATTAACAGTAAAAAAGTATGCATAACTATAAGATTCAGAAATTTTCACACCCTATTGATGAAAGAGCAAGAAGAATACAGCGAAAAGTAGTTCATTGAGTTGTTTCTACATCTTGCCATGAGTATTCTAAATGGCACAGTTGAGCCCAGAATAAGTGAAGAGATTAAAAGAATTATGCAGCTTTCAGATCAGGCGAGAATAACAGACTGGTATTTATACCAGAATTATACAGAGCTGAGAGTATATGGGTGTGAGTTGTCTCCCTACAAGTTGCCAAAATTTCTCTCAATGAAGATTTTTGCCCTGGAATATATCAGACAAATGTTGAATGTAGATGATGTGCATTTTGTCTCAGCAAAGAAAAAATCTCAATTCAAGATCAAGTCCGAAATTGGACCATTTATATGCAACCGCGGAGCAGCAAGAGATGAAGCCGATAAAAGACTTAAAAAATGAAATTATTTGCTCCCAACTTTACATGGTCTTATGATCCATTTGGGGTCATTTCTAAAATAAGGGTGGAGAAAAATTCTACACCCTACATTCACACTTAAAGGCCAGAAATAGAACAGTTCATGAATCAGGCAGAGTGGACAGAGAACACTTTGCAGGAGGCAGAGGAGCAAGCAATATCTACTTTAGAATTACAAACCCTTGTACCATAGCAAAGAGGATAAGCAAAAAGCAACAGGAAAGAGGCAGAGGAAAGATCAGTCACCTTCAGTGACTGATACTTCCAATAAAGAATTTAAGATAAGTATAGGAAAAGGGCCAGGATACACATGGACATTGATCAAGGCAAAGAGATAGAGCAGGAGACCATCATCAATATCATAGATACTCCAGGATCTTCTCCAGGAGGTGGTCAACCACTCTCCTCCCCTACTACCTCAACTACCATGCTAAATCAGCAACAGGCCCTCCAAACATCCACATCTAGTGCTGCTGCAGGAGAAAGGGAGAAGACAGTGTTTGATACCTTCAGGGAAATCAAACTAAGGAATGAAATCTTAAAGAATAGCACCTACACCCAATTCTGGAAGCAAACCTCTAGCTCACAGAGCAAATTATTATCAGCCTTTGATTCAGAGAAGGGGAAAATGCACATGGCATTTCTAGAAGCTCAAATTTCAAAACCCAATATGGAAGTAGACTACAAGCAGAGTTCATTTGAATTCAGCATCAAGGACATTCATCCCATCGACGAGATGGAAATGCACAAACAGAGATGTGAAATGATCTCTTCCACATTAACTAACACAACAATGAATTTGTCTAAGTTGCAAATCACCTTAGCAAATGTACAGTCACAACTCAAAATGGAAAAGATGTCCATGGATACAAGGATAAAATCCTTGGAAGATTTCGTTGTAAGGATAGGATATGACCACTCAAATCTACAAGTTGTGGAAGATATAATTAAGAAAAAAATGTAGATATATCAGCATTAAAGAAGTAGTTGAAGATGTCAACCACAGAAGACCCACTTACAAAAGAAATAGAGGAGACAGAGACCCAAAAATCTGAAATGATGAAACTCATCATGGAGCAGAGTGCCCAACTGAAAAAGATGGAGGTTGAAATGGAAAAGATGGTCAAAGAAAAAGAGCAAGTTGCAAAAACATTAGTTGTCCTTTTAGAAGTTGTACACCTTACAGCAATTCCTACATCAAAAACTTCAACAGCTAGCACAAGAGATGCTGCAGATTAGCTTGCAAAATCAATGGAGAACATGTCATTACAAATAGAGGAAATCAAAAGACTGCAGGCTTAATACAAGATTTTACAAGATCAGATGATAAACACTGAGATGGCTCATTCAACAGAATCACAGAGAAGTCAGAAGCATATGGAGAGTTTACAGAAATATCTAAAGGAACCATCCACTGGCAACACCTTGGCTCAGATTAAAGAAATTATATGGACCAACATTACTGAAGCCATGAATGAAATCTGGCCATATATCCAGATTATTTTTTAGCAAAAGGACCTCATTGAGAAAGCCAATAAGGCCATTTCAGATATCAATAAAGATCTGGGAGACATGCCTAATACAGCGAACAAAATCATCAAGTATTTGAATTCCAAAAATAGATATGAACTTGATGATCTGGGAGTACATGACAAGACAGAAACCATTTTGGAGGTGAAAAGGGTCCTTAAACTAAAGAACTTGGTGCAACAACTTGAGGAAAAATGTAATGGATTGGAAATTGCAGTCAACAGGTTTTTCAATAGAATTGAGCCATTAACTAAAAGGGGCCTGCCTTATTTGTTTGTTATCAATGACAAACTACTGGCCAAAGATGATTATGTGAAGAAACTCAAGGAAATTGCAAAGGACACAACAAAGTTTTCAAACATTAAAGGTGCAATGACAGGGAGAGCTTTTATGGAAGTTGTGAGTAACAATGTTTTCATCCAGCATGAGATAAAGCATATCTTCGTAGTTAAACCCACATTTTCTAGATACACTTAGGTAGATGATATTTATCGGAAGGCAAACAAGATACTTATTCCTGATGAGGATCGGTGGGAAAAGTTGTGCGAGTACCAAGAGGAGTGAAGAGCGGCTACAGCCAGCACAACAAACAGTTAGACATGCAGCAAATAGTTAAATCATGTAGCAACTGTTTCCCAAACAAAAATGCCAGATGTCCAGAAATCTTCAAACAACTCCACCTTTTTGGATCACGTGGTCAAATATTGTTATGTTGTAATTAATAAAAAAATTGTTTGTTTTGATACAGCAATATTTAAAGGATCAGTTTAAATACTTCATGCATTCGAAGTATTAGGGGTTGGACCTTGATCATTGTAATCTTTCTCTATTGAGCATTGTACTTTTAGAGCAACTGATACATCAATAAAAAAGACCATTCACAGGATACTTGTGTTATATGTTACTGGTGATGTTTTTCCTTTTGTGACAATTGTTTCCACTGTTCTCCTTATTGTGTATTACTTTAATCTAATTGTAAAACAGAAAGTGAAGAAGTAAGATTTGTTATCAGAACACCTTATTTCTGGTTGTATTTACAATATATATGTTTTCTTCTGAAGTTTGATTGAAAAAAAATTTGAATGCTTTTCAATCACTACTGAATTCACCTATGATTCATTTTATAATTCATTTAGAATTAAGGATCCAGTAACTGTAACTAGCTTGCCCTATGAGTACTCTTTGAAAATTTGATGCAGCGTCTATCTTTTATTTGACTCTGTAGCCCAATGGAAAATAATTAACTCAAAAAGATCACCTATCCAACCAACCAACCAATCAAACAAACAAACAAACAATTCAACACTATCATAACTTGCCTAATATCAATTAAGGAAACATAGCTAAATTATACACAGAGAGCCCTCTCTAAAGCTGGTAGGGCTAAATCTCAACTTTAAAAGCAGTTTGATGTTGTCCTATATAATTATTCCTGCCAATCTTAAAATTATGGAACGATAACAGCTCTCACGACTTCACATACAAACACTACGGGACATTTTTGCTTAATAAACATGTTATGAGTACCCCCCACAATGACTTGAGTTCCCAATGTCCAAATTGAGCAAACGAAAGCTATTGGAAAGGATAACTTGGAAATGGTTTCCATGGCTGAAATGATAGTTTTCATGCCCAAAAAATTTAAAAACAGTTGTCACTATCTCTAGCTTGACAACAAATTGTTTGTGGCCCATTGGAGGAAGAAATATCAGAGTTCATATAGACCAAAGGGATTTTAATTCATCACACAAAGGGATGAAAACCCTAAATATAAAGCAATTCCAAGAGGATGAAGAAGATTATAATTAGGATGTAAAACACATTCAAGTTTTTCAGAGAGAAAAAAACACGGAAATTTTTTTAAAGGCAATTTTGGAAATCAATTGTGAATTAGCCTAGCCTACTTGACTCTCCCTCATATTTTCTCCTACCTATTTATTTCCATTAAGTTTTCCATGTATGCTTTGCAATAGGTAGATTTAAGACTGATCGAACTATTTGTTTTCTTTCAGGTATTTGCTATGATATTTCAAATCCACATAAGTGAAATCCCTGCTTGTAGAAAGAAAATGTAGTATTATTTTAGTTTATCTAATTGTCATTGAGATCGTGTTAAAGTTGTTTCAACCCTCTTGTTTTAGACATTGTTAAACTTGTTACATTTCAAATATTATTATTAATTTCTCCCACAAAACACTATTCAAGTGTCATCTTGTTTTTTAAAAATCCGTGTGGTTGATGTGTATCAATGGATTCGTAAATACATGATGGTTTACAAACTCTTTTGATATGAATAAAGCAGTTCTTTAAATTCCTTTGATGACCTGTCCATTTTAATTTCTTTCATCTTGCAAAGTCATAGTTGATTATGGATTCACCTCATTTTAAAAGGGAGGCAAAATAGATGTTGAAAGCAAACCCTATAGATAAAAATCTATTGCAGTTATATGCATTCTCTTTTCTTTTCATGAATTAAATGATGTGCTTAACAAATAAATTTGTTAAATGAGAGTTTTATTGGAAGATTAATTGGAGTTTACTGTTTGACACTCACCCCTTGCATTCATCTAAGAACATAAGAATAATCTTCCATATATCAAGAGGAGTACCACCTCTATAAAAACAAGGAGAGTTTTGTGTTCCCCACAAGGTTTTCTCTTAATGTTAGTCATTTTCCTTTGAGAAGAAAACTGATCAACACACACATACAACATTCTAAGTATCAAACAAACAGGACAATGCAAGTGCACATGCAACACAACTTACTAAGAATTCACGAATAAATGAATGGCCAAAAATATTTCAATAGCATTTTCATAACAATGAAAAACTTATCTACATTTCAACAAAATTATCTTCTTGAACTCGTTATTTGATTGGAATGAACTAGACTTTAAAGACTCTTCATAAACTCTACCAAAATCACCTTAAGACTCATTCGGAAAAATTATCAAAAACAGTGATTTCATCCAACAAAAGTTAATAGGTTGGAATTACTACTCTCTACCAAAGCCCCCCAGCTCCATGCTTGTAAGTAAGAAGATATTCCTGATAACAAAAATGTCACAAGCAAGATCTAAACCTGGGTACCGAAGATAATTCTTCCTCTCAAACTAACTAAGCCAGACCCAATTGTCTCTACCAAAGTTGTGTTTATACTCGGTCCTCTTGTAGAATGTGGCCATTGTGGGGCTAACCAAATAAAAATTAGTAATAGAGACCGATGACGTATTGCTTAAAACTAAAAATCACACATTTCGGTATTTTTTTTAATGTAATAAGTTTAAAAATAACAAGGTGGTCCTTTAGTTTGAAAAGTAGGTGCAACAACTCAAAAATTGAGTGAATAATTAGAATACAGAATATATCTTCAGGTTTGAGGCATGAAAAAAAGTTATGGCCAGTGCCAAGAAATTATGCTATTGAGTTCAAATAGTTAAGGTGCAATCATACCAAAATCAAGCAAAAAGCATGGATCTTTAGGTTTAATGCATGATCTACGTTTACCAGTTGTCAAGTTTGGATGCTTACAGTTTAATTAGATAATCACATGTCATACTAATGTAAAACTTAGAATTAGTCAATGACATGTCCTACTAATGTAAAACTTAGAGTAGGACCTGGCTGCTTCTATAATGAATTTTCTCAACATTGACATTTTAGATCACAATTCTAGCAGTGTAAAAATGTTTAGTATGGTAACTGAGCAGTCAATCTTGAAAATCACAACTACATGATTGATGACATATGTGCAATAGACCTAATACGGATTCTACTCTAAAGATGCCAATAAAAGTGATTAAGTTTGGATTTGAAAAGTGTGTATCCTTGACCTAAAAACCACTAAAACATGGAACTAAAAATACAAAACTTCCTAGGAATGATGGTGGGTGAAATCATTTAGCATAAACTCAAAAGTTTGAAAAAACATCATGAAGATTGTCATTCTTACAGAAGGAATAAAAAACCGAAAGTTCCACATGGTTATTAGTCCTCTTCCAAATTAATAGAATCATTGAATTTTCCATAGAGAATTTTCTTTAGGTCACCCATCTGTGCCAGAACTGACTCCTTTTCTTCCTCTAATTTTTCAAGTTCTTTTGTGGTTTCCTCTTTCATTGATTCTAACCTGTTCTCAACTTCCTCTTTTGGCATGTGGCTAAAAACTTCTCCAAGCTGAAATCTTACTATTTCCTCATCTGCAAGTATGAGTTCGTTGCTTGCATCTTCAAGGTTCTCTGTCATTTCCTGCGTTGAAGAAAAGAAGAAACTCAATTTTTCACATATGCTCAAATTCAATAAGAAGAACATAGCAACTAGAGCAATTTGGTAGGGTATAAAAGGCCCTTCTTACATATGATTCCTTATTGAGGTTCATTCGATTCTATGACATAATGAAAATGTACACTGGCAAACAAAGCATACTAAACAGGGTATTAATCACAATAAACATAATACAACATTTCAATTATGCATTATAAAAAAACAGATCATAGCATTAAGCCTTTCTGCTATCAAAAATGTATCGGACTTACAGTTTAGCATGGTCAGATTTAAACAATTTCTTATCCCTTCTAAATTAATCGGAACTACATCATCTTTGAGATCAAAACAGTATAACGAAAGCCCTTTACTAACAGATTACCATGGTCAAATTTAAAACATTTCTTATCCCTTCTAAATTAATTCGAACTACATCATATTTGCGACCAAAATAATATAACAAAAGCCCTTAAAAATAGCCAAGACAGATTTTCCTCTAATTACCACTCAAAACTAAGGTACCAACTAAGATTATAGTATCTAGGACAGCATTAGATATAAATTATTTAAATGATTTACAACCCTTAGAAGACACCAGCCAAGGGGTACTGTAGAGATGACAATGAGCCAAATTAAGGGCCGATTCAATCAAAAGGCTACCCATGTTATGCTGTGTCCAGCAAAATAAAAAATTAGTATCTTTTGCACTTTGTGCTTGAGGCATGGTTACAAGAGATAATGTTAAACCTAAATTAGTCATTATAATGTAGTATTTTAAGTGTATTTTGTCGTTAAATTGACAGATAACTATTACATCTTGATCACAGATTTACCTCAATAATTTATGACCAAGATGCGAATTAAGTCACCAAGTCATCATCATGAAGACGTCGATGGGAATTCTAATTAGATGGGTTAAGGGTTGTGTTTCCCAACTATTGTCTGTAATATGCTCTTAGGGTTATTAGGAGCATAAGATAATACTGTATCAGTATCACAATATTTCTATTCTTATGCAAATAGAGATAATATTGAATTCTCAACGGAATAATTAGTATTGTTTCCATCAACATTTCATGCAATATAGCCAACCTGGCCATACAAAATAGGATTACAAGTCCACAGATTCTCCAATATCATACCAAGGTTTAAATACACAATTGATGGCTGCTGCTGCAGCTGCTACTTCATTCAACGGTTCTCATCACTGCATAAATTGCTCCCTCACAACCTTACTTCCTACAAGATACTCCAACATACAGTTGCGTAATGTCCCAAGGGGATTTTTGCCCATAGGGTTTCAAAGTAAGGAATATATTGCACTAATTACACAGTATCATTTGCAGCTTTCCCAATAACAATTATAAAGCAACAGTGAACAGATAAGTATAAGCAGCATGAAACTTCAGTAGCTTACATCAATTCCAATTTAACAACCTTTTACTAGAGCTGTTACACCCTAACAGTATCAATCCCTTCAATACTGATAATATAGTTGCAAACACAAATTAACCCTAATCAATTCAATTGTTTCTACAAACAACTTACAGTACCGTAAATCAACAACTTCAATCCACAACTGGTTCCACAACAACTTCAATCTACAACTGGATTATTCTAGACTACTGACTACCCTAGTAAGCTGACTGTCTTGCTGTTTGTACAGTCCTGTTTGGTCTGATCTGCTATACCAATCCCCGGATTACAGGGTCTTCTTTAATTGCTGTACAGGACCCTAACCAGGTGCCACCAGGGGTGATCCTTAATCAGCCGCAGTGTATCTGCTGTTCCAGGGGATCTAAGCTTTCTGCCACAGGGGTCTGAGCTTTATCCTTCAACAGTCTTAACTTTTAAGTATAACCCCTGTACTAAATCATTGTCACAACAATGCCTGGAAATAGGTTGACCACAGGTGATTCTAGGCCCTAATCCATCCCTAAGTTGCAGTAGGGTCCGACTGCCTTCCTGTGCAGTGTGGATGTCCACATCCATAGAAGAGTTGATCACTGGGCCACTGTCCTCAAAATGAGCCTCAGACTTGTTGAAAATTGGCAGCTCAGGCATGAATTTCCTTAAATAAAATTTCATTTCTGACAATTCCATAGTGACTTTCTAAAAATAGAAAGTCACGTCTAGCATCTCAAATGTGGCTTTCCAAAAATAGTAAATCACCTTGTATCAATTGGTAATCAAGTATAGTTGATGGAAAATCACTCAACTTATCATTAATCAATCCTCATAGTTCAATTTTGACTTAATTATCAATATTATCATTATCCATACGATACTGTGATATTATTATCAAAAAAAATCAAGTCACCTTACCTTCATACTTTGCACCCCCTCTCCTTAATGTCTCACATGACTCTACATTACACTCTCTCTTAGTCTCTCATTAAAGTTTTGGTATATTCCTCTTACACACTCATTGAAGGCATGTCATAAAAGATTCCTCTTACGCACTCTTTAAAGCATATGTTACTCTCTTTTAAATACATAAGTTACAAAGGCATGCATACCTCTCCTTAAATGGCATTTGTTACCCTCTCTCCTTAATGGCATGAGTTACTCTTCCTAAAAGGGCATGAGTTACACTCCTCAAGGCATGCGAGATTCCTCCTTTGAAGGCATGTGTTGCCTCTCTCCATAATGGCTTACGTTACCCTTCCCTATTTGGCATACAAGTTACTCTAAGGCATGCTCCTCCTTTATATATGTGCCTCATATCTTCTCCCCTCACTAATTGTGCATTGTGAAAGAAGAATTCGAAATTGAGAGCGAGAGATGGAGAGACTTGAAGAAGATTGTGAGAAAGAAAGACTTGGAGAGCAATGTTATCAGGACTGGACTAAACCGGTCTAAACCGGTCGGTCCAACTGGTTTGAGGCCAAAGCCGGATTGGACCGGTGACCTAAACCATTTTTGGCCAGTTCAATACCGAACCGGGTGGTTCTTGGACGAAACCAACCGGTTTGATACCAAACTGACCTTTTTACATTGAACCGGCGCGGTTTTGTACATCGCTGCCAAGGACCCTTTGAACAAAATTTTTTTTTTCAAAAAACAGTGATTTATGACAGGGGAAGCCCAGTATTTGACCATATCGCCCTACTAATGCTATGCAATTCATGGTAATGTTAAATTCCTAAAGTAAAAGTGACATTCTCCTTTATCTTTCATTTTCTGATTTTCATCATTTTACTTGAATTTTTAACATTACCATGAAATGACTCAAGATGTTTGAGAGTGGTTCTAACCTTGTTGAATTTCATATGGAGAAAGTAAAATTTTAGATCTCAATCAAAATCCAACAGACTTAACAATTTTCCAGGATTTCAGGATTGTGGGGTTTGCAACCACTATTTTTAAAAAATGGTCGGACTGACTCGGATTCTCAAGCGAACCCACCGGCCAGACTGGCTCAATAGAAAAACTGGTCTAGAGGCTAGTTTGTGACAGAACCGACCAAGCCACCACGGACAGCCGGCCACAAACTCCACAAACAGCCCAAAACAAACCCCAAACTAGAATTAAATGGGTTTTTAGGGTTTTGGTATGCCTTCTAACCCCTCCCAATCCTATAAAAGCTACTAACCCCTCTCATTTACTCACAACTATCTCATTGCATTTGAGTGAGCATTTGTGAGGAATTTGTGAAGAGTTGTGGAGTTGGTTTTTGGAGCAGCTTTGAGGAGTCTCTTGGGCAATCTTTGGAGCAGCGGTGAGGAGTTTCTTGGGCAGTGATTGGAGCAGCATTGAGGAGTTGGTTTGTTGAGATATTTTAGCCTAGAGGTTTTTTTTTTTCACTTCTAAAATCTGCCTTTGCTTGTTTTTTTTTTTTTGCAAATCTGAAAATTGAAAACATTATTTTTTGTGAAAGAAATGAACATAGAATGAGTAGTTTTTTCTTGTTTTCATTTTCAGATTTAAACCTTTCATTTCCAAGTCCAAAATGGCTCCTAGAATGAAAGACGTTGTTTGGGCATCTGCTGAGATGGTTGATGATCAAATGCATTGCAAATTTCGTAAGAGAAAAATTAAGGGGGTGGAGGAAGCATTCATAGGCTAAAACTACACTTGGCTAGTCTTAGAGGCCAAATGACTCCATGTGAAGCACCCATAGAAGAAATTGGGGAAATTAGGAAGGAGTTGAGAGATCAATTTCAGAAGTTTCAAGAAGACAAAGCTAGGCAAAAAGAAATAGAGGCTGAAATTGGGATGAAGAGGAATATAAAACACATGATGGCTGCCAACCCCAATTTTGATTATAAGGGCTCTTCGTCTATCCTTTGCACTGATGCATCAAACCCCTTTCGCTATGTTCCTCCCTCTTTGGAGTCTATTCAAGAAAAGGGTAAGGGTACAATGAAAAATAAGGGTACTATCAAAAGTTTTTTCACACCCTCCTCTCCCTCTGATAGTGCACATGGTCCTAAAGCTAATAGAGGTCAAATGCAGTCCACTTTAGATTAGCATTGGAAGAAAGAATTGAGAGAAATTGTTTGTGATTACATAGCTAGATGGTGGTATGATGCTAATATCCCCTTCAATGCTTCTCGTTCATCATATTATGAACCTATGTTTGATGCCATATTTGCTGCTGGAAAGGGCTTCAAAGGCCTTACTATGCATGAATTAAGGGGATCTCTTTTGTAAAAAGAGATTTTTTCCATTGATGAATATTTGAGAGATTTCAAAAAATCATGGGCAAAAACAATATGTACCATCATGTTAGATGGATGGAGATCAGAGGAATTGTACCATCATAAACTTTCTTATCTTTTGCCCACAGGGAACCATGTTTCTAAGATCAGTGGATGCATCTGAACGAGTGAAAGATGCACACTTGTTGTTTCAGCTTTTGGATGAGGTTGTTGAAGAGGTGGGGGTGGCTAATGTTGTTCAGATCATCACAGATAATGCCTCTAACTATGTTCTTGCTGGTAAAATGTTAGAAGAAAAACACAAAACCATCTTTTGGACCCCATGTGCTACACATTGCATAGACCTCATGCTTTAGGATATTGGTAAAATAGATTGGATTAAGAACACTGTAGAGCATGCCAAAAGCATAACAAAATATAGATACAATCACTCACTCATGGATTTTGAACCTAATGAGGAAACACACAGGGGGCAAGGATATTATTAGGCCTGCCATCACTAGATTTGCAACACATTTTTGACATTGCAATCTATACATAGAAACTTGCAAAAGGTGCTTTCCAGTGATGAATGGAATGAATGTCAATGGTCTCACAAACAGGATGGCAAAGATATGAAAAAGAAAGTTAATGAATAAATATTTTGGAAAAAGGTTGCAGCGATTGTGAAGGTTGTTGAGCCGCTGTTAATAAAGGCAGCATACAAGGAAAGGGTGGCTAAGTATGGGCCCATTTGGGAAATCATTGATCAAAGATGGAACAATCAACTCCATCGCCCTACACATGCAGTTGGGTATTTTCTGAACCTAAGGTATCATTACAAAACTCTAGAGGCAGGACCTTTGACTAGGGAGGTTAGAGATGGATTGATTGACTGCATTGATCGCATGATCCCCAAGGAGAGTGACCAGCTATTGATACACAAACAAATCATTATTTTAGCAAACCCACGAGTACCTTTAGCAAAAATCTTGCAAGGATTGCAAGGGAATCAGATGAGCCAAGTAAACAAAGAATTTCAATTTTCAAATTCATATTTTATTATTTTGTAAAATTGTTTATAATTTGAAAGTTGGATATAATTTGTTGAGCTAACTGAAACTCATTACACAACTATGTTATTTGCAACGCAATGGTGGGAGGCATTTCGTAGCCATTGTCCTGAATTGCAGAAGTTTACAATCTGCATTTTGAGTCAAACTTGCAGTGCTTCTAGGTGTGAGCGAAATTGGTCTGTCTTTGAGAGGATTCACACGAAGAAGAGAAACTGTTTGGAGCAAAAATGGTTAAATGATCTAGTCTATGTCCAATACAACCTCCGAGTAAGACGCAACCAATTGCTAAACAAAAGACCTGAATCAAATCCCATTGTGTTGGATGATATTGATCTAACATAAGATTGGCTAGTGGAGACTCGTCCACCAGAGTTTGAATCTGATAAGGATATTGATGTTGGGTTGGATTTCGATTTACAGGTAGAGGCTCAGCCAAATGCAGATCCACTAGTACCAGGCCCAGGCCCAAGTCCTCCAGTTGCAGTCGCAGGCACTTCCTCTAGTCAGCCACGATGCAAGCGCTTAGCTCGTCTATCTCAGGCTCAGTGTGCTAGTGCTACTACTTCTACAGTTCTAGTTCAAGGTCTTGATGACGAGGAGGAGATATGGGTTTCCCCCTCTAATTTAGAGTCTGAGCCAAAGGATATTGCCTTGTCTAGCAGTGGTGACTAGTCATGTTTTATTGTAGAGGCCATTTAGAGCCTCTTTGGTTATGTATTTTTGTTCTGATCTCTATATCATGTATGTATTGAACAGTGCACTGGGTGCCATTTTGATATAATGGATATATTCATGAGCCTACTTTGATCATATGTTGTCTTTTGTCTATATTCTAATGCTTTGTGTTTGGAACATGAATGAAAATCTTTAAAATTATGTTTTTTTATTAAAAAAAGTAATATTTAATGTATTTTTTTACAAAGGCCGAGTCATTGAAACTGAACCAACCGAGTCAATACCGAGTCGGAATCCGAGTCGGAGTCAACCCTCGACCGGTTCTAAACCCGAGTCAGAGTTTTAAAACATTGATTGCAACGCTACATACGATTTTTTCATGTACAAGGGTATGGAACTAGTATTTAATAAAGAGCGCCAAGCCCTCTATGTACCTTGATGTTAGTGGCATTAGTTGTCGAACTCCCCTATCATGAGCCTACTAAAAAAAGTACCCATCACTCAAACAAAATCTTGACTTGACATGCTATGCTTTTTCTATCTTATTTTAATGCTTAGAGGGTGATAATGATGACGAAGATCCCAATATAGGCAATGATTTTGACGATATGTAGGTATTTGTTGTAGCATATTTTTTTTGGATGTCGGAAGCCATGTAGAGCTTGTTTGATGATGTATTTTTGGTTTAGAGATGGATTGCACTCGGTGCTATTTTGGCTATGTGCACCTTTACATGTTGTATAAATGAAAACTTTTGCTTATTTCTGTATAAATAATATGGATTCATATGGATGCACATGAATATATATGTTTTTCTTTAAAATTTGAATATTTTATGTGTTTTTGGTTGACAATTTTTTTGCTCTTGTTTTTTTACCACTTTTCGTCCAGTTCTGACTAGTTCCCAGTCCGGGGAGTCTACCAGTTCAATGACTGATTCAAATCTGATAACAATGTTGGAGAGTAAGAGAGGAACTTGAAGGTCGATTTAGTGTTTGCATCAGTTGTTGTTATTAACGATCTTCATGCTACAACTTGTTCGGATTTGAGTGAACTTACTCATTCTCTTGATCTCTCAATGTACTTTGTATCTTTGTTGAACAATTGATATCTAATAGAAGAAGAATTTGGTTGGTTTTTCCCCTTGTGGATTTTTCCTTGGACATTGGACCTAAATTCTCTGTCTCATTTTGTTCTTGGTTGTCTTCCATTGTGCAATTAATTTATGTTCTACCTACAATCGCTAAACTAATATTGCAGCATAAAGAAGTTACATAATAAGTGAATGTTACATTAGAAAACAAAATATGTTAACAAGGTATCAGAGCTTTGGTGAAGACAAGCCCAAGAAGATAAAAAGATGTCACTTCTTATTTGCTGCTAAAATACGGAGTCCTTACTTGTTGCTCCTTCCTTGTTGCTGAAATCTCACTTGTTGCTCCTTCCTTGTTGTTGAAATCTCACTTGCTGCTCCTTGTTGCTGAAATCTTATTTTTTGCTCCTTTCTTGCTGCTGAAATCTTACTTGTTGCCCCTTGTTGCTGAAATCTTATTTGATTCTCCTTTCTTGTTGCTGAAATCTTACTTGTTTCCCCTTTAAAGATCCTATTTGTCGCTGAAATAAGGAGATCTCATTTGTTGTCTCATTTGTTGTTGAAATAAGATCATAGTTGTTGTCCTATTTGTTTGTGATAACCAAAGTGGGATTCGTCTTTTTGAGAATCCCGTGTTCCACGACCGTTCCTAGCATATTGATATTAGGTACCACTTTGTCCAAGACATGATACAGCGAGGCGCCATAAGGCTCAATCACATTGGGACTGATGAGCAGGTCGCAGATATTCTCATGAAGCCCTTGGGGAAGGTCAAATTCTTAACCTTTCGTGAGAAGCTTGGTATCGTGGACAAACCCTATTCTGAGGGTTCCGCTTGAGTTGGACAATGAGCTCTGGGAGCTCCAGGGGCTTGGGGATAGCTACTTGGAGCTATAAGCAACCACAGGGCTAGGTTCGCCGAACCTTGTTGGTGTGCTTCTTCCCCACCATTATGATATTGAGCTGGTTCATCCTCTCTTTCATCTATGCCCCGCACGCATCCTACCCATGGAATTTCGGACTCATG
Source organism: Pinus albicaulis (assembly GCA_034641835.2). Lineage (NCBI taxonomy): Eukaryota > Viridiplantae > Streptophyta > Pinopsida > Pinales > Pinaceae > Pinus > Pinus albicaulis. The sequence continues at coordinate 1,397,066,370 of CM076579.1, read as the reverse complement.
GGAAGTATCTCTCATTTGGCCAATGAGGTGGGAAATATGGATAGAGACCGATAGCATGACCGATGGATGTGTCGGGGATTGTTGTACTTTCTATGTCTAGGATGGGATGTGTCCAACCACTTGATCTGGGATCAAGTCTAGATGAGGTTCTTACCTCTAAACTGACTTTGGGTCAGTAAACTAACTTCCGATTAGTATGTGACTCTCTTGAGTCTAATTGAGGTTTTAACCTCTAAGCTGACTTCGAGTCAACAAAGTGTGATGTCTTTGTGACTCACTCTCGTTGTGCGAAGAAGAGCCAGCAAAGCATGTTACAGCAGGATGACGCAGGAGTGCATGATGATATATGATAGTACACTATGGTACTGGATGACAAGATGGCACAGGTGGACAGATGGAGTTCTCCCTAGTTAAGAGGGAGTGTTAATTTTGGGCAACTAGGTCCAAACTCCATGTTGCATTACTCATATGATGATGATGATGATATTTTTGATGGATTCCTCTTTCGGAGAGGTGCAAGATTGATCTAAAGATCATCTTGTTTGGATAAGCAGAACTTATATTTTGAATTTATTTTCCACACGTGCAAATTGTCAAGGTCGGCCAGAATTGTAATGTAGGCTCACAAGCCCAATAGATGTGTCACACTCCCTCATAACAGACATTCTTCCTCTTTTGATAGGTTCGTACAACCTTTAGAGGCTTCTCTCTCTCCCACATGGAAATCTAGATGTCGAAAATGGATGCGATGCCAGAAATCTGGATGCTGGAAATGGATGTTGAAAATATGGATGCCGAAAATCTGGATGAGGGATCCTTTTGTTGACTTGCATTGACTATTTTGGGAGCTATTTTTGGGGTGTGTGTGACACTTGAGGAAGGTTGATCTTGTATGTTGGAAGAGTTGGTTTGACCAACAAAAGTCTTTGCTGGCTAGAGCATCCTGTTGATTGTTGTAACAAACATTTCTCTCTATATTTGTTGGACAAGAAGAATTACAAATTCTGATATATTATTTGGCTTGTCTTCTATTGATCTATTATTATGTTCTATCAGCATTTTACTTTCATGTTTATGTGATTGCTAATATGAATTGGGCCTATAAGAAAGATTGTAGTAAACTGCATTAAGCATAGAACATACCATGGTTATCTAAATTTAACAATCTACAACCACTCATGGGTATTGAGCCTAATGAGGAAAAACACTAGGGGAAAAGAGCTTGTTAGGCCTGCAATTACAAGATTTGCAACTCACTTCCTTACATTGCAATGTCTCAATTCTCAACAAAAAAACTTGTAGATAATGTTTTCTTTTGATGATTGGACTTCATCTCGGTGGGCTCGTAAACAAGATGGCAAAGACACCAAAAAGAAAGTTTTTGCCAATTATTTTTGGAAAAGGTTTGCAAAGCTTGTGAAAATTACCGAGCCCCTTGTTAAGGTGCTACGGATGGTGGATGGGGAAAATTTGGCCATGGGCTACCATCTATGAGGCTATGGATCAGGCAAAGGAGCAGATACGAGCAGTGTACAAGGATAAATTAGTTAAATATGGGCGTATTTGGGAGATCATTGATAACAAATGGAACAATCAACTTCATCATCCTATACATGTAGCCAGGTATTTTTTGAACCCAAAGTATCATTATAAAGCTCGGTTAGGAGAGTTGTAGGTTGGGGAAGTCAAAGATGGATTTTATGATTGTTGGGAGTGCATGGTCCCTAACCATTCTGACCGGTTGGAAATGCATAGACAACTTACTCTTTTCAGTATGGCAGGAGGTACCTTTGGCAAAAACTTGGCAAATATGACAAGAGATGTGGATCAATCAGGTAAACAATTCCAATTGTTTTTCTTTTAAAGTTCAATTGTTTAACAAATTTACAATTCGAATTTTTTTGTTAAATACTTGTAAATAAGTAATGAAATGAACTAAGTTACTAATTAATATCTTTTTCTTTGCAACACATTGGTGGGAGTCATTTGGCGGCCAATGTCCTCAATTGCAAAAGTTTGCAGTTAGAGTCCTCAACCAAAGTTTTAGTGCTTCAGGTTGTGAACGCAATTGATCTGTTTTTGAGCGCATACACACGAAGAAGAGAAATTGTTTGGAACAAAAATGGTTAAATGATCTTGTCTTCGTGCAATACAACCTTCGACTAAGGCGCAACCAAATGATGAATAGAAGACCTGATCTAGATCGCATTGTGTTGGACGATATTGATCCAACATCAGAATGGGTGGAGGAGACTGAAGCTCCTGAGTTTGATGCTGATTTTGATATTGACATGGCGTTAGGGGGGGATGAAGAAGATTTGGTAGTGCCATCAGAACCAAAATTAGTAGCTGGATCAAGCAAAGGCAAACAACCAATGGAAGTCACTAGTCGTGCAACTCGACCAACTCATGCTTCCATTAGGTCCACTTCTATTGTTATTGGTGGCAGTGCTACTATTGAGGTTGCAGATGAGGCTGAGGCATCCTCAGACAATGATCAAGATGATGCTTATATAGCTCCCGCTGATGATCCTGTGTCTAGTAGTGGTGATGAGTTTGATCATAATGAGGAATGATCATGTTGATCACTTATATGTACCAATAGACTTGTAGTCTTGTAGTAGGCCAATGGCCCAATAGCTTGTAGCTTTGTTTTTGGACTTTATAGGCCATTTAGAGCCTCATTGCTTATGTCTTTTGTCGATGATATGTTACGCAGGTACCGATTTTGGAATGCCGTAGTCTAACTAGCCGGAGGAATCGCCCTGAAAATTATGAAAATTCCCGTAAGATTTTCAGAAAATTTGGCAGGAATTTTTCCAAATCCATGTTATAATTATCAAAGTTTAATATTTTGGGTGTCCTACAGGTTTTTGATGGTGCTGAATCCATTTCCAATGTTAAAATCAGGATTCAAGCACTGTTTCTACAAGATTTTTTAAATTTTTTTGGCCCGGATTCCGGCCAATTTTGACCGTCCGGGCAATTCCTCTGGCTCGTTAGACAACGCCTTTTGATATATTCATCTTTACATAGTATATAAATGAACCAATTTTGTATATTTTGTCTCTGTGGTTGGAATCATGGTTTTAAATCTTAAAAATAGTGTTTTCATTAAAAAATAATTATTTCATGTATTTTTTTAAAAACCAGTTCATTAAGATCTGACCAGTCTCGGTTTGACCGGTTCTGTTTTGAAACCCAGTTTATTAGGTAGACCAGTCCGGTCACCAGTTCCGGTTTTTAATACTATGCTTAGGATAGTATCTTATGTTTTTCAATTGGCTCTAATACAGTGCATTTAATGCATTAATGAATTAGACTATATTTAAAGATTAATCACAACCATTCATCTCAAGATCAGATTTGAATATGGAGGTCAGGGTTTTGGCAGATTTGAGTTTCAAAAAATCCTAAAGCATAAATAAGACAAGATAGAGAGAACACAACACAGTTGAACAATTATGCAGGTTGAGCAACCAGAGGAGAGAAAATATCACACAACAGGAACAGGATTGACTTGCAGCTTTTCAGTAGAGTGAAAAGGAAGCCATAAAGAAGATCTGTACAGTTGTAGGGATCCAGACAGCATGCTCATACAATTATACAGATCCATGCAGCTACCGTACAGCAGCGGTAAAGGCCATACAACTGTTGTCCTCCCTTTAGTGCATACTGTACTTTCTGTACATGCCATCCAGCTCAATTTGAGGTGATTTTGATAACTGTGTAGCTGCAGGTTTTAAGCAGACCCTGGAGGTTACCTTGTAAGATTTCAATAAAGAATGAAAAGCTGATTTTGAAGGAGAAATTACATGTATGTATGAAACTGTTTTATGTGTCCACTTTTCTTTTCCAAACAAAAAGAGGATTGATTTTGGGCACCAAGTTAACGTTCCAGTACAAAATTGACCATTTCTTGACTCTGGGTATTTGTTCTATCTGTCCTTTTCTCATTTTTACAAGGAAAATGAAGAAACCAAGCTCTGCAACCATTGGAACTCACTGCACACCAACTCCTGAGGAAAGGAGTCTCGTCAACAAAGACAGTGATGTCTACGAGACTGTAGTTTCTGAATTCAACCTTTATGACCCCCATAAGCAAGCTTACACCCGCTTTAATAACCAGCATGATTTTCTCCATGGTTAAGAGTCAAACTTGGCTAAATTTATCACCCCGCAGACATTCCCATTTCCTGAATTTATCATGTGGTGTTCCCAAAACTACTTCTCCTAGCTTAAGCAAGTCATGCCATATGATACTAAACCACTGTAAGAAGAAGAATTAATAACATCATGTCAAGAATTGTCTATTGAGAACAAGAATACTTTATTTCAATCATTCCCTGCCCCTGCTGTTGATGTTCCTGAAAATCCACCACCCTACAATACCAGTGTCTTCCCTGAAATTTCAAGACAAATCATTAGTATGATGTGTTCTTTATTAGGATATGATAATAACCACGTGGTTGATGAGACAATTCTAGGTTTCAGGTTGGCACTTTGTCCCAATAATGGATCTTTGATAAGACTTGATTATAGTAGGTATTTGATTGTGTCAATAAACCTTCACTTGATCCAATTTAGTATCACCAGGTATTTTTGGTTTCAATCCTATTTAGTTTATCTGTTTCTATAATTTCGAGTTAAATGTGCCAGTCTTAACCTAAATCAACAAGATGTGGTTGGAAACCCTTCTTCTATCATCCATTAGACTTCTATTGTTAGGAAATAACCCCAAAATGTAGGTTTTTTCTGAATTTGTCAATGAATTCATGTCTATTGTTTATACTATCACACTTATAAAGAGTCTCCCCCTAGAATATTCCCAAAGATGAAAAAGGTATTAATTGATTCCAAATTCCAGGGTTGGCGACTGGTTCTTGTTTGAAAACTATACTGAAATCAAAATTTATGGATGTGAGTCTCCTGCATATCAGTTACCTGTTTTTCTCACTATAAGAATCTTTGCCATGGAGTACGTCAGACAAATGCTAGAATCCGACCAAATACAATTTGTTTCAAAGAAGCAGCAGACCACCTTCAAATTGAAAAAATAAGTTGGACCATTCATCGTCAATAATAAGATGCTAAAGAATTTAAATATAGCACAGGGAGAATCTTGGTTTTATGATCCACACCAAATTATTCATCCTAAAAGAATAATATAGGTATCAGCTCCATATGGACACTAAATAAGCCAGAATTATAAAAACTAGCCAATAAGGAGGTCTGGGAACCAAAACAAGAGGTTCCTCAACAACTCCCAAAGACAATGAGTCTTCTTAACCCCCTGTTTTAGGTACTCCTCAATAGCAAGAAAAGACTCTTAAGAGGACCCATTTCAACAAACCCCTGCCACCTATCCTTCCTGTCTCCTGCACTGTTGTGTCTGACACCCAATGGCTATCTTACCAACTGACGGTGACTAAGTCGGGCTGCCTTCTTTTCTATCCCCGTAGCACCATTGGAATGTGTCCCTAGGGAATTTTTCCCTTGGGGTTTAAGGACAGGAGGGAATATCGCACCAAAATTACAGTATTCTTTTCCTAATGACAATTAAAATGCAATGATGAACAAATAAGCATTACCAATAGAATACACCAGTTAATAATTCTCACGGATTTATTCCCTAGCTGTAGCACTGGACAATTAAGAGCAGTAATATACCAGAGATTTCATTGCAAACCATTCACAATTCATGAACATAAACCAGGTCTTCGTCCATATGGGATTTGTCCCACAATAAGACTTGTGTTGGCATCATTCATCCAACAACAAGGTGACAGTAAGGAGGCAATCAATTGATCGATTTCTGAAGCTGGTTATAAGGTCAGGCAGAGCAATGGGAGGGATTCGCTGCCCTAAGTCCGTCTCTCTGTAGCTTAATGATGGAAGCCGCTGCCCTACAACTACAAGGGCACAACATGACCTCTGCTGTTCTTGTTTCCCTTTAATCAGACTGCAGGCCCACAATAATAGGTTGACCGGTGTGTAGATACACAGCCAGCTACCCTGTGATGATCTCAATCTCCAGTTGGAAAGTTCTGCTGCCAGGGTTAACCCACAGACAAGTACAACTTGGTACCTTAGCCTCAGCCTCAGCCTCAGCCCCAGCCCAAGAATACCCTCGCTATCCTGAATGGCTTCAGGAGGAAGAGCTAGCCTCAGCCACTGCCCTGGAAGACTCTCGCTATCCTGGTAGAATTTCGCTGCCCTTGATGTTAGCTTCAAGAACCCAAGGTAAGGCAGATTGATCGCAGCTCCTCCAATTCATCCACAAAATCTCCTTCTTTGCTTGCCTGTTGAATAGACGAAAGTTTGTTTCTAGAAGAGTTATGTCAAACAGTTTTGAGAAATGGAGAAGAGGATTAGCTAGGGTAGGATCACCTCCACCAAAACTAATCAAGAGAAGGGGTCTTAAAACCCTCAAAGCCGCAGCTCAAAGAAAACAAAGATATTCCAATCCAATTCAATGATGAGAAAATGATTTCCATCTCTCTTATTTATATATTCTTTATGGGGCTCTTCTCCTTATTTTGATGTGAAGGGTTATGAATTTAGCCCCCAATTCTGGGTTTTTGACCAAGCTACCCCAAATTTACCCAATGTTGCCCCAAAACATTGGATAATGAGTTCCCCTTTTATCAATGACTATAGACTACAGGGTTGGATAGGCTATTTCATCCTCCCTTGGACAATTAATTAATGGGGAACATTACAACCCTTGCTGCTACTGACCTACAAACTGTTGCCGCATGTGGCTCCTGACAGTTAACAAACTTGGTGCCTGACCCTTTACAGCCAACCGCTTTTTATTTTCATTTATTTTTTACTTTATTATCACTTGACACCCTGCGTCACTTTTCAGGCAGACTTCTTTTCTTATTTCTCTCTACCACTGTACGCCTCTACCTCTCCCGCATGTACAATCTCTGCGCCCACGTCTGCAGTCATACAATGTTGTATGATCATCATACAGTTTTCTTTGTTTGCCTTATACAATAATTGGCCCAATTACATATACCTTGTCATACTTAGAGACTCGTTTCTCAGAGGCTAAGCTCTAATATCATGTTAATTTTTCTTTGACCCAGCAATCTAGCCAATTACTAACCAGCATTTTCCTTGCAGTAGCATTTAATTACAAGGCAGATCTATTGAATAAAAGATATAAATGGGATTTTAACACATACAAATATATTAGTGGAAGCAAAATTTAAACACCAATCTTTATCTCACACATGCGCACAGATTTTTTCCCTTCAAAATTATGTTGTTTCATTAAATGATCCTCTACAGCATACAAGGGCTCTCTTCCTGGGATAATGGCCCTCTGAGGAAAATACAAATACAACAATAAGCCTGGAATTAATCCAGTTGATCAAACCCTTGATCATTCCTTCAATCAGTTGGCTGTTTGGATCCTTCCCTTGCTGTCCCTTGCACTCTTCATTGAACCCTACAAAATTGAATGGATGTCCTTCTCCACCCAACCATTGAGATCTCACTCTCACTGTGTCTTGTCCTTAAGATGTGTGTCGTCTCCCTTATAAGTTTTGAGTTATTGACCGGACCCACAACCCTAATCTCCAAAGTGATTGATGGTTGAGATTAGATCTCAACATCATTTAAGATCAATGGTTGAGATTCGTCTAATTCACTAATAAGACCAAAAATCACCCAACTATTGTTTTGAAGCTTGATTTGTCGAACAGTCGAAGGCATATGATAGGTCAATTTGGCTGTACTTAAGACTTCTGATCTTGCACATTGTTTTCAGTTACCTTGTGGTTCAATGGATAATGCGTTGTGTTTCTTTGGTTTGCTCTCCTTTGTTGATTAATGGTTCTGCTATAGGTTTTTTTTTACTCCTTCAACAGGACTGCACCAAGGGTGCCTGTTATCACCACTGCTCTTTCGCTTGGTTGCAGAGGGACTTGGTAGGGCAATCTGGGAAGCTAAAAGAATTGGTGTAATCACAGGGTAAAGACTCTGCTCTCTACCACATCCATTGTTTTTCAATGATTTCCTTTTGTTCATAAATGGCAGTTTTAAAGAATCCAGCAAGTTGAAGGAAATTTTAGACTTGCATGGAAAAGCAATAGAAATGGAGATTAATTTTCCAAAATCGTCCCTTAGTTTCAACAGTTTGGAAGCTGGAGATGAACAGAGAATATTACTGAACTTTCCATTCAAAGTTCTAAATTATAATAAGGGGTCTAAGCGTTTGGGCTTTTTATTTAAACCTTATGGATATGGAAAAAGGGACTGGTTGTAAAGAACTGAGGCCAGGATTAATCATTGAAGCAATGGGTGGCTGTCAGTTGGAGGACGTTTGACATTGCTTAATTTGTCCTACAGGCAATCCCCATCTTCTGGCACTCCTTAGATATTACCACCTAAAGAAGTCTTAGAAGCATTGATGGTTTGTAGTTACCATGGTGTAGATTTTCAGAATCAGAGTTCGGAATCTTCACAGTTCTCATTTTTCAGTCTACGTTTTGGGTCTAAAGCAAGGCCCATCATTAGGACAAATCTGCAAAAAAGAGAGACAAATAATGTTAAATAAATAGTGGAAAAATGACAAGAAAGAGAGCCGACCAGATGTCCATTAAATGGTTTAGTTTCCAATTTATTTTTATTCTTACTTAGATGAGTTTTTTAGTTATTATGTTTTTTAAAATTATCAAAATCATTATTTTGATATTTTGAGCTATAATGCTAATAATGTTTTAATGTTTCTAAATATTAATATTCTTATTAATAAATTCTTATGTTTATCTTATCAAGGACATTTATGCTAATGATTTCTAAATGTCAAGTAAAATCAAAGAGTAGTAATTATATTCATATCCTAAGTTGTGAAGAGGGGTCCTAGAAGAATGATTTAAAGGTTAGATTTAATGGCTTGATTCTTGTTAATTTTATAAGACCCTATGCAGATTATAATATCTACTATTATTGTTTAACCTTAAAAAGTACTAAGATTTTTATGTAATTATGGCTTATGAATTATATTAATAGTTTAAGTTTTTCATATTATTTAAAGAATAGAGTTTATATTGATAACCTAATATTATGTAAAGGGCCTAAGGTGATTATACTAAAAGATTAAGGATCAGACTCTATCAATATTATAAGGTCACAAGGAGATTATAATGATTACTATTTCATTAATAAGAATCAATGATAAAAGTCCTAAGTTTTTTATCCTCTTTTAGCTAATGTTTAAGATTAATTGATTTGTTTTAAAGATGAGTAGTATTATTAGATATGTTTTAGAGATATAATGTCCCCTTATACTAATATTATGATAATACTGTCCTATGTACTTTATATTATAATAACGAAGACGGAGGAGATAATAGAATGGGATAGGAAAAGGTCAATCGATTATAACCCATAGATAAGGATTGTAACCAATTGATCCAATAAACCAAGTAAGCAAAAGGTATGGGCTAGACTAAGGATTAAGGTTATGAAAGGGTATTCATAGGGTTGATTTTAATAAATACACTAAAGTTTTTAAAGAAGGGTAGAATGGTAAGGCTAAGGAGAAGGGTAAGGGTAAGGTGCGAAACGGAGGGGAGAGAAAAGGGTACAAGGTAGAGAAAGAGAATCATAAAGGGATGAAGGAAGGGAAGGGGTACAAGGAGACCAGTGATTCAAGAGAGCAAGATGCTTTAATCGGACAGCACGTGGACCCAATTTCTACTAATTTCTAAGCCTCCATCTCTATTAAGGTTGTGCGGGTGCTTTAATATTTCCAAGGCTTCATGTATTTTGCGTTTGAAATGATGTTTTTCTTTGGCAATGATTACTGCTTCTTCTAGGCATATATGGTGACATGTTTTGCTTGAATGTTCTGCCAAAGCTGAGGTTTTAATTCTTCCAAGCCTAATGTCTGCCCCATGTTCTTTAAACCTTATTTTAAAGGTTCTGCCTGTTTCCCCAATATAGCAATCTCCACATGAACAATTGATTTTGTAGACACCCTTTTGTTGGAGGTGGTCGAGGTCATCCTTAACCGAATTCATTCTTTGCCTGATGGTTACTAGTGGCTTGAAGGTTGCTCTAATGTCCTTTTTGGCTAGAACCTTGGCTATCTTGTCTGTGGCTCCTTGAATATAAGGGAGGTAAGCTTTTGTAGTGGAGGGTTTTTCAGTAACCATTCTTTTGGTTCCAGATCTGGCTTTTTGTATAGCTTTGTTGATGTCCTTATTGCTATATCCCAAGTTTATGAAGGATTTCTTCAGATATTCAATTTCTTCTTCTACATGAGTGTTGTCTGATATTCTAAAAGCACGTGTAAAGAGAGTCAGCAGCACTCCTGTTTTCTGGGCTAGGTAGTGATGTGAGTTGGCATGTGGATAATTGTCTGTGTGTGATTTCTTTCTGAACACTTTGTGTCCAAGGGATCCGTCTTCATTTCTTGAGAGGAGTACGTCAAGGAAAGGGATGCAGTTGTTTTCTTCGCCTTCCATTGTAAATTGGATATCTTTGGATATGCTGTTGAGATGGTCAAGGAAGTTCTTTAATTCCTCATCTCCATGGGGCCAATTGACATTGGTGTCGTCTACGAACCTTATCCAAAACTTGGGTTTTAATGGGTAGGATTCCAAAGCCTTCTTTTCGAATTTCTCCATGAAGAGGTTTGCTACTATAGGGGATAACGGGGAACCCATGGCAACACCAGAAGCAATAAGAAAGACATGTTTTAATTTTTCAGAGACAGTAAATGCAAGAATAAACACATTCCACTGGTCAAATGGAATAGGATAGAATTGCCTGAAGAATTTGGGGGCTGGGGTCTAAAAATATGTCCAATTTTTTTGTCTATCCTTGGCTGCCAAAAATCTCTGGAAACTATTGACCAGAGAGGGGCTTTGGAGAGACAGTTGAACAGAAATATATTGCTATAATGCCAGGAAATTAATCAAGAATGTGTCTAATCAATTGAAAGCTTTGGTAAGATCCTTTCATATCATTGGTGACTATCTAGCTTGGAAAGTGGGCTCCTGGTAAAAGACTGGGTTCTGAATCCTGATGTTATCTTGGAATGTGGAGACAAGTTCCATATGTCAAAAGATAAAAATGACATACTTCAGCAAAACAGTCTCTTCGGGCTACATCAAACTGCAAATGGAGACACGACTAACATTAGGCAACACGGTTGGCACTTGGCCAACTTCCTGGGACTGGAAGGTGAACAATCAAATGAATGGAATGCCTATTTAGATTATCTTAAAAAGGGCCATATTAGCCTAAAGGATGAACCTGATTCTTTGGGATTAGCCAGGAACAAAGTTGGTGGAGAACACACACAGCTAAATTGGGATATAAAGCAATGTTTAAAACAATCACCACAGAAACTTGTTGGTGGTGGAAACTCCTTTGGAGGCTAAAAGCTTCAAAAAATTTAGAATATTTCTTAGGTCGACACTTATGAATCAAGTCTTGACATGGAAAAGATGCAAGTGAGAAAAAGCCATGGTCCAGGCATTTGTTTGTTATGCAGAAAAGATGGTGAAATTAATGTTCATTTGTTTATCCAGTGTGGATACACACAGGACATATGGAAATAAGTCTAAAACATTACAGGAATAGAGAATGTATGGAATGGTAACACGGTTGAAGATTGCCTCAGAGCTTGGTTTGAGAAAAAAGAACTCAGGGCTATCCCATGTTTGGTTCTGTGGGGTGTTTGGTTGGTGAATATATTCTAGCATTTTTTATGATAAATTTAATCTACCTTTCCAGCTATAATTGCACGTTTCAGCTTTGGCACCGAGGTGTTTATCTGAGGACACAGTTAATTCACATTGACAGATTCCTGAGCTTTTAATCAACCAGACTGTATGCTGGGGTTTTTTGCATGGAGCATACCAAAGAGAACAGAAATACGAAAGGGCTGAAGGAATGATCTATATCTCGGATGCTCACTATATTAATGTTAAAGCTGATCTCGGAGTGGCTACTAAAATAGTATAATACTGATGTATTATTGGCTCTAAAATTGTTGTTAAAACGTGCACTTGATAGGAACATCACAAAACCTCAATTATTTGGAGATTCAAAATTAAGTGGATGAATGGGAACTCTCTCCTACACAATGCAAATCTCAGCCCTTGGATGACAGTTTAATGTTGGCTAGTTCACTTTTTGAGATTATCTCTTATTCTCGTGTCACAGAGAATTAAACACAGTTGCAGACTTGCTATCAAAGGAAGGTCAAAGACTGGATGAAATACAGTTGATACCAGTGACACGGGACGGGGTCATTTCTGTGACTATTCAGCATATATGAAGCATGTTTTCCTTACTGCTTTGTCACAGTGCATTTATTTTTCTTTTCCTTTTTGAAATGATGCATAGACAGCTATTTTAATATGCTGAAAGTTTTTTTGTACTAAATTTAAGGACTATGGATGTTCAGTTATGATATAAAACTGATACTGCAGTTACCTCTCAAGGGTTAACTACAAGTGATGAGCTAAAAAGCTCATGCTATTTTTTGTTGAACATCATAAATGAGTATTTAAGAAGATATATGCTGGACAGTGCACTATGCTCCTGAACAATGTATTTTTCACTGTCTCTGAATATGTTTCTTTTTCCATGTAAATTAAAAACAAAACAAAAACAAAAAAGGTATACAAGGCATTATATATGCTAAATGCCAGGGATCATCACTAAAAGCAGACACTATACTTGTGTTGTAAGCCTGTAAACATGCAGCCATCCTTGACTTCAGCTTTGAGGTCAGTGTATAATGTGTAAGTATTTCACCAGGGGTGTTTTCCTGCTTCATTTCATTCATATATATTTATTAGGTCTAGTGTTCTAGGATATTTTTCCCCTAACAAAAAATAATAATCTATTCCCATGTCCGAGCATTAGATAAGTGGTAAAGACAAGTTGTGGTCATAGGAGCCATGTTTCTTCGACGCACAAGTTACAACACAACATTGGCATTTTCATCAACAGAACATGTACCAGGTCATTCGAAGCTAAGGACAATGATCTAGGCAGTTCAGTTTTCAATGGATTCCCTCACTTCAGGTTGGTACGTACTATGAACTTCCATACATTCAGATTCAGGAATTCTATGATACAAGTTTCTGTCAAACAAGAAATTGATTATTCCTGGAATGATGGTACTCCGTTAGAAATACAATCTGCTCTGGCAAAAATTACAAGCAAAAGAAAACAGAACATGGAGGTGAGTCGTGCTACCCCTGACTCCAGAGGTGCTCAATTGCCCCTACCCTTGTGTAGCAACGGCATCAAGAAATTGATAACCTTTAAATTTGACTGTAATAATTTTATAGTCGTGTTGTGTCATACATTCATACATTACATACATACAAACACATGTGTATATATATATATATTACCAATGTGTGTCAATAAAAAAATACAGCTGTCTGTATTCATACAGAGGAAAATGTACCTTTCTGGCCTTGATCTCATCCTCCAGCTCATGAAACCTGTTATTAAGCCTACCAAACTTATTGATATTCTGCTGATCCTCCCATGTCACCTCTGTATCAACTGCTCCGCCCTAAGAATAAAAATAAAAAACGATTACCAAAAATTCCCAATATAGAAAAAAACACATACCCACTTACAGCGCATTCGAGCCCTTTGTGTACTATTTTAAGTACTGTTGAAAAAAAAAAATTAAAAGCCTTCACAGATAAATTCTATGTGTTGAAACCAGAATAGCAACAATTAGGCCTGAGCTTACCTGTTGCATGCTGGCTTTGGCCTGTCGGCTATTCCAGGAAAACCAGTAATCTGATCAATACGAGAGCCAAGAACAGGAGCCCTCGCTCTGAGACTTGTCCCTGTAAATTGCACACAGTAAAATGTGCTTTCGAGCAAATTCCAGATTTAGAAATAGCTTGCTCGGAGGGGGAGTCGCGTTGAAAATAAATCCTGAAAAGGCAAAGGGTAATAACCAGCGTTCAAAGCGAAGCGTTGCAGAAAAAATCCAGAGAAGGCAGACGGTAATCACGAACGCTAAAGGCGTAGAGTTTGGACGAGCTTCTATATCACGATTTCTCAATGTTATAGTGAGTGACGCTTATAAGAGGATTATAGGGTTTATAGTTGATGTTGTTAGGAAGAACTTCTTGATCACAATTTTTCACAAAAGATAGGTTGTTAATGTATGATGGGAACGGATAGTTTTAGCTTTGCGTAGTAATTCATCTAATGGAAACTTTATTTTTATGGGCTACTGAGGTTTGAGGCATTTGGCAAGAGTGAAAGCTCATTTTTTTTATGGACCACTAACATGTAATTCGAGGTGGTGTGGTTTTTCTTGAATAATGGTGATGAGTCAATTTGCATTCCCATATAGGAGCCAATGATGGTTGTCCCACTCTTGGTTTGACAACTAAGTTATGATTGATTTTCCCACCATGTATAAAAAACTATTGGTCAGTTTTACAATGATGACATTGTTGAGTGGGGGAGTATCAACATGTTGACGCTTGTGAGCATTAGACTTGATGTCCATGACTTGTATTAAATATAGTCAGATATGAATATCGATAGCATTGTATCTTTGTCCTTTGCCTTTGACATTTGGGGTCCTTACTTTGACGTTGCTAATGTCTGCAAAGAACTCAATTTTGTAATTATTCATCTTCTAATATATTAGTCTCGTAAACATGGGAAGTGTCTACAAACAAGTCAATTTGACAAGCATTATTGTGTGAGTAGTAGTAAAGAATAGTGTTGGGGTTGTGTAAGGCCTTAGCCTTACATGACTTTGGGCACCTTAGTGGTCATTGACCTACATGGATGGACATCACAAAAGGTTAATGGCTAGAAAGGTTGGTTTTGAGCACCCTTGCACTATGGCAAGGCACACCGTGTGCATATCAATTGCCCTTGCTAAGACTAAGCACATCATGGACCTTGGCAACTCGCACTAGTTGATTGAACCAAGAGAAGCTTGGAAGGGAACTTAGCGAGGGATGGAAAAGTTTAGGTTATGATATAATCCAAATTGGATGATTACAATATTTATCATATATCTTGATGCTTTCAGTGTGGAAAAATTGGAGGAATCAGCTTGCAAGGTCATTTTTACCAATAGGTCCAAGTTTGGAAAATTCGGATCTAAAACCTTCCAAATCCTTTTTAATACATTAAACGATGTTTTTTGGGGTCAAACAACTCTTGCTTATATAAGACCCCTCATCAGTATTCTTCACTCTAAAACCTTTCCAATAGTGTAAGAATTGCATCAAATGAAGTTCATATGCAAAAGTAATGTCCCTTGCAAGCTGGCATATTATGTAAACCATCATGATACAAGTTAATGCCATGTCAACCACCATTACTCATGCATATAAGGCTAGCCATGTGTGGATAGTGAAGAAGACTCTAGAAGGTTCCAAGATGTAACTTTGGTTAAAGGTTGATGGAGTCAAACCTTTCCCCCTAGTTAGCTATCAAGTTATGTTAAATATTGGGCCACTTGGAAGAGTCGAGATTCCATTCTATGCTATTGTGTTTTGTTTCAAAATTGAGCAAAGCAATTGGAAGTGGGAATTTAGAGAGGAATACTAAGGAGGTCAAGATTTTGTAGCAACCTTATGTGCCACAAGTCTTAGGTAACTCCATAAAGAGTACCTCTTTCTTTATACTTACACATTTTCCATACCAAAGAAAAGAGAGCAAAGCACCCTCACCTTCTAGCTGGGATTTCTCCCATAAGGGTTTTCCAGAGAAAAACTTGAGACTATTGTGGATGGTGTGTGTGCATTTCTATGTATTATCTATTTCTAGCATTTTAGCTATTTTATTTATTTAAGTAGAAAATTAGTTAATTACATATTTTGAAATATAAAGGGAAAATTAACTAACATAGAATAAATTTCAATAATTTCATAAGGTCTATTGTGATGAACTATTCCAGTGGAATATTTAGGGTAGTTTACAGATCATATTGGTATTTGAGCAAGTTTCTTTGGGGTATTTTGCGGGAATTTGTAGGGATTCAAGACTCGATTTAAGCAGAATGTTTCAAAACCTGATACATGGATAATGAGTTTGTTCAAAATAACCCTCGTGATCTATTAGAAGAGAGATTGGCGAGGCTAAAGTGCAAGTTGTCGACATTAGTCACAATATGAACCTCCTTATGGTGGCTCTAGCAAGCAAGATCAAAATCAAAGAAGATGGAGACTCTAACTCAAGGGTCAGGTTGGAGGGGAAATCACGATATTAGGAAGACACCTAAAAATAGCCAAGGAAATAACTCAAGAAAGAGTAGCCAAGTTTGAGTGCCATCGACCGTTCATAGTCCCTAATCAAGATGGAGTAACATGTGGGCATAAAGCCATACCAAGGTGAGAGTAATGCATTAAAACTAAATCATTGGTTTCAATAAATAGAAGTTTATTATAGCATTCACCATATAGATGAAGAGCATGGCATATCATTTTCGAGTTTGAAGTTAGAGGACCATGCTCTAACCTAGTGGAAAAACCATACAAAAACACTTAGGATGGAAGGTCATCCACCATTAACTAGGTGGGAGGACTTCAAAACTTACATTAAGTCCTAATTCTACCCTATTGGGTATGCATAGAACCAATGGGTCTAATTGCACTAGTACTTCATGCAAAGGCATGGATAGAGTATATAGGAGCACATCACTAAGTTCAAAAAGATGGCCATCATTTCTAGTGTCTCAGGCTCCTGTACTCACTTCTAGTCAATATTTTCTGGGTTGATTTGTTGGTTGACTATTCCTGTATTGCTTCCTTACCTTTGGTTGTCCTCTTTTGTGCAGGCTGAGGGGTTTCTTGAATAATCACTAGTGTTTTAATATCTGGCTCTTTCACTTGCTTTCTAGGCTTTAACTTGAAAAATCTCTTTGATCTTGTTTCTGCAGGGTCAATGGTTTTTTATGGTGATTTTTCTTTGGCCCTAGGGCTAACACCTGTTCCATGTGTTTCCACCCCAAATCCACACAAAAACAGAAATGCAGACCATTCTCTATTCACCCTCTGAAGTTCATGCAAAACTATTAATTTAACTAGACCATGATGGAATAATGAAGTTTCACATGCCTGAGTTTTCATCTGCACCTTATCTGCCATCTTGGCCAAACTTCGAAATAGGAAGAAAGGTAAATCTAGAGAAATTCTTCCAGTGAAATGCAATAAGAGTTTGAAATGATAAGAATACACCTTATGGTATCTTCCTTCACAGGTGAAGTACCTTCAAATTTTGGAGAGCGGGTTAGCATATGTATTCTTGATATAGCCTCTTGGCACTGCTTTGGTTAAATCTGTGTCCACAAACTCTAGCTTCAAAAATACTTTAAAAGGTTCCATTTCAAACCTGAAGTTCTTGAACCACCTTTCTTCTCCCCTTGGAATCTCTGTCACTAATGATATAATTTCAGGAGAAGTTGGCAAGTTTAAAAATCCAACCTTTGTATTTGAACCTGTGAAATTAATGGCAAATTCTTTTGTGACTTGATTATGACCTCCCTGTAGCTTTTCACAGAATCTCTAGCATCCTGCCTTCTTTAAGGCTTCTTCAACTGATTTATCCTTGGTGAGAGCCTCTATGCCTTCAGGTTCCATTCTCAAACAGTGTCCTGACCTATGGTTTCTTTTTTCCTCTGTCATCTTTCCCTCGAAATCCCTATGGCTTCAGAAAACCTGTAATAAACTGCCTCGCTTGATTTCAGAGAAACTGGCTCACTTGATTAAGGGTTCAGCCTCGCTTGAAAATTGAGAGAAGCTCTGGTTTCTGCTTACCATAAGCTTATCGTTCGAAGAAATACATGCATCAAGTGTTTTTTGCATGATACAATACAACCAAGGACAACCATCCCTTTTCAAATTTTAAAATGACTAATGATAAATGACCCCTAACGAATCTCATGATGGTTATGAATGGTTGCATGTGTGAGAAAGGATTCATGGACTGACACCTAATCATGAAAATTTAACGAAATTTGATGGATTTGACAATTGGACAAGATTGGTTACGAATCCCTGATTTCGTAGCGCAAAAGCAGTTTTTAACACTATCTGTGCTACGAAAACGTGGTTTCGTGGCTTATTCGAAATTTTTTTCAAAATGAATAAACACATGACTTCCGAAACATAATATGGTACCCTTAAAGTATGAAACAAGGTTGTTGGAATTTATTTAATGATGGAAATGAGACTCTAACCCTATGACTTAGACTCTAAAAACATAAAAATGACTTAACCCCTATCTAAGACCATGACTTAGGAACAAATGCAAACTGTCCAAGTTTAGAAAATTTTTATAGTGATAACATTGCCAACGAATACCACCGTCGCGCCATGTGCCCACATCACCATTAAGTCCAGAAGTTAGCCCTAATCGTCGACGCTTATATATAAAAAATTAATTCAACCATATGGAATAAAAATATGATTTTTAGGCGTTAAAGGGAAAATTAATGCCTCGACAATTTCGCCATGTGTTTTGGAAAAATTGGCGCTCTGATAGTGCATTTTGGGGCGAAATTGTGGGTGTGGTGTCGGAATTTAGAGAAAATGTAGAACAAATAGTGGAGAAACTAGGGGAAGTCATAACTTCTCCAATTTTTTGCCAAATTTGATGCAGAAAGAGACTACACATGCATTTTTGGGAATTCTGGAGCTAATGGAACAAATTTCAGAGTTTTTTGAGCATTGTAAACACATGTAATCACACTTTTGACCATAATATAAGAGGGCCAAGCCATTGGAAGTTGGACCAAGGAGACGTATCCCAGGCAGGGTGAACTCCTTCATTATATTGTGTCGTGTGATTGTTTATGGTGATGTTCATGTCTGTTAGATGTTGTTGTTCAGTGTTTTAATTATGTTAATTTTCTCATGAAATTCACATAAAAATTCATATTAAACTTGCAATTTAATCTCTCAATCATCAAGCCCTTTTTTATATTCTAAATTGGATCTTAGCACAGCAAAACTAATATTCCCATTCATATCAAGTTGGTATCAAAGCAATAGGTTTACTTGTGCAAGGATGATTAATTTTTTTTACAAGTGTTTAAATGCTTACAAGGTTGTGGCTCAAGAGAGGAGAAGGTAAGCTTGTGAGTGCAGGTTCTATAGTTGGAGCAAGGATAAGGAGGGCATAGTTGCCACAATCTCCACCACAAGATTCACCTCCAATTGTAGTAGAAGATTCAGTAATAATGTCTCGTGAAGGAGGAATTGATAACATGTCAGAGGATGAGAAGGCTTCTAGGAAGTCTTTCTTTGACATGACAGAGATGGTGAAGGTCTTCTATGAAGAGAGGAACACAAGGTTCCAGGGTGAAAGCTCCAAACCTCCAAGAGGAGAGGGTTCTCGAGGAGGAGGAGGTAATGGAAATGATGATAAGCCACCATTATTCTCACCACCATCTTCACCTTCATCTTGATCCTCTTCCACTACTACAACCCTTATTCATACTCATCAACATACCTCAAAATGAATTGGTAAACAACCATTGTTAAAACTTGATATTAAATTTGAGTTGTGTATGTATAATGGTGAAGTGAATGCATAGAAGCTTGATAATTGGGTTTGTCAGTTAGAGCTCTATTGTAGAATTCGAAACCTTCAAGATGATGATACAAATATTCATCTAGCTCCCTTGAGACTGGAGGGTGCAGCACTAGTATGGTGGGAAGCCAAGAGACAATATAAGAGAAATAAAAATGGTAATATATCACTCTCTTGGTCTAATTTCACTGTTGCAATTAAAAGACAATTTTACCCTCTAGCATATATGCAAAAAGCCATCATGAATTGGCATAACTTCAAACAACTTAAGGGTCAAAGTGTGCAAGATTACACCCAAGAATTTAGAAAAAAAAAAGCTCTCATGTTAGGTGTTGATTTGTAGTCACAAGACACATTGTTGAAGTTTATAGGGGGTTTACATATCTACCTAAGGCATACTATCCTTATGTTCCATCCCACTAGCTTAGATGAGGTTTGTGTGAAAGCCACCCACCTTGAGGCAAGAGGGAAAAATATTCCAAAAGAGGGTAAAAAGAAGCCATTTAAGGGTGGAGAGAAAGGAAAGGGAAAGAAAAATGCATCCTTTAATAAGGAAGGAGATAAAATGACATGCAAACATTGTCCCAGAGAGGGTCGTGATGAAGACCACTATTGGAAGTTTCATCCAGAGATGAGGCCCAAGAAATTCAACAGCAAGGGAAAACAAAAATTTGTTGCAACCACTCAATAGGATTTGGGATCTGACTCGGGTGATGAAACTAAAATTACAGCCATGGGTATGAAGGGAAAAGAATCCATTGCTAACACTAGTTCATAAAATTATCACTTTAGTACTCCAAATGAAGAAGCAAGAATTGAATTATTTCATGTGAGGGTTATATCAAAACATACAAAAATTGACACACTATTTGATAGTGTGTCTCTTTGATATCTGAAGACTTAGTCAAGTTCAAAATTAATCTTGAAACCATTCCTCATCACAAACCATATCCATTGGGTTGGATATGCAAGAACACAAATTTGTAGGTTACAAGAAAGTGTATTCTTCACGGCAAACTTCATTGACGAAGTTGAATTAGATGGTGTACCACTTGATATTTCACGAATTGTTTTGGGTAGTCCTTACCTCTATGATAGAAAATCCATCTTCTATCGCCATGAAAACAAGTACCACTTGTTCAAAAATGGTCTGGAGTATATTGTGAGATCTCATTCCAAGAAACTAAATCTTTCAATAGTTAATGCAGGGAAAATGAAAAGACTAGTGAATTCAAGCAATAATTTTGTGCTTCTTATGATTAAACCAAAGAATGATGTTGATTATGAAGTATTTCAAGGTTGTGATCCAAATTTGAAATCTGATTTGATTAAAGTGGTTAATCAAAATAATGAGATGTTTCAGGAGCCAAAGGGGTTACCTCCCAAGAGGGGAATCCAGCATGAGATACAGTTTCAGCAAGATTGTGCTCTTCCTAACATTGGCATGTATAGGATGTCAGTGATGGAGAGTGTTGAAATCAAAAAGAAAATCCAAGATTTGTTGGAAAAAGGGATCATCCGACCAAGTACTTCGCCATGCGGGTCACCTATTGTGTTGGTGCCAAAGAAGGATGGAACATGGCACATGTGCATAGATTTCCGTGCATTGAAAAAGATTACGGTAAAGAACCGTTATCCACTTCCTAGAATATATGATTTACTTGATCAATTGGAAGATGCAAATTATTTTACTAAGTTGGACTTAAGGAGTGGCTACCATCAAATTAGAATTTTTGAAGATGACATTTGGAAGACGACATTCAAAACAAAGTAAGGTTTGTTTGAATGGCTTGTTATGCCTTTTGGTTTATGTAATGCTCCTGCTACCTTCATGTGTATGATGAATGATGTTTTAAGGCCAGTTATTGATGAGTTTTTCATCATATACTTAGATGATATCTTAATTTTTAGTAATCACTTGATGAACATGTCATGCATATAAGAAAAGTACTTGATGTCTTAACGAAAGAACAATTGTTTTTGAAGATGTCAAAATGTGAGTTTGGTAAAACTTGTTTGGTGTACTTGGGGCATATTGTTGGAGGAGGTGAGTTGAGGATAGACCCTTCTAAGGTTGAGGTCATTGTGAATTGGTCAACGCCCAAAAAAGTCACTAAGGTAAGAAGTTTTTAGGGAGCAGTCCAATATTGGAGGAATTTTATTGCTAACTTCTCTTCTATCACAACCGCTTTACATGCATTGAGTAGTGTGAAAAAAGGTCTTCCATTAGGGAGGAAAGTAACAAAAATCATTTGATGCTTTGAAAGAGAAGATCAGTTCAGCCCCAGTACTTGCATTACCGGACTTGAGACAACCCTTTGAGATTCAAACTGATATAAGTGACTATGTCATGGGCGTAGTCCTTATGCAACATGGTAAGCCCATTTCATTTCATTCATAAAATTTCAATGGTGCAGTGCTTAACTATCCTACTTATGAAAAGGAGCTTTATGTGTTGGTTCAAAGTGTGAAAAAGTGGAAACACTACTTGATCATAAATGAAACCATCATACACACCGACTACCAACCATTGCAATATTTGCAATCACAAACTAAGTTGTAACAGTCAAGGCAATTTCTATGAATGGGTTTCTTACAAAAATTCCACTTGGTCATTAGGTATAAGGAAGGTATTTACAACGAGGCTACTGATATGCTTTCTAGGCCTATAATTAGTGCAGCTACTTTACTCAAGCATAATTATATTTTGCATGAAAGTTATATTGAGCAATATGCATGTGATAATGATTTTCAAGATGTTTATGCGAGCTTGAGTCAAGGAAACCAAGTAGAGGAATTGGATTACCATGTACATAATAACTTGTTGTATCATTTTAGCAAGCTTTGTATTCCATGGAGGGAGAGAGTGAATGTCATAAGGGAAGCACACACTTCTCTAATTGTTGGAAATTTAGGTGTAAGAAAAACTATGGCACATCTTCAGAGGTATTGTTATTGGCCTCGTATGCTTGAAAGTGTGCCATATTTCATTAAAGGTTGTTCATTATGTGCAATAAGTAAGCCTAGAAATATGAAGTTAGGATTGTACACACCACTTCATGTACCTTCACATCCATGGGAGAGTGTTTTTATGGATTTTGTAGGAGGTCTTCCTTTGTAAAAAAGAGGTCATGGTTATTTTTATGTAGTTGTGGGTAGGTTTAGCAATATGTGTATATTAATGCCATCTAAAAAGCAAATCACAGTTGAACAAACAACTCACTTATTCTTTCACCATGTTTGGGTTCATTTTGTTTTTCCCACATCCATTGTTAGTGATCGAGATTCTCGATTTGTTGGGAATTTTTGGTCAAGTTTGTGGGACTTGATCGACACCAAGTTGAAGAAGAGTACAAATTTTCATCCACAAACAGACGGTCAAACCAAGGTGGTCAATCGAACAATCATACATCTTCTTTGAGGATAATGTAACAAGTATCCTAAGTTGTGGGATGAAAACTTGCACTACATTCAACATGCTTACAACTATGCAAAACACTCCTCTACACAAACATTTCCATTTGAGGCATGTTTTGGATACTTGCCTAGATTGCCATTGTATTTCATTTTTGGGAAGGATGTTGTTATTGATGGACATAAAGACATAGAAAAAGCCAAGAAGTTCATAGAACAAATCTAATTGATACATCAAACAGTTCAAGATCAACTTGAAAAGAGCCAAGGCAAGTACAAAGCAAGGCACGACAAGCATCGTGTAGATCACAAGTTCCAATTTGGTGACAAATTTTGGCTTCACATTAGCAAAGAGAGGCTTCAAGGGGAAGGTAAAAAACTGAAACCAATCAATTATGGTCCTTTCATAATTTTGGAAAAGATTGGTGAAAATGCCTTCAAGTTAGAGTTGCCTTCATACATGCAAATTTACTTTGTTGTTAATGTTGAGAACTTGAGGTTGTGTTGTGGATCATTATCTACATATCCTTTTTATATTTCATTTTGAAATTTTAAAAGAAAAAAATAAAAAATAAGAATTCGAAAATATGCTATAGTATGAATTTTTTAATACTTTAGCATAAAAAAGAGAGGAACGTAATGTATTTCCGTTTTTATTTATACACATGAAGCGGTCGTCAACCTTAGGTTGATGTATATATATTTCAAGGTTAAGACCCGAGCATCTTCCTGAGCGGAAGTCACGATCATACAAGGAAGCTTACGGATATGCTATTGCGGGGGGTGAATTAGCCTGTCGGTTATCAAATCCCGACCCCCCGCAGTTGACCGGTCATATCTTGGAAATGTTGTGATCAACGGTTCAGATTGATTATGGGGGGTATGGATCAAACTTCTCCGCCGTACTCACAGACCCCCCGCATGACGTCATCAACCGAGATGGAAGACAACTGTCATCCACTGTCAACTGTTTCTCTGCGTCACTCCTGCATTTATTATGGTTTCCGTAGCCTATAAAAGGGGTTTTTCCGTCCCATTTTGATTTATTTGCGACTGTTTGCCCTGTTTAACCACGTCCCACCACCTTTGCATTATCCATTGCCTCGCAAATTGCTTTCAAATTCCTGTTAGTCATGGCCAAGCGAACATCATTGTCTGGTTCATCAAGTCTCAGTCCCCTCCTAGATAGTGAGAAGGATGTTCACGATACCGCATCGTCCGTCAATCACCCCCTATTGCATTACCAAGTAACCCTGAATACTGACAAATCCCCTGTGTTCTCTGCTATGAAAAGTTCGGGTGTGTTGTCCGCTTGCGTTCCGAAAACTCACTTCTTCCCTGAATTCATTTCTTGGTTAGTTTCGTCTATGTACCCTGGAAAGTGTTTCGTTATGAATTCTCAAGGGGAAAATATCCTACAGGTTTCAACACAATTAATGCGTCAAGCATTATGTTTTCCAGAAGATGAGTCCCCATTGCAGTTCTCCGAAGATTCGCTGGCTCAGTATTTCGAGGAGCTTTCAAATGAAGAGTTTAATCGTTGCATGTCGTTTTTGATACCAAGTCCAGAGAAAACTCAATTTGAAGCAGGAAAGTTCAGTTTGGAGGCGTTCAGTGTTCAGTATAGGCCAGTTCTTAGCTGCATTATAGAGATTTTGGGAAGAGATGATGATCACGAAATTGATAAGGTAGTCTTGGGGATGTTCACTCTTATGATGAAACCAGGGGTGGTGCTAGACATCCCGTCTTTTTGGCAGGAAGTAGTAAATTCCCAATTGATCGGCTTCCCTCTAACAGGTTTTTTCAGATTTCCATCATTGGTAGTTTACTTATTTCTTTATCAAAATGTTGAAGAGTTCATGAGTGTGGGTTTAAATATAATGGATAGTAATAAAAATAAGCAGTCAGTTTTGCTTTGGACCGATATGGTTAGAAAAGAAGAGAACGAAGCCGGGCTATTTGAATTTGCTGACCATTTCATGTCTACTGCTTATAAAATTCTAAATGGAACTCTTCCTCCATGCTTTCTGCCAAAGGCCCAGGAGTTCTTACAGTTGGGACCCAATTGTAAATTTGGAGATTGGTTTGTATTTGAAGATTACTCTGAGATAAGGCTGTATGGAGTTAGTATTGAGCCCTATAGGCTCCCAACCTTTGTTCCCATGAGACTTTTTGCCCTGGAATTTATAAGGCAAAGTCTTAATGTAGATCAAATTCATTTTCTGCCCATGAAGAAAGGATTAATGTACAAGTTGCCTATGAGTGTAGGCCCTTTTGTTGTTAACACAAGACAAGCTTTTGAAGAAGTATCAAAAATATTGGAAGGAACGCAGTTGTTGTTGGGAGAGAAATGGCCCTATGATCCACATGGGATTATTTCTCAGAAAAGGGTTGAGAATGGGTATGCTGCTTTTACTCATGTAAGTAAACCTGATTTGGAGAAATTGGCTAATCCAGGAGGGTCAAGTTCATCAAAGACCAGTATTCAAACACCTGCAATTTTGGAAAGAATGAGCAAAAGAGGTAGAGAGGATGTTATTGAAATCGATGATGAGGAGCCCCGAGAGGAAAAAAGGACCAAACTAGCAGAAGACCATTCCTCCAATTCACCTGGTTTTACTCTCCAGGTCAATGAAGAACAAGATTGCCCCTCATCTCCTAATAGACAGGAACTTCATTTGGATAAGGCTCCTTCCATGAAGCAAGTGTTCACACAGATTGAGGAAAGGAACCAAAGGATAAAGGCCAATATAGAAGCACAAGCAGAGCACAATATACCTGCTGACCAAACCAGATTATTGACTGTGATGGATCTGGAGAAAGATCAGTTTAAGATGGCTTTGTCACATCCGACAGGAATGTCCCTTGGACCTTCAGGCAGCTTTAAGGAGTTAAATATAGTCATGGATGTTAAAAAAATCCCCTTGTGGGACAAAATGAATCTTCACATGCAGACCGGTCAGCTGATTGTAAATGATTTGAGCAAGACCAATGCTACTGCAGTCAAGACTGAAAACATGCTTGCTAAGGTCATCAAACAATGCAAAATGGAGAAAGCTAATGCAAGGGCATTAAAAACTCAAAATGAAGAGCTGAAGAAGATCATTATGAAAATCGGTGTGGATCCAAATGATAAAGCCGCAATTCAAAAACTGATGAAAAGTGCAGAAGCGGAAATATCTTCATTAAGGAAAAAGTTGAAATTACCAGCTACAGAGCACTCATTGGCGGCCGAAGTAGCTGAGGTTGAAAAGGAGAAAGAGGAATTGCGACAACAGTTGATGAAGAAGGACGAAGAACTCACTAAGGTAAAGCAGACTGCTATAACCTTACAGAATCAAATCGAGAACCATACTTGTACTTTTGATTTTTCTGCAGGTGAAGCTGACCCTCAAGCCCAGGTTATTCATCTAAACACAGAATGAAAGATGGCGGAAAGATATTGTAAACAAGCCCAGTCAGAATTGGTCACAGTTACCAAGATGATGCAGGGATGGGAAGAAAAAGCACAAGAGAACAAGCAGAAGCTACAGAAAGCTGAGGATGAAATCAAAGAGCTCAAGGAGAAATTAAAGGGAAACATTTCTCTGATTAAAGCTAAGGATATCATCTGGAATGAAATTATTTCAGAAATGCAGTCAAAATGGGATACCATGAATATAATTGCCAGAGAGAAAAACATTGTTTCAGAGCATGAAAAGGAGCTATTATCGGAGAAGCAGGCCGCTATTAAAAGAGCGAATTGGGCCAGAAAATTCATAAATTTTATTAATGCCAAGACAGATGAAGAGTTAAAAGATATGGGGATACAGGATAGGTACTTCTATGCTGAAGAGGTAAATAAAATGATCATAAAAAACGACATTCTAAAGGCCTCAGAGAAGCGGTTACAGGGAATTAAAGAGATAATTAAGAAATTTGATATTTCATTTGACAAGTTGACGAGAACAGGTTTACCCTCGTGCTGGACGGAGAGAGGGGAGATTATGTCCTGGAAATTCTATGAAGATCAGTTGATATTTGCAAAAAGCAGAGCAGATGGCCGGCATGAGAAGACACAGATTTTGAAGGGAGAAACGGTATTTAATTTCTTACAAAGGCATTTCCTTCTGCTATGGATGGTGAAGACATTGTTTACAGGTAATCTTACTCACAGTCAGGTTGTTGCGTTTACACTGGAATATCATCGTTATAAGAATGCTCCGACGACTCAGGATAAGCTCTGGAAAGAATGCAAAAGATTTTCTATGGACACAGACAAAGGAACTCCAGCCACTCAGCCACAAGTAGCTGTTCAGCCACCAATAGTCATTAAGACAGCCAATGTTTCAGGAGCATCAGCTCCCTTAGATTAGGGATTGTTACATTTTATTATGTTTTAAATGCAGTCATGTAAATGTAATAGAACTTTACGAGGCATGTACCTCCACTAGGTGAGCAGTTAAGTAGTTAGAGTTAGTTAGAATCGGTTTCATTACTGGAAACCATTTTGATCATATTGTATTTAAAGACAATGGAAAGAAGGAAGAAGGTTCCGAGTTTTGGACCTTGAAGGCTAATTTTGTACTGAACAATATTGAATGAATGAAAAGTTTTGCAAGTTTTCATTATTCCATCTGTGTTGAAGAGTTTTCTTGGTTTTCATTTCATTTCCATATCTGTGAATAAAGTAGAGTGATTTGAGCAGCAAGTCTCTTGATATATATGTATCTAAGAGTTAAACATCCTTAATGGGCGCTCCTCTATTTTAGCTTTATTGTTACTCGCTTCTTTAGGATTTTATAATGGTAGTTTCTGTTTTAAGCAGCATGGCAATTTAAAATCCTTTCTTTCTTCGTCTTCCTTTCGCTCACTTCAATATAAAGGGAACATGGCATTGCATAACTTGTAAATATTTGATATTTGAGAAATATATTATTAATATTTGAAGGTTTAATAAATAGAGACAGACATACACTTTGTGACATAATCTTTAATGTCTTGAGCATGGATTCACCCAGCACACGGCAAGGGTGTTCTCAAGGAACAACGAGTTAAAACAAATCAATGATAGAGATTGGTGAGGAGGGTGACAGATAGAAAGGTTTCAGAAGATCACAGGGTGAAATGTGGGCCATCAGATCCTATGGATCTACAATGTAGATCTTATCGGGATATTGTTATCAAAGTGGGAAAAATATAATGAAAAAGCATGTTTTTCATGGAAATGTCGATGCGATGGGGGTTTAGCGTAGGCGCTTGGGTACGGTCTTGTGGATGGATAAGGTGACCAGGGGCTAAAGAGGGGGGAGCTTATCGCATCGACACATTGTTGCGGAGGGGAAAAGAAAAGGAAAGGGATAACCTGATGGAGCGACGCGATGAGGGCTAAGGTAAGGCCTGGGACATGATCCCATGTTGCAATATGTGACTAGGGGCGGAGAGATAAGGGCTTATTGCATTGGTGGGGGGGAAGGGGAGGCGAAGTTATGAACATGTGACAGCATCAATGCAATATAAAATGATGAAATGTGATGATTTCTTGCATAAGGTCACGGGTGTTAGCCATATGAAGCATAATATTAAGCACTGGGGGGTTTTAACAACGCATCGGCAGAAAAACTTTTTACAAGGGAAAAAAGGTTGCGGGGAAAGATAAAAGGCCAATGTCGATTGGCTTAGCGCTTTGGTCACAGGCGCACAGTCTTATGTGGAAAAAAGGCCAAGACTTGGGTGAAAAAAGGGGCTTAAGGCCTTAAAAGGGCGGAAGAAGTTTTTGAGGGTTTTTATGTGTTTCTTGGGTTTTTTGAGGTTTTTTCCAAGCTCCGATAGAGTAAAAAGAAGGGTTTTAAACCACAAAAACGAGATTTCATGGTTCAAAAGGGATTTCAAGGGCCTTTGAGGAGAATGAAGGGAAAATTAGAAGGAGGAAAGGGGATTTTTCAGGGAAAAATAGAGGATAAATAAGGGATGAAATGACGAAAATGGGGCTATTTAGGAAATAGTTTTGAAGGGAACAAAACTACTTTTTAAGGCATAACAGTTCTTAAGGAATAAAAATTTAGTGAACAACAACTTAGGGAACAACAACTGGTAAGGAACAACAGACTTCAAGAATGAATGATTTTCTATGAAAATGATTCCTTGAAGGCTCAGGACCTATTTTTAGCCATCATTTTCTATGAAAAAAATTCATTGATGGCTAACAGACCTCATGCATTAGGGGGCATCTGTTACACAGAATTTTGTCACCGTCCCTGCAATCCCTCGTCCCGCATATTGGAGGATCATTCCCGTGACTTGTGAACAGTGTCATACTCTACAAACACCTTCTTTGCATCCTTCTGCATAAGTACACCATTTCTCCTGTTGGAAATTTCCTCAAAAAAAGCATACAAAACCTATGTTTTGGCCTTGGCGCGGATAGCCAGTTCATCCCTCAGCCGATGTGGAAGATTTGCACTAGAGCCCACACCACCTGGCACTATATCTCAATGTAGTGCTCACACCAGATGTTTTAGGAATGTTTTAAAAAAAATAGAGGTGGAAGCTTCCTTCTAACCACCTTAGGGATGAGTCACTTGAACTGGTTAAGTTGATCAGCCATAGATATCCCTCTTTAGGCAGTGGTTTCCTTTTCCCATGGAACACTCCTTGAATATAATTATCCCTTCCATGATTATAGGGATCCTAACCTCTCCCTCTCCCTTTATATAAATAGGCCTTCTCCCTTTATGAAAGCTAGCTGAACAGAGAGCCAAGGTGCTGAACTTGGAAGAAGAATACTATAGCTGAGTAACTGATCTTGAGAAGGTAGAACCAAGGAGAATTCCATAGAGAGAGTCCCATCTGAATTCTCGATGAGCCTTTGTGAGACACGCTCCACTTGAACCTTGCTGTAGGAGATCGCAACATTGAAGCTTGGTGGTACTCTTCCTTCCATTTATTAATATACTCGACTATGGTGTTGGTTCCATCATTTTGTTATGTTGTTTATGATCGTTGTGTTATGTTGTTTATGAAATCAATTGATTTAGTCCTCTTCGACTGACTGATAGTTACGAATATGAATTAGTACGTTGTATATTGTCGTTGTTTTCTTGTGTGTGTGTAGGTGTCCGAGCGTGAAATCGAGCGGATCGTGATCTGTCAAACTAGGAGCGAGGAGAGAGCCACTCTTTTCGATGAAAACAATAGCGTAGGACCTTCGGTAAGTCATCTATCGAATCTTTATCCATTCGTTAACTAGGAATATTATATTATAGAGTGTCTTGTTTGTGGCTAGACCCACTCTAGGGCTAGTGGGATCGCCTCTGTCCGCAGAGGGGATTTAACTCACCAACAATTACCAGAACCATCAAAATAGGGTAGGTCTCTTACCTCTGAGGAAATGCAGGGGAAGTCCCTTGTGACCCGAAGGCATCGCAGTGCAGAGACATCATGTAGCCGATTTTTCCAGTTCTCCATCTCCCCATCGTAGTCAGATAAACATTCACTATCCCTTTCCCAGCAGAGTACACCGTCGGCTGTGGGGTTGATCCAATCCTTGTCCTGCATAGTTAGCTTGTAAATATGATCCACACCCTCTTTGTCACGCACCATCTCAGTGGATTGTTCGCCTTCTGCAGGATCTAATGGCACTATCACCCTTGTACTGTTATTCTCAAACACCATGCTTTTATTTTTGTAGTTAATAATTCCTCCCATATCGATGGCCCAATCCAAGCCTAGGAGTGCAGGATAGGGGTCCGCATCTTGTACGATCTCAATTGCCTCAAAGTCCACCTGGGCCTTTACTCTCGTGATATCCACCACGATTTTCGATAGTCTTCCCAAGGGTATAATATTTTTTTGATTAACCATGCACAGTTGGATAGTGGACCATTCCAAATTAGGTTCTCCCATCCATTACCAAGTCTATTTAGGCAATACACTCACATCTGACCCTAGGTCCAAAATAACCTGATCCATATCATAATCACCAATCTGTGCAGTCAACCGCATCTCCCTGCCAGTGTGTTTCTTATATCTATATAGTTTATGCACTTCCTTGATTTCTGGACGTAGGCTAGGTCGTACTATGCAGTTATCTATCAATGCCTGAAGATTTTCTATAGCCGTTGGGTTGCACAATAGCTTCATACATGCCTGTAAAAAGGGCTTGACCTCCTCATCTGCCTTAAGGTTCACAGGTGTCTGAGAAGTAGATGCCTCTGCCTTAGCAAAGTCTTCACGAGCTACGATAATTGTTTCTTTTTCCTTGCTTAGGTCCAAACCCCCTTGTTTTATAACAGCTTGCCGGATCAGAGATTCAGTCACAGCCTTCTATCCTCTGGTGGCCATTCCACTACGTGTTATGACATTTATGCTTGGATCTTTATCACGCAGCTTAGCCTTAAACCTCTGCAAATTCTGCATATGTGTTGGCTGCTTCTCCTGCATTTTTTCTATTAGGATTGGAAATTATTTGACCGCATGATCTAGCTATCTGCAGTACACATAGGACTGCCTCGTAGGACTCAGAAAGTCTCTCGTAAAGTGCCCGACCTCTCCACAATTATAAGAGATTAGTTTCCCTCATCCCTGACCTATGCTTCTGCCTCAGCCTCCCCCCCTGCCCCTAGCTAGGGAGCCACCTATGCCTACGGGGGACCTTGACGATGCAGGGTCTAATTGTATCCTATATAAGTTTCCGTGATTGATCATCAAATCATATGTCTGGCAGTTTTGTTCATCATGTCCTGCCAATCTACAGAACCTGCACCATTTTTGTTTTATCTCTGGGACATACGCAGCAAGGTGGGGCCAGTGGTTTGTGTTGTGCAGCCCTATAAAGCGGCAATCATTCGCACCACAATGCTGGCCCACTTAGCCCTGCAATTTCTCTTGGGCGCAACGGGCTAGGTCCCCCAGCCTGCATATAGTCTGCTAATAGAGGAAAATTATCCTTGGTGTGACCATTCACCTTGCATCGTATGCACCACCTTTCAGGTCTAGCCTCTGCTCCTCGCTCTTTTCATAGGTTTTGGATCTCCACGTGCATTGCTTCTAGCTGCCCTTGGATCTGTTGGACGCCCAGCTCGGTCTCGTCTCAAGGTGTGACTTCTACTTAATATCACCCTCCAAGGCTTTCTCTTGTGATTCGAACGTTTGGTGACCCATAGGTACGTGCAGGTGAGGCAGCAACATAGCAATGAACCATTTTGTATGTTGTCTGTCATCATATTGAAATCCTCCTTCCATGATCACCTTCTTCGGTCGTTAATCGACCTCCCACACAGACTCAGAAGGCCCTTTCTTGAAATATTTTAGATCAACCACTATTTGAGAGTAGGATTTAGGCTTCTTGAATTTTTGCCTCAAAGCATTCTTAATTTCCTCAATGGTTGTGTTCGCATGCTAGCCGATGTATCCCATGTGCCAATCCAAAGCTCTCCCCTCAAAGGCGGGGGATAGTTGTGCCTGCTTCACCACATCACTATCTACATTCTACACAGTCCATACCGATCCTGTGACAAATTAGAACTAATCCATATCTTCATCCCCCACACCCTTAAAGGTAGGAAACTTCATGTACGTAGCCATGTCACCTGGTGGCGGAGGTGTAGGTGAATTCTTACTCCTTTGCTGGTTTGGAAGTGGTGTGCCGGGAGGACTTTGCATAGCTGCTTCCCTTACTGGGCTATAGACAGACCTATCTCCTTCTTGGTTGGTTCGATAGTACTTGCTACTTAGTGTCGTACTTCCGTCCAAATCGAGGGTCATTCATTCTATGTGGCTACACAAGATACTCTTTTTGAACAGTAACATCTTAATTAACAATGGTAAGGTATTCAGAAACTTACCCCAGAAACCCTTGAAGAATCTTCACTCTGCTTTAGATTAGGATACAAACTGAGCGATGGAAAATTCTATCACGAACCCTCCTAACACACTGTCCACCTAGTGGTCCACTGTGCGAGTGATGGTGTTATCAGTCTTCTCTAACTACTGGATCATTTTGGGGGTCCACTACGTGAACCGTTCATCCTTCCAACACTTCTGAAATTTGACCAACCTTGCGAGCCACTCCCGGAGCTCGATCAAAATTGTTACAAAGAAGATCTTGTAGATATCCATGAAAATATACTTATTTTTCCACTCCTCGGTGGTCAACCTCTTACTGCGGTTCTCTTTCACTGCGAATTCCTCAACTTGATGTTCGAACAATTCATCAAGTTCTTTGCTTTCAGGTTTCCAGTATGGCCTTGGCATTACTCGATCCCTCTCTCAAAATTCTCCCAGTGCCGGCAACGGAACCATTTTTTGGCTCGAAGGGTCCTGACCTAGGTTCGGAGGTTCAAGGTTTGCCAACAAACCCATATACTACTGGCCCTTTCGGCAGTGACCTGCTTGCGCAGGCCAAAGTCTCACCCGAAGTAGTATGGGTGGATGCTAGAACTAGGTTTTCGCACGCTGGGAGAGGGTAGGTAAGTCAAGAGGAGCTGTGTTTGAGCTTATAGTGATCAGATCTTATATCACAGAGCCTAGATCTATAGATTCCCTTTGCATCCATGTGCACAACAACAATGATATTCACAGAAATCAACAGATCATGAACTCATGATAATGCAACTATTTATATGAAGTGCAATAGAATAGACCCAGATCACAACATAAACAAGTAACACAAGTATGTTCACATCTTAAATCAATAACACAGCAGTATATAAACATCACAGATTCACATCACAGAAATTTTGATAGATTTAGATATTCAACAATACTTCCGCATTCATTAATCCTTCTGTTCTACTTACAATACCCCAAAACCCAACCTGCGCACACAGCAACAGGGTTCACACATAGCAGAATAGATAATCTCCACACACACAGAAGCAGGAGTCCTTCCCCAACAACCCTAATCAGATCTATCAGTTCACACTTAGCATCAATCTCTATTCCAAGTTTGTCTTACAACTCAAAAAGGTTCAACTACTTATACTATTTTAGCCTACGCATCCAATGGTCCTCAAACCATGGTTTGCGGACTCTTGGTATACCCTTGACCCATTTAAAATGCATTAGGGGCTTTGACCCACCCCAAAACCCCTATGTTAAACTAAATGTAATAAAAAATATACAAAATGGACCAGTTTCACAACTTGCGGGAGACCTTGTTCCAATAGGTCCTGCACCAGGTCAACCTGGTTTTTCAAGGGAAACCTGGCCCACCTCAACCATTGGGCCAACCTCTTCCACAAGGGCAACTCAGTGGCTCTCAGTATCTAGGCCAACCTGGCTCACAGGGAAAGCTTGCCCAACCTCAGTATCCAAGCCAACCTGCCCCGTAGGGACAGCCTGTCCAACCTCAGTATTTGGGTCAACCTGCTCTACAGGGACAACCTGCCTAGCCTCAAGGCATTAATTACCCCCCTCAAGGTCAATCTTAGGCAGTATATAGTGTGCTGCAGGGTTTCACTTATTATCCTCAAGGTCAATCTGAGATTGTATATAATCCACCTCAAGTAAATTCTTACATTCTGCATCAAAATCCATATGTTTCTCATCAATGATCTCAGTGGTATGCTAAAAATAAATATCCCAGTCCTCAACCCATGTATGGTTAGAACTATCCCGCTTATAACCCCTATGGACAGAATCCTCCAGGAAAAAACATATGGGGGAAAAATTTCTCTCAACTTGGGTGGAATGCTAACACTGGTCTTTATCAATGACCTGCAATGTATTTTAATCCTCAATTTCCTTTTCTCGCTACGTTGGAACTGCTTGATGTGTCAAATTTGAAGAATGATCCGATCCTTCATAACCCATATTGGCCTCTAGTTCCCACCAAAATCCCTGGCGATTGTCCCAAATTTTAGGGTAAGTCCGGAGAAGACCCCCAAGCACATGTTTGACATACCATATTTGGTGTTCCTCTAAGTCTTGGGTTGACGATTCTATCTGACTCCGTCTTTTCCAATGGACTCTTACTGGTGTCGCTACCAAGTGGTACATCGAATTATCTCATGGTGTCTTCCAATATTTCAACTCTTTAGCCATGGCATTTCTCACGCACTTTCAGTTTACGGTTCGAGTATGAAATCAGGACGCACCTCCTCACATCCTTGAAGCAAGATCAAGCTACTCACATCTCATATCATATTCATGAATGGAAGCGTCATCGTCGTCTGATCAAGTTTGACATTCCTGACTAGCTTCTAACTGATTGGTTTACTAACTCCTTCATTGCTCTTATTGTTAAGGACATCTCTATGGGGGCATGCTTCACTAAGGAATAATCCATTTCTCGTGCCCAGTACCTTGATATTGTGTAATCTCAGTCCAGCACGTTGTACAAAATCTTGCTTGATGCTCCTAAAACTAGAACTTCCAAAGCACTGGTGACACCATCCGTCGATGGTATCATCGGTTCCGTGTCTCAGACTTCTTAGAAGTCTCCTCCTCTGAATCCTGGGAAGCAAAAAATCACTCCTTCCAATGAAACTACTTCTCAGCCAATTCTGAATTCTGGTAAAACCATGGAAGTGAATGTCGTTTAGGACAATTTGGTGAATAAAATTTCCAAGGGTAAAAAGAAGGATAAAGGTAAGGCCAAATCCGATACCCCGAAACAGGATTCTCAGAAATATCGTGCTGATGATGGTTCACAACGTAAACCGAAGTACCCTTGCTTTATTTTTTATGAAGAGCACTACACCAAGACTGTCCTAGACGGGCCGAAGTGAGTCGATTGCTCAAAGGCACCCAAGGAACTCTGGCTATTCTCAAAGAACCGTTTCCATCACAGCAGAGTCAGTTGGTAGAGAAACCTCAGTCCTCTGCCCCATTTGGCTCTCAGGTTTTCATGATGAATGGTCCTACATCTATTTCTCTTGCTACTCTGTAGAAATATTATACCGAACCATGTCAGGCAGCGGGGAAAGAGATCACTGATGGTCCTCCTCCTCCGCTTGCTTCTGGCCCTCTTTAGATTGCAAGGCCCAGTACTAAGCCCATTGTACGACCACCTTCCAAAGTGTACTCCGTAAGTCTTCTTATAATCCTAACGCCCGTGCTGCTCAACATTACATTATTGTTGAGGATCTAGCTTAGGCACCATCTGCTATGTCTTCTTTAGAAGTTCTTGAGAGTTGTCTGTCCCAACGAAAGGCTTTTCTATCTTCCATCGGTGGGGTTGATATGGCTGATTCGAGCCTTATCACTTTCGACTTAGAGAATTTCATCCCACATCTCCCTCACTAGCTTGCACTAATCATTCAAGTTGGGATTAATGGACTAAATATCCATCGAGCTATCATGGATGAGGATGCATCTACGTCTGTCATGTCATTTGCCCGCTGGAATGCTGTCGGTTCTCCAACGCTTACTTCATCTCCAAATTCTCTATAAGTGTTTGATGGAAGGGAATCTAAACCTCTTGGAGTTCTCGCTAGTCTACTGATCACTGTAGAAGGGAAAACAGTTAATGTCAAGGTCGAAGTTAGTTGATGCTAAGCTCAATTAAAATCTTCTCCTCGATCGCGAGTTGGACTCACGCCATGTTGTGCATTCCGTCCAATCTCTTTCATGTTTTGCAATTTCCACACAAAGGAAAGACCATTACTTGTTGATCGAGTTGTCTTTTTTCACTTCTTCATCCTCCGAGAGAAACGTTTTGTACGTCAATAAAATTCCTATGCCTTATGAGAGCGTAGTGCTAGGTCTCTTAAAAGATCCCTGCCCTCATGGGTATTTTCCCTCTTCCTCCACCCAACATTGTTCAAGTTAATATGATTTCCGAGGTCTTCTAATCTATGGATCATCCCTTCGCATGAGCAGCTTGATTCATTTGGAGATTTGATGCCGTTAAGTCCGATCGATATTGATTATTGTGAACTTATTTCGGCTTTGGATCCTCTCGCCTCCCCGATCATTCTCCTTTGGGAATGTCTCTTGACACTTATTCTCAATCCCCTTGGCTCTGCGATTCAGATTCACCCTGATCCCTTGAGAGAGGTATTTCCCTCCGATGAGGCCATCGTGGAAAATATGTCTCTTGAGGATCCTCCTTGGGACGATAGTCATCATGTTTCCTAGTTCATGCCCGGACTTGGGGCCATGTCTACTTGTCTCGAGAGGTTTTCTTCTCGGGTTCCTTCTCCTCCACTTCAAACACCTATCCTAACACATGAAGTCTTTGCGAAGGTAATTTGAGCAACATTACATAGATGATGCCTATCGACATCTCCGTTAAAATGGGGGTTGTCCGAACATCCATATTGGGGTGACCTATTCTCCCAGATGAGATCCAGGGTCTATACTAGTCTCTTCAGTGAGTTTCACGATTTTTTTCGAGATGGTCTTATGAAGAGATGCTCGACATCGATCCAAGTATAGTGGTGCATGAGATTCCTACCTATCCCGGTGCGAAGCCTATTCGCCGATGTCTTCATCCTATGCACCCTAGAAAGGAAGTTGCTATTAAGGGAGAAGTTGAAAAAAATTCTTAAAGTTGGTTTTATCTATCCAATTCCCTTGACATAATGGGTTTCCCATATTGTTCCTGTAGATAAGAAAACTGGGTACCATTAGGTATACGTGTTGATTACCGTGATATTAACCCAGTGCTTGCCCTAAGGATAATTATCCTAGCCCTTTTATTATCCGGGAGTGAGATTTTTTCCCTTATGGACGATTTTCTAGGTAAAACCAAATTAATATTCTTCCCAGACCGATCAACATAAGATTGCATTTATCTGTCCTTGGGGTACCTTTGCCTATAAAAAATCTCCCTTTCGGTCTTAAAAATGTTGGGGCTACACTTGAGTGGGCAATTTCATATGGTTTCCATGATATCAAGCGCATTATTCAACCTTATCTAGATGACCTTCCGGCTCATTCGACTAAGTGTAAAGACATCCCAATCATCTCCATCAGATTTTTCTTTGCTATCGATGTTATGACATCTAGCTCAATCCGCTACGAGTTTGCGGGGGGAAAGCTAACTACCTATGCCATTTTATACCTAACTATGCAAAAAGTGGCCAAAGGATTTACATGATTATTGAAGCAAGGCATCTCGTTCCTCCGGGATGAGATCACCCAAAATTCCTTCGATGCATCGAAGACGTTGCTCGTCAATTCTCCTCTGTTGTGTCCTTCAAATTATCATCGTGATTACTCCCTCTATTTTTTCACCGCGTTCGACTACGATTTCCATGGTTTTGGTAAAAGACGATGATGATGGTGACGAGCATGTCATTTATTATCTAAGTCACAATCCTCTCGATCTTGAGACGTGATATTCACATATTAAGAAGTTGGCTTTGGGTCGTTGTTCAAGATGTTCAAAATTTTCATCACTATATTCTGTTGCACAATGTGATTGCGATTTCGATTGCAACCCCATGACTTACATATTGACTTGTCAATTGTTTGGGGAGCAAGTACTCGAAGTGGATTTTCATCCTCCAAGAGTTTGATTTGGAGTTCACTACTGCTAAGTCGAGGAAGTCATTAGTCTTCGCGATTTGATCTGCTCTCTCCCTTCTAATTCCGCTTCATCGGTTACGAGGAACGCATTCCGGATGACACGCTTTTTCCCGATTAGCACCCTCGATCCTTGGTACGGTGATATCATCGTATATCTTCATAATTCCACCTTTTCATCTGATTTGACTAAGGATGCTTGCCGACGCATTCGTCATCAATCGCAGCCCTATCGCATAGTCGGAGATACACTCTACCACATCGGAGTTTATTTCATTCTTCACCGGTGTTTGACTCTTTTGGAGGTCGAAAAGGTCTGAATGATTGTCACGGTGGTGCCTGTGGCGATCATATATCCGGGTATGCTACTACACAAAATATTCTTTGTGTTGGGTATGTCTGGACCACCATCTTTAAAGACTACATTGTTATTGTCTGCAAGTTCCATGATTGCCGGATATATCGAGTGCAAGATGTGCGCACCACCTTCCCATCTTCACCTTGTCATTACCATTGGTCCCTTTGCAAAGTGGGGCATCGATTTTATGACGTGTAACCCTCACTCGGTTGGGGGGCATGCTTATATTATTGTATCCATGGACTACTTCACAAAATGGGCCAAAGAAATGCCTACACTTACGACTGATGGCAAGATAGCATCGCAATTTCTATTCAATCATGTCATTTCTAGGTTTGGTGTCCCTCAAGCCATTGTTACCAATCATGGCTCTCATTTTCAGCATTACATGTTGGCTGAGTTGACATCCAAGTTGGGTTTGCTTCATGACAACTCAACGTCGCATTACCCTCGAGGCCAATGGCCGAGTTGAAGCCGTGAACAAAGTTCTCGTCATTATGCTTCAACGTATGATTGGGATGCACAAGTCAAACTAGCATCTCATGTTGTTTTCAGCTCTTTGGGCTTCTCGAACCTTAGTGAAGGAAGCTCATTTGGATTCACTCCATTCCGAGCTTGTCTATGGTCCGGAAGCTACCCT
Source organism: Pinus albicaulis (assembly GCA_034641835.2). Taxonomy (NCBI): domain Eukaryota; kingdom Viridiplantae; phylum Streptophyta; class Pinopsida; order Pinales; family Pinaceae; genus Pinus; species Pinus albicaulis. The sequence continues at coordinate 1,397,026,930 of CM076579.1, read as the reverse complement.
TCCAATTGAATGTGAAATTCCTTCTCTCAAGCTAGTTGTTGAATCGTTCTTTGAATAATTTTCCAGAAGAAGAGCATCTTCTATATTTAGAGAGGCTTGATGAAACTCAACTCTTTGCTACTACTGGTTATAGAAAAGCGGGTCAAAGCTCATTTTGATCGATCGGTTTCCCCTCGTTCCTTTATAGAAGGAGACCTCGTCCTCCTCTATGATCAAGCTCACGATAAGCTAGGGGTAGGAAAATTTCAACCCACGTGGCATGGGCCCTACATTGTTAAATGCGTTTTGTGAGAATGGGGCTTATGAGCTTATTGATTATGAAGATCATCCTGCTGGATCAACCCATAAATGGTTTGTATCTTAAAAAAATAATATGCATGAGTAATTTGTGCATGTTTCTTTGTACGTAGGTGATTTTTTAATTTTGTATATTTTTTTGGCTTGGTGTGCTTTGTGAGTGTTTTTCCTTATTATTGGATTGTTGCTTATTGAGTAGACGTCTATTACCCCTTATGTCGGTTTCGCGGATGGTGCTTCCCGTAGTACCGGAACCTGTCTTTAACGACCTAGGTGATTTATGATCCTGCTTTGGTGAGTTGATAGACCTTCAAGGTATCTGTCTAGGATGAACCACAAACAATTTCGCTTGAATATAATGTTGTTATTGAACTATTAGCCGAGGTCATTTCTCTCGAAATTTGTTCATTGATTGTTAACCTAGACTCACGATCTTGTTGTTCTTCAACTTAATGGGCATTATTCTGTTAGGAATCCTCACATCTTAAGGTTTTATTTGCATGTTCGTTTACTTGGAAAGAAATTTTGATTACATTACATATCAACATATTCCTAGACATATGAATGCGTTAGCGATACAGTAGCTAATATTGTATTAGATAGGCATTTGCGTAATTTGTAAAAATCATCATCACATGCCAAGATCTATACGGGAAAATAGATGTATATATATATCTAGTGCTTGCATCCATGTGCATCATAAGGTAAAAAAAATATGTATGTTTCGAGTTACAACTTGAGACATCATGCCTCTTAAAAATATGCGGAAATGAAAGCCTAGGTGTCTAGTCGGCGTGATTCTCATGATAGCACGTCACTACCCATACAAAGTTTGCCTCAATAAGCGGTGAACATGGTTTTACACCCCTGTAGTGTGTCTCTCGTACACATGAGGAACATCATCGAATCATGCATTGTCCAAAATCTCATGGGAGATTCTCTCCAAGTTGCGTATGATTTCCTCCTCTTCGCCTCCCTCACCATGAGGGGCCACATCAAAGTCGTGAGGAATACTTCGTGCTATCGGTGACATGCCCGAAGGTCTTTACGGGCCCACATCTACAATTACATGGATTAATGTCGGAACATGCATAAAAAAAAATCATAATACTCATCAAAATAAAAAAATGGTTCTTACCCAATGCTTCATCCCAATCCTCTCCTTCTGGGGAGTGGGAGATCTGCATCACTTTGGTGAAATCGGTGCGGAGTAGGGCCATTCCTCCACAAAAAATCACTTTTTGGTGGAGCCACTCAAAGAATTCTAATATTTAGGACATCTATTGACCACCCCCTAACCTTGGCATTAAATCGCCCAATGAACCATCCGTGGCTCTGAGCTGGTGGTGTCGAGAACTATTACCTCCCGACATTGGAAGATTGGTAGCTTGTTCCAAGATGAAAGGTACCAAGATGGACCCATAACCAAAGCTCGCTTCAACTTTTTTTTTCTTGCATTTTTTTCGAGTTGGTGTTTCATGTAGATTATTACTGCCTCTACCCGGTTGTAGAGGGTCGGTGCCATGCAATCTACATCAAGAAGTAGTTGTGATTTTTGTGGCCTTGTACGGAGCTTGCGATCTAGAAACTATCATAATGTTGTGCAACACTACCTTTAGTGCCAAATCCGGAAGAGTTTGGATGTCCACCTCTCCGCTTTTTGGACCCTTTCCTTGCCCTTGGGCACACTCTTTCGATAACCATACTCATTTTTTTCCATTGTGGGCCAAGTATCGATCAATATTGGTACTTCCCCCCTCCGCGAAAATCCGGTTATGAAGTAAATATACGAGACCTCAATCTCAAGTTCCCGACCGCGAATAATGAATCTTTCCGGATCAATGTCCCAAACAACGATCAAGTACTACAACGAGCTCTAGTTGAGCTCCGAGACATGGTTCCATAAAGAATTTATTGAGCCCGCAATCCCCTAGAGCTTACATTCATCTCACATTGCCCATGGCTACCTCATCTTCTTCACTATGTTCTCTTTCTTTCCATTCAATCACCATTTTGTCCTTTCACACCTGCAAAAACATCCATATGGTTGTCATTAGCCAAATACAATGCTTCGAAATGGTTAAATTGGGCTCATTGTTTGAATCTACAAGCTAAAAAATAGTTTTCGTGGTTGGCGCGATCATGTTTTTAAAAACGATCGCGCTAATTGGCATGCCCCCTGTTCAATTTTTTAGGCCGGTTGGCGCGAGTTTATGCCTAATACTTGTGTCAACCTGCCACGCTTTATATTTTCCAAAATACCCCCCATAGATCTACAAAAATGGGTTGCAGGTAATGAAAATGCTATCGAGAATGTAGGGAAGGATGTGATTTCTTACCTGGAACAAACGAGATTCACGATTGGCTTTCTAGATTAGCCCACTGTCGACTCCACAAAATCACGGTGAGAAAGGGTAACAAATTACTCACAAGATGTAAAAGTGAAAAGTAATTTATTTTTTTACCACTCTTGGCATTTTATAACTTTTTAGAACCCTAATTAGGTTTTAAAGCGAGTTTTTCGATTATTTTTCTATTTTATTTCAAAAATTTGGTTTTACGTGCATCTCTTGTGCGATGACAAGTCCTCAATACGATGACAATGAAATAACGAGTTATATTTTATACTTTTTCCAGACTTGGTAAAAACACAAAAAAAGTCACTCTTGGAGTCATCTTTCAACTCTTTTTCGACTCTCGAAAATTGAAAAGATTCTTGAGACTCTTTTCATTTTGAACTCATTAAATGGTTGCAAAACGATATCTACCCGGTATACATTTACCCCTTTTTTCGAGTCGGGATGGATTATTTATGAAAAAGGAATACCTTAGCCTATCACGATTAAGAGGTTCTCGTCGGACATAGTTTTTCTGCATTTTCAAATCTTTGAGACTATCTATGAAAAGGGATCTGTTGGAGTTTTTCTTTTCCGCTTCTTTTTCAAACTCTCTAAAAATGAAAATATGTCGATTTATTCCTTTGTCGGACTTGTTAAAACCTAAATGACATCGGAAACCATCACCATGATGTAACCGAGTTCCTCCTTCCTAGGGCTCGTAAAATGTACTAGGATGGATTTTTTCCGAAGGAAAAACTTACATGACAAGCATATGTTATCCCCTTCAAGATTGTTTTCCAAAAATAATTGGGGTACTCACCGATAATGGTGGGGGGAAAATGGAACAGTTCTCAGTTGTGTCGGAAATATGTCTCTCTTGAACATGACGCTCATATGAGTTCGTGTTGGGTTGGGGACATCTCATTTCATCATTTTTTTCCTCCATGGGTTTGGGTAATCTATTTTGACCTCTCATCTGCTCTTTGCCACGTCACCATGACCTCGGATCCCTTGATTTCAAATAATACCAAATTCGGAGTCGTGTTGCTAATATGTTCAAGAGAATTTTATGTTTGTTCGATCCTCGATTCACTATCATCATATTCCTCTGTATCAGTGTCCATCATGTGGGAAACATTATGGCCACACCTTCGACCAAGTCACTTCCTGTCGACTCCATCTCATTATCCGGAAGTTGATCTAGAGACTCCCTTTTGGTACCTTGGAGGTTACATGCCTCAATGGAAAGTTCTTGGCATTCGACGACAGGTCCTCATCATTGGCCTTCGATTGAGTGATTATGTGGGTGTTCAATGCCGATCATTGTTCACATTCTATGGATTGTACTTTTTGTACCTTGAGAGCCATTGTCATTATTGGTGGTTTCTTTTGTGCTTTGGTTAACAACTTACATCATTGGGCTGGTAATCGAGCGACTTTCTTGCATGTTCGACTTCGACTCACATATTCGCATCATTGAATTTGTACTTGTTCAAATCGAGATGGAGTGCAAGACCCTGCGTTTTTTCCTAAAAATATCCAGTGCAGAGATATTTTGGTTTATCATGAATGTATGCATGGATCTTTTGATAGGATGGCTACGAACATACCCGAGTCTATTTATTGATACTTACTGTCTGGATGGTTGTGTCCATACCTCAGATCTTATTTATATATGTACTCTATTATGGATGGTTGCGCCCATACCACATGCTCATGTATAAGAGATATTAGTTGTATTTGTACTTGAAGGTCTTCAGATGGCGGTGTTTGGTTTTAACGTGTTCTCATAAATAATTTCACTCCTCCCTCTCTCTTAGACCTCATGCTCAAGGGGGCATACGTTACACAAAATTTTGTCACCATCCCCTGCAATCCCCATCCCGCACATTGGAGGACCATTTCTATGACTTATATGTAGTTTCATGCCCCTGAAAAAAAGTGTCATTGTGTCCCTTGCCATGAGAAGAACATTTCCTCTGTTGAATATTCCTGGAACAAACCATCAAAAACACATGATTTTGAGTCGACGACTGGGAGAGCGATTATGGCCTCGTGCCAATAGAGAAATTAACATCTGAGCCCCGCACCCATTGGCGTTCTGTCTTAATGGACTACCCACATTTGAGATGTTTTAGAAATTTTTTTTAAATATAGAAGCAAATTTTCCATTGCCAACCACTTCATGAGTAGAATCAACATGATTTGTTCGGTTGAATAACATCAAACATCTTTCTTTGGCTTCTTTTTTCCTACTTTTTTAGAAACCTCCCAAAGGATAAGGTATCCCTTCCACCATTTGAGGGATCCTAACCTCCTCCTCCTCTCCTATAAATACATCTCTCTCACATAGATGAAGCTAGATGAAAGGGTTGAATAGTCTGAATAGTCCGAATAAGTTTGGTGTGAGATAGAGCAAAGAGAGACCCTTGTTGAGAGAGAGTCTAGGTTGATTGCCTCGCCAAGTCCAATTCCCCAGACGAATGCTCGAGACGCGTTTTGACTAGACCCTGCTGAAGGAGGCTACGACATCAAGGCTCATTTGGTTGTAATCTCTTTATTTCTCTTAATTAATAAATGACTCGATGTTTTGGTTCCCGTCTTGTGTTTGATATGATTGCTCTTGTGCAATACATTTAATTCTCCTTGACCAATTAGTAGTTATGAATGCAAATATTGTTTTAGTATGTTGCTATCGTTCTCTAATCCTTGTGCGAGCACTCGAGTACCATCGTTGAAGGATCGCAACATGTCGGGACGAAGATCGAGAAGACTACGCACAGACTATGACAATTGCGTTGGAACAAAGTTAGAACATCTATCCCTGACTCGGTTTCTTTCATTAACTAGGAATCAATGCAATAGCATATCCTCTTGCTTGCTAGACCCACCCTAGAGCTAGAGGGATCGCCTCTATCTGCAGAGAGGGATTTACCTACACAACGAGTGTTGAAAATATTTAATATGCGAGAATGCAAAACCAATTAGTACACCTTTTTGCTAGCCATTTCAAACTTAGTAAGGAGATGTGCCCCAAGACCCAAGAAGAAATGGATTATATGTCTAAAGTTCCATATGCATCAGCGAGTTAGAAGCTTAATGTATGCAATGGTATACACAAGGCACGATATTGCACATGAAATGGGAGTTGTAAGCAATTACGGGAACAATCCAGGGGAAAATAACATTGGCTAGCGGTGAAATGTATTCTCGGATATTTTAGAGGTAACACAAATCAAGCATTATGCTTTGGTGGTTCAAACATTGCTCTACATGGATATGTTGATGCGAGATATGGTAGGTGACGAGAGATAACATGAAGGAACACTTGCAGGGTATGTATTTACTTGTAGGTGGAACAAGCGTCAGTTGGGTTTCAAAAATTCAAAGCATTGTTGCACTTTCAACAACTAAAAGAAGAGTATGTTTCTACTACGGGAGGCTAGTAAGGAAATGATTTGGTTGCAAAGGCTTATGGATGAATTGGGTAAGAAGAATGATATGGGAATGTTATACGGTGATATCCAAAGTTCCATTCATCTTGAAAAGAACTCGACATTTCATTCTAGGACTAAACACATACAACTCAAGTACCATTTCATACGGTCAATGTTGGAAGATGGACAATTGAAGCTGGAAAAAGATACACACTAGCCAAAATCCTACGGATATGCTAAACGAAAGTTGTAACCAGGGGAGAAAGCGAGATTATGCTCGGTTTCAATTGGTTTTCAAGTATGATGATGAATATGAGAAACATCCGAGGTCCAAAGTGGAGTCATTGTCCAGACAAATGAAGCAACATTGGAGTTGCTACAATCAGATCACACATAAAATATGCTGAAAAAACACAAGCACACAAAACACATAAAACCGAGAGAGACACAGATATACGTGGTTCACCCGGTTTGGGCTACATCCACCACAAATAGCTAGACCTTCCTTTCTATTATCCTACAAAATGAAGAGACACAACCTATAGCGATTCGTTGTAATATCTTATGTTATCTCTCACAATATCCCCTATCTATTTCTCGCTCCGAGAATACACGTAAAATACATAGCCGCAATACAATAAACTCATACAAAAGCGAGGTGTTTCCTTCTAGGGCAAAAAAATCCCTAAATTAAACATAACTTCTACCGTTAGATCATCCGCCTAATGAACGACACGGATTGACTAGAAATTACAATACTTTTACAAGGCCCCCCCCTGGACCCCCCGAGTAGCATTTAATTATAGGTGGAATTGCCACCCCATTTAGAACGAGGGGTCCAACGCTGTGATAAAAAATAAAGAAGATAATGAAGATCCACACCCAACAAATTCCCTGACCAAAACAACTAACCCTACTTGCAAAAAATAAAACTAGAATGTTGAAAATAAAATTTATAAGATGCCTTTGATATTCCACATCTTGTTTCCAAGGTGTATAATACATTGTGGATGGGAAAGAAGAAAAAAATTAGGCTTCATAAGCAATTTTGGTCAAGTCTCGAGGGATTTTGTGAGGTGCTACAAGATTCTACATGATATCCTATATTGCTACAAGATTGCATCTGAAAATCATTCCATGGGATCTAAAAGTGATGCGAAAGTGGGGAAATATGGTGGAAGGTTGGGGAAGAGTGTGGAATACCTTACCAAGCTTATATCTCCTCAAGAACCCATATTGAACAGGGGAAGAAAACAAAGCGATAGTCTAGTAAAACATGTATTGTAATTCCCTGTGTGCAATTTTTTTAGAGGAATAAATGGCGATGGAAGGAGGGTTCTAAGGAAGATGACGGGTGTAACCACCCCCTACCACATTTACCCAATTTCACTAGTTTCCGAGGTAAACTTGAGACAAAGAGATATTATGACATGACCCGACCTCCAAGCTCCTATTATGGAAGTGGGGGCCTCGACCCGACCACCAGCGACAACTCACAACATTCCTCGGGGCTAAAAAAACACTCAAGGGCCAAAGAATCACCCCGGGTGAGAAAAACTCGAGTTTTATCTATTTTTTGACTAACCTAGACCCCAACTGCATGTATGAAAAGACCCAGGGTGCGGTTATAGGCCGCCAACCACATGCACAACACTACCTCCATGCGAGTTGTGACCCAACTTGCCCAATTGAGAGGGTGCAGTCCCCGAGATGTGAGCCAAAATTTTAGGTTGGCCTCTAGACCATTACCCAAAACTTCTTGAGAATTTATATAATCATAATAGACATGACAAAAAAAACTAAAAAATTCAAACTTGGAGGTAAAACTTGACCTAGACTTTCTAGAAAACACTACACATTTCGTCAAAGTCATGGAAAACATGTAAGCTACGGGTCATGAGTGCATAAGCGATCATAATAGTTTGAGATTCATATGGGAATTTCCAATAAGGCCATATTCCCTATCCACATAGTTTGAAACAATGCTATTAGTCCATGCATTCATAAACCAATCGATAAGTAAACGATTCATGACAAGAGCCTTAAATAATACACATCATATAATCAACAAATAACTAAAAAATAACCATCATAGCAACCATGTAAATTCAGCCATAATATTGCCAATATAATACTACAAATTCTCATATTTTACAATAAGTAAATATCTCATATTAAAATGTGAAAATACCAACCAAGTCGGGGAATTCCATGTACCACCCAACCATAGATTGGGTTGAACCAAATCTTTCTTTCATACAATCACCCCCCACGCCATATCCTAAGCATGAATGTTGGATCTCATGGAATAAACAAAATAGAACCAAAATAGTGCTTCCAAAGGCAAAAACCACCTCAACCCTCAACCACAATGATTCCACCTCCACAATCAAACATCACTAACACTAACCCAGATCGGTCTCTACCCAATTTTTTCAAGGCTCCAAGAACTAGTAACTCAACCCACAAAAATTCCGAGGGATCTAGGGTACTAGTAACTCAACCCGAGCCTTCCAGGTCTCCAAGAACTAGTAACTTAACCTACAACCTTCCGGGGCTCCAAAGCATTTGTCTAACCCGACTGTAGGGGGCTAGTAACTCAACCCACCAAGGGCTCCGAGAGCGTGTGTCCCAATATAGGCTCCACGATTAGTGATTCATCCCAAGTTGTTCTAGGGTTCTAGAGAATTTGTTCCAATCCACAACCATAAGTAACCTAGGCACTGATCGGGAAAAAAAGAAAAAGAAGAAGAAGAAGAAGAAGAAGAAGTAAAAGTGGAAAAACCCACAATACCATGGCTATCCAAGGAACGACAAGGAAAGACTAAAACCACTTGTCAATCTAGGAAAATATCCATGCCAATAATGATACATAACCAACAAAATCACATGCATATACCATGCATCTAGAAATAAGTAAGGAAATCGCACATGAAACCTATTACTTGCCAAGAAATCCAGTTGTTTATGTTGATCCACATTTTCCCTTGCACTTTCTTGGTTTCCTTTGCCTTCTTTCTCCAAATCCAATGTATGCAAAATTGCTCCAAGATTTATCAAGTATGAAAGAGTGTCGAGAGAATGAGAGAATGAAATAGAGCTCCAATCGTTTGAAATGACAAAAGGTTCAAGCTGACAAAAAGTTGTGAACCAATCCTCATAAGCCTTTTTTATCATTGAGGCCTCTATTTTCTTCATTTTTCTTCATTTTACCTTTAATTTCCCTCTCATGCAATTTTTTTGTCTCTTCACCTTCCTTTTTCTCCTATTTTCATTTATTTCATAAATAAAATGCCAAGTAATGCCACTTTTTCCTTTGCCAATGCCTTTGTCAATTTCCATAGCCATTAATTAATCACCATTGATTCCCATCACTATGTTTTTTCCCAAAATTCGACTTGGAATATGTTAGGTCCCTATATTACTAGTATAGTCCCTTATTGTTGTTAGAATAACCCCCTTATTGTTATTCTTGTACCCACTCGTAACCCCAATATTGTTATTATTGTGCCCTTACATTATTATTGTTAGCTCGGCTAGGATTATATTGAGACCCCATGGACTCCTATATATAGAAGGAGGTTTTTTCATTTGTATCATCCGATAATTATTCATTTATGTAATGTATTGGAGGTTTCCCCCTGAAGTGGCTTATTTCTAAGGCATTGATCTCTATTTTCTTCTATTTTTTGGAGTTGGTTTCATAACATTTGGTATCGTAGCTTTTGATTCTAGGGTTTCATGTTTGCTCGGATAATTCATCGTGGAATTTTCACTATAAACTTTGTGTATACGAAGGTTCATAAGCTAAAAATTTTTATAGAGCGGAGAAGAAATTATGAGGAACGTCGTGCAAAAATTTCAGATCTTGGTTCGTAATATTTTTTGGAGATATGATCTATGGAAGTTAGGGATTTTTTTAGGCTCCTGAAATTTCACCTAAACAAGTCATTGTGGAATTTTCACTATAAAATTTTGTCTACGTAGGTTCAAAAACTAAAATTTGTACTGAGAACCAAGCCAAAATCTGAGTCACTTCCAGTAAAAATTTTCGATCATGGTTCACAATGTTGAACCCTTAGTTAAAGCGAGAGGGAGGGTGAGATAAACGGTTTAACACATTCATGGACTTTTAAAACTTTTCATTAAACTTTATTAACACCTTCATTTCATGATCAACATAATATGTGAGCAATCTTTATTTGTGAGCAGCAATTAATAAAGCGAGATTAGATAATGTACCAAGAGGCTTAATATGTGAGTAGCAAAGTATTAGCGAGAATAGATATACCATATCAACACATAGACATCATGCACATAGACACCGAGATATAAGTGGAAACCCATAAAGGGAGAAAACCACATCTTATTATTGTTGTGATGCAAAGGCAAGCTCCAAATCCCTCTCACCACTGATTTTACGTAGGCACCAACCTACGGGAGGGCTCCAACCTCAATTCATGCAGCTACAACTTGCAAGGAAGCTCCAACTCCCATCAATTTTCTGCAGGCACCAACCTACAGGAGGCTCCAACCTCAGTCAGCTACAACTGACATTTTATCAAGCTACAACTTGATGTGGAAGCACCAACTCCCATCTATTTTCTGCAGGCACCAATCCTACATGAGGCTCCTACCTCATTCAGCTACAATTGATAGCTATCAAGCTTCAACTTGATAGGGAAGCTACAACTTCCTCAATTTATCAACCTGAATGTTTGCTAATTTACCTCAGATATCAACTCTGTTCTACAACATCTCTTTCTGCTCTTCTTTTATTTATCTTCTCTGCCTCAATCTTCTATACTCTGCATTCTCTATTCTTACTCTCTCTAACCTCTTGCATATTTATTATTTTCTTCAACTCTCTTCAATTTTGCTGCACACTCTCTTCTTCTCTCACTCTGTTTTCATCAAAATTCTCCATTTGGATATTACCCTGTTTATACAAAAGAGCTTCATGGCTGTTTGTATTCTACTGGGAATTCGAAATGGACAACCATGTCTCTTTGCCTTCTGCCTTCTCATCTCTTTTATTCGCTCATTCAAAAAATATAAATGTAGGTACCAATTTAACATTACAATGGGATATTTTTTCTCTTCTGGATACTTGCCAATGCATCACAACAATATAAATCAATTAAAACATTTACATTTCACCTTTTCGGTTACATAAAAACAATTTCACTTAGCCCATTTTCTGGCCTTTGGCTTTGCTGGTTTTGTCCTTTTCTGCTGCTGTTAAGAAACTGTTCTGCACGCTCTAGTTACTGCTACTCCGTGCACCTGCGCATGTACACCTGTCAAGTTCATTCTTGTGCATATTCCTGTTCACCGTAATTATGTGTCTGTTGTATACATATAGCTACGTTACAATACATATAACTACTGACTTTAAATCTGGGCAAATTCCAACGCTTTGGTTTCCTTTACTGGCAGTTTAAATAACTGAATGCGGAGGCTTTAATATTGCCATGGTTATAAACCCAATATATGTATGGCAGATCTGCAAACTCTAATCAACATTCGACCTTCATAATCGTTTCTGCACGCTCTCCTCTACATTGCAGTTGTGTAACCGCTGCATATATATAACTGTCTTTTTAATATAACTGTTGGGCAGTTTCAACCAACACGTATCATATCCATGGTCCTTTTATAATACAGTGCTTTAATAATGTCGCCCTCTCCTTTTCGGTAGACTATATTCATTTTCCCGTTCATTGCAGTTGCATAACTCTTTTAATCCAACATAAATAACTCTCAGGAATATTATTAAACCTTTTTAATAAAACTTGGATTTTAATTACTGAACAACCAACGCTGACCTTCAAAAGCTCTGGGTCCCACAGCTTTATAAATTCTAAACTCTTCTGCTCTAATCGCTGATGCGATTAATCGAAACTTGAATACTCCCGATGCGATTGATGTATTATCCCTTGACTGCTTCCAATTGTGATTGATCATCCCACAAGTCGATTGCATGTTGGAATGCTAAAGCCCTTTAGATCTGATCAGTCGCTGTTCTACATAATTCAAACACATATCAATTATAGTTTCATTGATCAAAAGAATTAGGACTTTCATCATAATCCACAACTCTTTGTTTTATGTTCAGTATACAGTTTTCCACTCCGTCGATTAATGCCAACTGAATACTCCCCATGTGATTGATGTATTATCCCTCATTTGCTTCCAATTGCGATTGATCGTATTCGCAACTCCGATTGCATGTTAGATGCTCACCCTTTTACGATGCAATCGAGTCAGCGATACGAGATTTAAGCACATATCGAGTATGGTTCATTGATCCATCGAGGTCGGACTTTCATCTTGTCGCAACTCTTTGTTTACTTCTTCACCTTTTTCCGTCGATTAGGAAAGGGTCCGATTATAGTACTGGTTCTTTTGGAGTATAGCGCTCCATATAAATTAATATATATGCTTTGGACCTTTGTGTATAAGGCGCAATATATGTAATGTGCTGCATATATATATAAGCTTTATGTTTCAGCTTTAGTGTATCCTCCAGCGTGGGTAATGATTCTCATAATATATACTTTGCTACTCGGGTTAGGATTCCCGGAATATTGTGTATTCTTCCGCCTGGGTTGCGGTTCCCGAAATTGTGTTTATGTATCCTTCCGCCTGGGTTACGATTCCCGGAATTTATGTTTAGTGTATCTACCAGCTGGGGTAGTGATTCTCGGAATTGCGTTTATGTATCCTCCAACTTGGGTTATGATTCTCAGAATTTTATGTAGGGGTTCACACTACATATAATGCTCTCTGTCAATATTATATTAAGTATTTGGATCAGACTTAATCCCAGCACTAATATATGTAGTAAAATAACCTTTGTTAATATTGTGGCTTTATCTCTGTTCCACTTATTTTTGGTTCCGCCCTCGTTATATACAAACGATTTATGCCTCTACCTCTACTGCTTGACCATTTCATCTCTGCCTTTGCCTTCATTGTGCCTCTACCTCTACTACTCAACCTCTGTCTATCTCTGCCTCTACTGCTCGACCTCTGCCTTCGCTGTGCAATTCCTTAACATAGTTTAATTAACAAACATCACTTCCACTATTTATTTATATGATTCCGCTTACCCCTGACTGTTCGACATTACAATTAATGCACAACATATTCAATCTTGTTCGACATTCGCTTCCTCTGCTCCTTGACTGATGCTGCTCCTTACTTAGCTTTTTGCTGCCTCTGATACCTCTCTGCTGCCTCTGTTCCATGTCTTCTACTTTGCCTTATTTTTGGTTCAAGTGCCGCTCCTTTGTGCTCCTTTGCCATCAATGACAACATTTCCAACAGTCTCCCCCTTTGGCATTGATGGCAACACATCCACCAATAATCCAATGCTTCCTCTGTCTATCTGCTTTTCCTCCCCCTTTGACATCAATGGCAAAGGGTTGCACATCTTCTCCGTGTAAATTTTATCTCTGCATTTCCTCTCTCTGAGATGTGTTTAGGCCTTCTTCTTCTGACTTTGTACCCTGCTGCTCCAAACTGGTGTAAAATACTTGTTGAGAGAACACTTTGAGGATTATTGATCTTGAATGTACACTGCAAGTTGATACAATCCCAAAGCACTGACTCCTTTCACTTGTATAAAGATGAAAGTGAGGATAATGACACTTCATAGAACACATTGTACCAGCTTTATCTAATCAGGGATGCATTACTGGATTAAACCTAAAATACTAAGAATGATTCAAATATACTTCAGTCTCTATCTGATGTAGTGCGCCAATACATTTCTATTGAGGAAGATTGTGGATGGAATATGTCTTCTTCTGCAATATTCATCTGTAGTACAACATTTGTTCAATTGTGATGAAGCCAATATGTATTTTATAGTTGTGGTTCACTTTTCTTGCCTGTTAGTGATGATTTGAGCTAGGATGTTGATAATAATATTACACTTGATAGCTGCAGGTCCTTGTTACTGATATGATCAATGAATCAACCAGAATTTTATCTAAGAGATCAAATGCTTTTATTGCTTGCATAATGTACTTTCAAAACAAACCCTTGAGACTAGATACATTTAGTGTATTAGTCAGTCTCACTTATCAATCATGCACTTTCCTTTATGACATAAGGAGGAGGTTATGTATGTAAATGATCAATCTCTCTTTAATGATCAACTTATTTTCAATGGTTAAACATCAACAATTCCTTTCTGCTGAAGTATGCTTGTGATGAATCAATAACATACTTTTGCACTTCAACTGTTAGGTTAACAAAACTATTCTGTCATGATGATCTTCAGCATAAACAACTTCAAGTTGTTTGATTGACATCTCAGCAAACAGACTTCTTTAGCACTACTACTGACCTTTTCATGCTGAATGCAGATAACGCTGGGAATTTTACCTTAATGCATTCTTGTCGTAGTCCTTTGATCCTGTGGACCTGTATCATACTGTTGTTTCCCTGATAATGCTTGGTAATCTGTTGATAAGCATGCTTCTTGTACCTAAACACCAATTGATATTACTTTGATAAATCATGCAGAGATTTAACTTCAGCTTGGACATTAACCCATAATTGATACATCCTTCATAAATTCTATTATTGAGCTTTCCACTGTTCACACCAACAATCATCAATATATTGAATCTGATCTTGGCATTATTTACCATTCTTCTTTTTCTGTCATTCTGTTCCAAGGAAAGCCATTGCATGATCCTTTCTAGGACTGCTCTAGAATCATTGTTGCTTTATATTCAATTCAATTGTTCTAACATAAAGATTTTCAGGAAGACATCTTCAATTAATTTATTAGAAATCTTCATGGGTAGATTACTCAGAGATTTATCACTTACTTAGCTGTTATTTTCCAAGGGACATTTTCATATATGGAAGAAGAAATGATACAATGATGAGAGGCTCTTTTCTTACTCATCCCTTTTTAAGGTGAATCATTGTTCATACTAGCAGAATGTTGCACACTATGATCATCACTTAATGTGTTGATGTCTTCTTAACTGAAATGATCATGACTAATGTTTCCTCTCTACCACAATGGTTGCTTGCTACCTTCTCTTCTTTCATCAATCTGTCAGCTAAATAATCTTCTTCCTCTATAGTTCTTTGTTAGAGGAATTTTCTTTTCCCTTCATGATCTTATGGTCGATCTCATTCTAAGGTGCTCCTCTTAGACTACTTTCATGGGGTCTATTTATGAACTTTTCTCCCCCTGGGATGTTGCTTCATATTTATCACTGGTTGGATATTAGCTTTGTTTCCTAGAGCAGCTCCCATTGAGACTATGAAGTTTTCATTACATTATTGAGATAATAGACTCCCACTTTCTCTTTTCTTTCCATACTTTATTAGGGTTCTTCATAATGTCTGCACTTCTTTTAGATTCATAGTTTTGTTTGATGTGCTTTGTTTCCATCATCTGTCTAGAGTTCTTTAATATATAATGCAGTTTATAGTCCTTTGCTTTGTGGCTAAGCTTGAGGCATACATAACATTTTATTTTATCAAAGTACATTTGAGCTGATGTACAATACTTTGTTCCCCTTTTTGAACACAATTTACATTCAACAGATTTATGTCCAAAATTATTGCATGCATAACAGTAGCCATGGAAATAGTTTGTGTACCTGGTGGAAGATTGTCTTTTCCATTTTCTTGCTTGAGGGGTTCTTCTCTTTCGCTGCATCCTTTGCTGGTTGGACTGGGTTTTCTTTGTCTTACAATATGTTTCAGTATGTCCTGGTTTGTGGCAAGCAAAAAAAGTGATACTTCCCATATGAGGAAAGAACCTTCTTTGACATCTTCCAAATTTGTTCAATTCATCCTTAGGAGCATATGAGCCTTTAGTAGCTGATTGTTTCATCCTCTCATTCTATGTTCTTTCATGTTGCTACTTGTTTTTGTTTGTTTCTTTGCACATATTGTTCTTGTTGGCTTCTTCTTCTGTGGGAATCTTTTGAGTTGCTTCATCTTCCTTTACAACTTTTACAATAATGATCTTCTTGTTATCTTCTTCCTTGGACTTACTAGTTTCTCCTTCATATCCTATCCCAGTATTTATGAGAGGTGACCTTTGTGCATTTAGAATCCGGTCCAACTGTCCAGATCCTTTCATTAGAGGTGTATTCATTAATAGTTCTCTTTGGGATTTTCCTAAGTTCTTTCTTAGGCTCACTACTTCTTCTTCCAATCTTTCACATTCCTGACTTTTCTCTCTCATTTGTTGTAGTAGAGTGTCTTCTACTTTCTTTGCTTCTTCAAGTTGTGTCTTCAGGCCAATAATTTATTTCCTATCTACATATTCTTTCTCATCACATATTTGTACCAATCTCTTAAGGTCTTTGTTTTCATTCTTCAATTTTTCTATTTCAGTCAGAGCTGTGTCAAGTTTGGCTTTTTCTTCAGCTGCAATTTCTTCATGGCTCTTACTACCATTCACACTAGCAAGTACCTCATTTGATTGAGCATCTTCTTTTTGACATGAATTTCTCTTTTTCTTAATTCTCTTCTCCTTCTTGATAATGCAATCTTCAGTGTCTACTCCATGCATGAAATGCAGTCTGTCCCATATTTCTTTTGCTTAAGTTAAATCCATTATCAACTCAAGGTCCTTGTTATGAAGACTACTATATATCACACATTTTGCCTTGGCATTCCTCCGTTGTTCTTTCACCGTGGGGGATTCTGTGCAATAACCATCACAAACAAGCTTCCATACCTCAGGTTCATAAGTCAATAATCCTGTTTTAACCTTATCTCTCCATTAAGGAAAGTTTGTTGTATTTAGCACAGGTACATTTTGATAGTCCATGACTCAACCAGGTCTCCTTCAAGCTATTAGGCTTACACCAAAGGAACCTGCTCTGATACAAATTGTTGAACCCTTAGTTAAACTGAGAGGGGGGGGGGTGAATCAATTTAACACATTCATGGACTTTTAAAACTTTTTCATTAACACTTGTTTACACCTTCATTTCATGTTCAAATTAACATGTGAGTAATCTTAGAATGTGAGCAGCAAGCATTAATATAAAGTAACAGTAGACTTAATATGAGAGTAGCAAGTATTAAGCAGATGATATAAACTAGATCAACACATAAACATCATGCACAGAGACACCAGATATAAGTGGAAACCCATAAAGGGAGAAAACCACATCTTATTATTGTTGTGATGCAAAGGCAAGCTCCAACTCCCTCTCACCACTGATTTTATGTAGGCACCAACCTACAAGAGGCTCCTACCTCAATTTTGCAAGCTACAACTTGCAAGGAAGCTCCAACTCCCATCAATTTTCTGCAGGCACCAACCTACAGGAGGCTCCAACCTTAGTCAGCTACAACTGACATTTTATCAAGCTACAACTTGATGTGGAAGCACTAACTCCCATCTATTTTCTACAGGCACCAACCTACAGGAGGCTCCAACCTTAGTCAGCTACAACTGACATCTATCAAGCTACAACCTGATAGGGAAGCTCCAACTTCCTTACTCTTTCAAAAGGAATACACTTGCTGATTTACCTTGGATATCAGTGTTGTTCTGTATCATCTTCACTGCTGTGCGTCAGTCTTCATATCTGCCTTATATCATTTCTGCATATTCTCAGATTCACTATCATCTCCTCCTTCTCTTCTCAGCTCCTCCTTCTTCTCTGCCTCACTGCTTCATTTCTGCATTCTCTAACTTTTCACAACATCTTGTTCTGCTCCTCCTTCTTCTTCTCTTCTCTGCCTCAATTCCATACTCAGCATTCTCTATGCTCACTCTCTCTCACCTATTACAGCTTTCTTATTTTCTTCAACTCTCTTCAATTCTGCTGCACACTCTCTTCTTCTCTCACTCTGTTTTTGTCAAACTTCTCCCTTTGGATATTACCCTGTTTTATACAAAATAGCTTCATGGCTGTTTGTATTCTACTGGGAATTCGAAATGGACAGCCATGTCTCTTTGCCTTCTGCCTTCTCATCTCTTTTATCCGCTCATTCAGAAAATATAACTGTAGGTACCAATTTAACATTACAGTGGGATATTTGTTCTCTTCTGGAGACTTGCCAATGCACCACAACAATATAAATCAATTAAAACATTTACATTTCACCTTTTCGGTTACATAAAAACAATTTCACTTAGCCCATTTTCTGGCCTTTGGCTTTGCTGGTTTTTTCCTTTTCTGTTGTTGTTAAGAAACTGTTATGCACGTTCTAGTTACTGCTACTCCATGCACCTGCGCATGTACACCTGTCAAGTTCATTCCTGTGCATATTCCTGTTCACCGTGATTATGTGTCTGTTGTATACATATAGCTGCGTTACAATACATATAAATGCTGACTTTAAATATGGGCAAATTCCAACGCTTTGGTTTCCCTTATTGGCAGTTTAAATAACTGAATGCGGAGGCTTTAATATCGCCATGGTTATAAACCCAATATATGTATGGCAGATTTGCAAACTCTAATCAATATTCGACCTTCATAATCATTTCAATATGCTCTCCTCTACATTGCAGTTGTGTAACCGCTGCATATATATAACTGTCTTTTTAATATAACTGCTGGGCAGTTTCAACCAACGCATATCATATCCATGGTCCTTTTATAATACAGTGCTTTAATAATGTCGCCCTCTCTTTTTCGGTTCACTATATTCATTTTCCCATTCATTGCAATTTCATAACTCTTTTAATCCAACATAAATAACTCTCAACAATATTATTAAAGCTTTTTAATAAAACTTGGATTTTAATTACTGAACAACCAACGCTGACCTTCAAAAGCTCTGGGTTCCATAGCTTTATAAATTCTAAACTCTTCTGCTCTAATCGCCGATGCGATTAATCGTAACTTGAATACTCCCATTGCGATTGATGTATTATCCCTCGACTGCTTCCGATTGCGATTGATCGCAATTGCAACTCCCAGTTGCATGTTCCGATACTCCACCCTTTTTCGATGCGATCAGTCACTGTTCTACCGGAATTCAAACACATATCAATTATGGTTCATTGATCCATCGGGTCCGGACTTTCATCGCAATTGCAACTCTTTGTTTACATGTTCCGCTGCACAGTTTTTCTCCGATGCGATTAGTCGCAACTTGAATACTCCCGATGCGATTGATGTATTATCCCTCGACTGCTTCCGATTGTGATTGATCGCAATCGCAACTCCCAGTTGCATGTTTCGATACTTCGCCCTTTTCCGATGCGATCAGTCACTATTCTATCGGAATTCAAACACATATCAATTATGGTTCATTGATCCATCGGGTCCATACTTTCATCGCAATCGCAACTCTTTGTTTACATGTTCCGCTGCACAGTTTTTCTCTAATGCGATTGGGAAAGGGTCCCACCTTATGGTACTTTGGTTCTTTCGATCATAAAGCGCTCCATATAAATTAATATATATGCTTTGGACCTTTGTGTATAAGGTGCAATATATGTAATGCGTTGCATATATATATAAGCTTTATGTTTCAGCTTTAGTGTATCCTCTAGCGTGGGTAACGATTCTCGGAATATATACTTTGTTTCTCGGGTTAGGATTCGCGGAATATTGTGTATTCTTCCACCTGGGTTGCGGTTCCCGAAATTGTGTTTATGTATCCTTCCGCCTAGGTTACGGTTCCCGGAATTTATGTTTAGTGGATCTACCAGCTGGGGTAGTGATTCTTGGAATTGTGTTTATGTATCCTCCAGCTTGGGTTACGATTCTCGGAATTTTATGTAGGGGTTCACACTACATATAATGCTCTCCGTCAATATTATATTAAGTCTTTGGATCAGACTTAAGCCCAACACTAATATATGTAGTAAAATAACCTTTGTTAATATTGTGGCTTTATCTCTGTTCCACTGATTTCTGGTTTCGCCCTCGTTATATACAAACGATTTCTGCCTCTACCTCTGTTGCTCGACCATTTCATCTCTGCCTCTGCCTTCGTTGTGCCTCTGCCTCTACTGCTCAACCTCTGCCTGTCTCTGCCTCTACTGCTCGACCTTTGCCTTCGTTGTGCAATTCCTCAACATAGTTTAATTAACAAACACCACTTCCACTGTTTCTTTATATGATTCCACTTACCCCTGAATGTTCAAAATTAAAATTAACGCACAACATATTCAATCTTGTTCGATAGTTTCTTCCTGTGCTCCTTGACTGATGCTGCTCCTTACTTAGCTTTTTGCTGCCTCTGCTACCTCTCTGCTGCCTCGGTTCCCTGTCTTCTACTTTGCCTTATTGCTAGTTCAGGTACTACTCCTTTGTGCTCCTTTTCCATCAATGACAAAATTTCCAACAATAAATAATAACTTTTCATTTTGAATGTTTTTTTTGTAGAACATGAATCTTCTAGAAGATCTAGTTGATCAGATTATGTTGGGTCTAGTTCAAACATTTGAGACAATGATGATGAGGTAGATGGAGAGGATACTGAGGAAGATGACAACATTGTTGACAATGATGATGATAATGGTGTTGATGATCATGAAAAACATGATGATGATGATGAAAAATATATTGGTAGTATCCAGTCACATTGATCATATAGACTCCAGCATGGACCATTGCTGATAAATCATTGTGATGCCTCTTTTCATGTTTATTATCATATGTATCATTTTCACCTAAAGTGCCATATTAAGTTGTATCATTTTGACTTATCATTTGGACATGTATTATATGGGCTTGCATTATGTGTAGTTGGTCACGAACCAAAAAATGTGTTTATTAATAATATAAAAATACAAGTTATAATTAAAAAATAAATTATCTTGTTATTTTATTCCAGTGTTGTGGCATGTCAATAACTATAAGAAACCTGCAAGAGCTCTACTCTGGAAATATCTATGATATGAATCTGGGCTTGCGTTATGTGTAGCTATTCATGACCAACAATTGTGTTTATTAATAATATAAAAATACCAGTTATAGTTTTAAAAAATGTTGTTAGTTTCTATGGATGCCCATTTCCCTAAAAATTATTTATAAGTGATATGCTATAAGTTTTTTCAAATGCAATATGACTTACTCTATAATCATATAAGATATTTAAGAGGTATGAAATACTTAAATAATTTAATTGAAATAAAAAATATATAAATTAATAAATGGAACCTATAAAAGAAGAATTATGAGTTGTTAAAATAGAAGTATAATGTGGCTATAAAATGGATGAAAATTTTGACATTAAATTGTAATCCATACTTGGAGCTATTACTAGATCTAAATAGGAAGCTAATTGGTTGCTTAACAGGAAGAAAAATTGGAGGATAATTTAGAATAAAATCCCAACACTAAAAGGAAGCAAACGCTGGACCTAAAAAATAAGCAAACCCAAGCACTAAACATGAAGCAAACCATGAGGCTAATAGGGAATACATTATGGAAGCAAAAAAGGAAGCAACAATGGAAGCCAAACTAGAAGCACACCAGAATAAATCTTGGAAGAAAAACTTGGTGTTACCTAAGAAGCAAAAAAAGAAGCAATTTAGGTAGAAAACTAATAATTAATAATGGAAGAAATACTAGTAATCAAACTTAGCATTGCATGAGAAGAAAAAAAAAAAAGCAATTTAGGTAGCTAAAAAATAATTATTTATGGAAGCAAAACTTGGTTTACCTATAATCATAAACAAAAGCAATCCGGGTAGTAAACAAAAAAGTAATAATGGAAACCATACTAGAAGCCAAACTTGGTGTTCGAAAAGAATCCAACAAATAAGTCATTTAGGTAGAAAACCAAGAAGAAATAATGTAAGAAATATTAGAAGAAACAAAAGAAACTCTAATGGAATTCATATTAGAAGCTAAAGAACATGGCATAATGGAAGCAAATCTAGATGCAACAAGCGATGCCATATTGGAAGAAAAACTTGATGTTATGATGGAAGCATAAATTGGTGTTAATTAGGAAGCGAAAAAGGAAGCTATTTTCGATGCCATACCAGAAGAAAAACATGAAGCACAACTGAGAGAAAAACTAAAAGTACAAATCGATGCAACACTGGAAGCAAGAATGGAAGAAACAATTTCTAGTGCTATTCTCGGTGCTATTTTCGACGCTATTCCAGGGGCTATTCCGGACAAAAATCAAGACTCATATCTGAACATGAATTTTTAATCATATTTTATGTTTCCACTTGAAGCCAATTCACACACTCGTAAACATTATTGGATTATGACGCTATTTGCAGTGCTTATGTCATGTTTTATTATAGTGTGTTATAATGTCAACGAGATGGATTCCTTTAAAAATGATACATATTAAACCAAAGAAAACAACTTGATGACCCAAAATATTGATTCATGAGGTTGTAGTATCCCTTAGTGTCTTGTATCGCGTGGAAAGTAATAAATAACATGTGGTTTTACTAAATCGAGGTCCATTCACACCAGGGATAATTATGAGATGAAAAGAGGAGTATGGTTTATTAATAGGAATAACAACAAGTTTGTGATGGGTTTGATTTATTGTAGATACAAATTGATCTATATTGGATCATTATATTATTTTTTATGCATCTCGATGCTTTCAAAGTAGAAAAAGTGGAGGAATCAATTCACATGACCATTTTTAGCAGCATGTCCTAGTTTGAAAATTTGGGGTTTAAAATATTTCAGAAGTAGTTTGAGTCATCAAATGAAAATTTTTGGGAGTAAAACTTTTCCACTTAAGAATCACACCATCTAGTGTTATTCTACACAGAGATACCTGTCTAATGGTGCAATAATCAGCGCAATCATAGTTTGTATGAAAAATTTATGCCACCTCGAAGTACTTGAACTTCTTGTTTTGACCACCATGATTTGTTAGGATACCATGCCAACACCCACTAATCATGTAAAATGGACTAGCCACATGATCATGAACTCTAGAAGAGTCAATATTGTAACTCTAGTTAAGATTTAATGAGTCAACCTTAACCACTAGTAGGGTATTAGGTTGTGTTATATTTGGGCTAATAGAAGGAAAAAGGGTTCTATTATATGGGAGGGAATTTTGCACCATAGATGACCATAGTAGTTGAGAGTGGATAGAGAAATATAAAATAGAGATAATTTGTGCATTGTAGCAGCCCGTAGGCCACGTGTCTTACTTATTTGTACTTCAATCCATTTCCATTTAAAGGAACAAAGAGTAGACCAACCTCACCTTCCTGTTGGATTTTTTTCCCAAAAGGTTTTCCCAAGGTATATCTTGTGTTCTTATGGTTTTCAGTCATTGTATTTTTATATGTTATCTATTATCTACATTAAACATGTTGCATGCATGAAACAACGACTCTATAAATGCATATGTCTAAGGAAGAATAACCCACATAGTACAAATTTCATGTTTTTAAGTATAATTTTATTAGATATGTTGTGAAAAAACCTCCAATGGAATATCCATGGCAGATTATGAATCACAAATACAAGGTATTTTGGTTTCTACTCACCATATTAACCATGGAAACGCAATTTTTATATAATATGAATTCATGAAATTGTTTCTTTTAGTAGCCTTAAATACCACGATAACACTACTCCTTTGTAATATGAATTTATGAAAATGTTTGTTTGTAGGCCTATTTAGTAGGTCAAAATTATTCCCTTATAACATGAATTTATGAAATGTTTGTTTCTAGTGGCATTATTTATCAGGTCAACGTTATTCTTCTCTAATATGAATTAATGAAATTGTTTTTGCTAGTGACCTTATTTACTAGGTTAGTACTATTAAAAGAGAGTATGGATTCTTGAAGTTTTTTTCATGGTAATATCCTTTGTACACCATTAATTCTTTTGACATGTTTCAAACAGTACTCTTAATACTTGGGTCATATTAAACAATCCAATGCAAGAGACAATTGTGACATGGTTGCACGTATTTTTCCGGTGTCTTTTGTCTTCATCGTCCATGTGGAAACTTTGATCCTTTCTTGTTAATGATGTCCTCATAGATATGGAGTAAATAATATGTTGTATTCTCTCCGTGTTTTTTTATTCACCCATTTAATTGTGTATTTATTTCTAGGGTTATTTCACCTAAATATTGTTATTCCATAATTTATACCGCCAATTCTCTCTGTTTGGTACATTCGTCAATGTTGGTTGAAGAAACTAACCATGTATGTTTTTCACACTAAAATAAAGTTAGATATGTTCAATTTCATGGGAATCATAATGCATTTTCCATTATTAGTGGAGGATGTCATCAAAAAATTATTCAAGTTCCATCAAAAGTTCTATGAGCAAACTCACTTCATAAATTATTTCAATGATTAGTGGTTGTAACTAAGTGATTAAATATATGACATCAATTTTTCATGATGTACGTGTGTTATTGACTTCTATATAATAGTAACAATTGAACTATTATTTTGATCTATTATCTTTATTTTGATACATTATCCAAATTTTTTCTAGTACATGGATAAATGCATGAAGGGAATTTCAACATTGAAACCAATCAGAAAATGTTTCCATTGAGTCCTACCATAATCATAATAAAAAAGAATTCATTGGAGAGGTGAGTGCCTAACACTGGTTCCATGTTTTTCTATGTCAACAAGACATTAAATCTGTTCAAGTGATATGTTAATGTTGATATTATCTATAATTTAAATTAAAAAATATATGTTAATTTCAACATTTTGTAAAGCATAAAAATAAATCATTGATTTTATGCTACTGTTATTTAAGGTCTAGAATGCTTATTTTCACATGGATTTACTTATTGGGAAGCTTATAATACAAGTACACTCATACTATTAATTTGTTGTGTTTGTAAATGAAATTTGATTTTCTCATAATTATGTAGTGGACCACATATGCAACATTGCATGAGATAGTATACTTAGCACCCTAGGCATCAATATACATTTCAAACATTAAAGCACAATTTGGACAACACAATATATTCTAAACTATAATCCAATATTAGATATGGGCCTTTGTGGATGTTTGGATGTGAAGAGGAGAAATATATTCAAACATGTTGCAAAGAGGTATATGTACATTAAAGGCATATCCCCTTCCATTCCTATGTGTGATGCTCATAGCTCCTATAGTGGGTCTATAATTATTACTAAAGTGTACAATCATTGTTGGCATCATTATTCCATTATATATTGTCACTACATCATTACCCGAGAACAACACTTTTTGGGATAGTTGCAACACTACTCCAATTATTGAAGGGGATGATTGAAAAATAATATTATTGTAGATGGATTTACCAAGTCATGGATGTAAACAAGATATATTGACAAAATACTATAAAGTAAGTGAACCAACCAACTAATACCATTTGGGATAATCAAGTTCAAAGTAATTAGGGAGATATCCTCTCATATCATGAATTATCCCTTGAACATAATCCATAATAATGCCAATGTGGTCCTTTTGTTGAAGATGAAGTGCTATTTTAATTTCATACAATAGGTAGGGAATCACAAAGTAATAACATTGTTTTGATAGGAAATGAAATAACACTAGCGTTACATAAAAAATCATGCTTGAACAATTGTAATAACTATGCCCTAACATGAAGAAATTCCTAATTTCAGCATGACTTGAACCTGGAAAATGCACATTTCAAGGGGTAAAACTTACAAATTCATTCTCTTTACTCTCCATTTCCTTTATGATAATATTATCATGCAATTAATCAAAATATTTCTCAAGGATAATACCAAAATAGTTATAATACCCACATGATAAGACAATGTTAACTGAGAAGTTAAGGTGAAACAATAGAAATAGGGCATCAAAAGACGATGCAAAATTATCAAGATTGAATATGACATTCACAAAGATTTTTTCATCTTCATCATTATAATTGACAAAAAAATGTGAAAGATCTTTCCAGGAGTGTTTCCTACAATTTGTGAGGAAGATTAAGAGCCTTCCTGAAATCCTAGCTGAGGAACCTATGCAATGCAATAATGCCTTTGTTAGCCTTAAAAAATTAAATATATGCCACTAAAAAATAATGAACAAGACACAAACTTGTAACACAAATGTAAAAATGACTACTATAATTTGTGTTGCACAATTGAACAACCCTTTCTTCCTCTTGTTGTCTTGAGAATGATGTTAATATAATCATGTTTAATAATTGAGAAAACAATATGTTATGGGTTGACCCATACCATGAGTTTTTCATAACATCAAGTTAAAATTTGATAGATAATATAATAGCCACTGCACATTAGGCATAATGTTGATGTAGCTCTACTTAAAAAACATTAAAACATAAATATGAAGGATTTACAATAACTTGGATAATTTCGTCTATGTCCACATGGGTATGTTTTTTCTTGTTTTTTTTCCTTCATAACCTACAAAATATCATAATTCCAAATTTCAATGCCAAAAAAATGAAAAAGAAAAAAAATATGCATACTCTTAAAAAGGTTAAAAAATTTATTCCTACTTGTGGCTTGCCTTGGGATTCATTTGGAGAGGCAATGTTTTTTTCTTAAATGTTGACTACATTAAAATATTGTTAATAATAAAGAAGTCAAAATTCAAAATAATGAGGGCTATTAACAAAATTTCTTTACATTAGATGTAGGTTCTTGAATGTCATTGTTCACATCTAGCATCCACAACTTCTTTGCGTCAAGATGCACTCTACAACCCAGTATGGGGGAGATGTTGAGGCATAATTTAAGTATGTCAACATTTTTTAAATGTTGGGAAAAATATATATAGAAAAAGAAAATGTTGGCATCATATGTTTTAAGTAATATTCAAATTAAAACATATATAAATGTAAAATGAGAAAATTAATCTAATGTAAAATGTAAAATATAAAATGTAACGCAAAATCTAAAATGGAAGGCACTAATTTAATGATTCCAAAAAGGCACTGTTGTAATGTAAAATGTATTAACATCTTTCTCTAACATAAAGTAAAATACTATTGTTTCTTTGATATGTTATTTATTTATATATTACTATTGTTATAATAATCAATAATATTGATTATTATTATTGTGATATATAACAATGACAATCATCTCCACTACAATTATTATTATATTATACCTTACATATATTATTAGTTTCATACAGTGAAAATTCTTGATCATATGGATGGAGGGGGTAGAGAGAGGGAAAAGAGAGAGACAACACGAGAGGGAGAAGTGGAGAGAGAGGGGGGGGAGAAGGAGAGAGGGAGGGATATAATGACTAAGATGGAGGGCAGAGAGAGAGAGAGAGAGAGAGAGAGAGAGAGAGAGAGAGAGAGAGAGAGAGAGAGAGACGGGGGGAAAGAGATATGGGGAGGTGGGAGAGAGTAGGATAAAGAGGAAGGAAGAGGGATAGGAGGTGAGAGAGAGAAGGAGAGAGGGAGGGGGAGAGAGATGGAGGGTAGAATAAATACATATAGAGATAGAAATATAGAGAGAGTGAGAGAGAGAGGAGAGAAGGAGGGAAGAGAGAGAGAAATAGAGAAGAGTGAGTGTGTGTGTGAGAGAGAGAGAGAAAGAGAGAGGAGACAAAAATATGGAGTGGTGAGAGAGAAGGAGAGAGGGATGAAGGGAGTGACAAAGCTGGAGGGCAGGGAGAGAGAGAGAGAGATGGAAGAAGAGAGAGAGGGAGACATAAATATGGAGGGGGGAGAGGGGAGGAGAGGAGGGAGAGAGGGATGGGGGGAGAGGGGAGGAGAGGAGGGAGAGAGGGATGGGGGGAGAGAGAATGAGGGAAGAACATTGACATAGAGAGATAGATGTCGAGAGAGAGAGGGAGTGATAAGAGAGAGATGGAGAGGGAGTGATAAAGAAGAGTTGGAGAGGGAGTGATGGAGAGAGGAGAGGAGGGAAGAGAGAAAGAAGGATAGGAGAGAGAGAAGGGGGGAGACATAGAGATGGAGGGGAGAGAGAGAGAAGGAGAGAGGGAGTGAGATACTGACCGAGTTGGAGAGAGAAAGAGAGAGATGGGCAAGAGACAAAGTGAGGTGGAAGAGGGAGGGAGAGAGAGAGGACTTGAGAGAGGGAGAGAGTCAGAGAGAGAGAAACATGGAGAGAGAGAGAGAGAGAGACATGGACATGGAAGGGAGAGAGAGAGAGAGAGGTAGAAAGATATGGAGAGAGAGCATGTATGTTTCGGGGTTGAAATTAAGAGACAAAGAAGGAGATATGAAGGGAGATGGAGATATAGATGGAGGGAGGAGAGAGGGAAGAAGAGAGATACTAAGAAAGGGAGGGAGGGAGAGATATATATGGCAAGAGAGTGTCTATGTGTGTGTGTTTTGGGCATGTGAGATAGAAAGAAAAAAGAGAGATGGAGGGAGATATAGATATATATGGTAGGGAGAGTGAGAGAGGGGAGAGGGGGGGAGAGGGAAGAAAAAAGAGACACATAGAGAAAAATGAAAATGTTATATAGTATGATATAATATTAAACATTATTAACCATATAGGAAGAGGAAGTAAGGATTTTACAAAATGTAAAAGAAGTTTGATTTAGAAAGGCATGAATATTTTGGGTATTCACTAAAATAGATGCATTGATTTTAATGTAGATGTTGATTAGTAATCCGATTGATTGATTCAATTGATGCATTTATTTCAATGTAGTTGTTGATTTCTAACATTATTTTATTCCTTGCACTTGATGAGTTGATTTAAGTGTATATGTTGGTTTCTAATCCTATTTGACTGATTGCACTAGAAACATTTATTTAAGTGTAGATGTCGATTTCTAATCCTATTTGATTGCTTGCGCTAGATGCATTGATTTCAGTGTAGATGTTTATTATAATTTGATTTAACTATATGTATGATGTAAATTAATTTCAAAGTAATTAGATTAATAGTGTGCACTGATTTCAGTGTAAGCACAAAAAAATTATTGACGATGTGATTTATGTGTTGGAGTAATTCAACCATAAATAAAATACTTGAATTTTCATCTTAAATAAAATGTTCACTTACCTGGCCCACAGAGCATATAATAGATGGTGATAGCGCGTTATGTTAAGGTTCTTTGTGATGAAAGGATGATTGTTTCAAAACCACATGGGAAGAAATCCATCCATGCTATGGGTTGGTGTGGCTCAGGCCGGGTGTGATCCCGGGGTGATTTTGATAGCTTAGATGCCCTTAGGTCATGGTTACTCAAGCCACAGGTTAGGTATGTTAATCATCTCAGGACTCACATTACCTAACAAAAATAATGTTCACTTTCCTAAAACGTTTTCTTCATGAAACTGTAAAGTATTTGTAATTGACTACATTCTTATTATTCCCAGTTTCCATCATTTAATAGTGTTAGTCACTTTGCATTCAAACGATGTATAGAAAATAACTACCATTGAAAGTTACTTGGGATTAACGCTCCATGAGTCACAATGATTGACTTTGAATAAATATATTATTAATATTGGAGAGCAAGAGAGACAAGGTATGCCATTTACTACAATAGCTCGAGTTAAAGAATTGAATGGCCTACGATTTAAACTGCCATTTTCATATGATCTATATGAAAAGATGGAAAAACTAATAGGTGTGACAATAAGAACAATAGAAGAAAATAGTTTTAGATTGATCACAATGATGATTATTTATAATTGACTATAATTCTTATTATTCACATTTCTATCACTCAACATTGTTACATTGTCACTTTGCATTCGAAATTTTATTTCATCACTTTTTGTCATTCAAGTTACTAACACTCTCTATCATCTCGAAAAACTGAGGTAATAGAAAAAATTTAAAATTAAAATGACCACATTAATCTTAGATGTATTTAGCATATTTAAAATGATCAAAATAATTAGATGTTCAATATATTTTGTGCGATTGTGCATGACTGAAACTAGCCTAGATCCATCTTAACCCCGGATCTATCAAGCGCCAAGAAGGATCAAATATCTCAAGGTGCAAGCCTTTCTTGAATTTTTGCACTCAAAAAAGTATGCATGCTCTTAAAAGGGTTAAAATATATATGCTTACTTGCGACTTGGTGATGTAGGGGCATTGGACAGTAGCCAGCAATGTAGGAGGTTTTGTCCACATGTTGTGGCTAGGAGGGTTCAAACCACTTGAATTTGTAACAGCTAGATGGCAATACCTTAGCTGTCTGTTGCATTTAGAGAAGTTAGAATTTGTAGAAGTCGAATAGTTTAGTTTAGTCCATCTATCATGTTTCAGTTATTTGAATAAATTATAATTAGGCCTTTGATTTTCTGAAATGGTCCTCACAGAGGAACCGAAGAGACAAATGTTGATGTATAAATGTAATCCCTCGGATGTATTGAAGGGGAGGAGATTTCTGCAATAATTTTTGTGTGTTAAGCAATTGCTTCCGGTTGAATAAATTTCAGTTCCCGTTGATTATCAAGTTGTCTCGAATTGATATCTGTGAGGAAATTTGTTTAATTGTGAGGCGATTGAACTCTGTGTGTCTATAATTGTTGAATTGAACTGTCGTATAGTCTCCGCATCCCTCTGTCTACTGTTTCTCTCGAATTGTTCGAACAAGCTCTGTGAATTAAATCCCACCCGCAGACGAAGTCTGGGAGGAATCGTGGTCGCCGAACTCTGGTTAGTGGTGGTGAAGATCCCGCCGGAAGAGAATTACACTTGTTTTGCCGTTAATTGGAAATATTTCCGAGGTTAGACCCTGAGTTAGTGAATCAAAGAATGGCAGAAACCCCGAATTAACTTCGGTCAATCACTGTTCTAAAGCCAAGAGTGGATTTACAAAACCAGACTACCCATATCGCACCGCTTTTGCAGAGTAAGCGGTATTTTCCAATTGGGAGCGATTCCATTGAGTGGTCGACACGTGGCATAAGGCAGGGTCCCCAAAACTGCCTTTTCACGTGCCATCGCACATTAAAGTTCGACGAAGGAGAAAATGCGATATCGACGAATGCCGTCGATCTGGAGGAAGGCTCAGCGAACGCCAATCGCGTTCGGAAGTAGCACAAAGGATAATCTAAGATATGGTGTGTGTATTTAATTGAGCCATCGCTTATATATGTGGGTCCGATCGAGAGTATATCAAAGTGTTCCATTAGTGATGAAATCAGGTGATTCACATAGACCTTGGAGTAATTAACCTTTACCATAGAATTAAATCTTGAAGTTGGCGCGGAGCCTATATTGGAGATATTGCGGAGTTATAAGGGTTGATATATTTAAATTTTCTCAAGATTTGCTGGATGTGTTATTTATCAACTTCTCTGAAATTGATAAATAAAATCACAAGAAGTTGTGGAAGACCACGTGGCGAGGAACTGAGTAAATTGAGTGCAAATGCTGACAGAGCTACGATAAGAGAGACTAGCTCTCCTTAGGGGGGCGAATTTTATTTTTGTTGCTATCACTTGGCTTCGGGATTCCTTGGAGAGGAAATGCTTTTTTTTTTTTTTAACCTTGAACTATATTAAAAGATTGTGAATAATAGAAAGTCAAATTCCAAATAATGAGGGCTACTAACAAGATTAATTTACCTTAGATGTTCATTCTTGAATGCCATTATCCACATCTAACATCCACAATTTCTTCTTATCTCATTGTTATATTCTCTTATCAACTGTGTTGTCAAAGTTCTTGGCCAAACTATCCATTTGAAAGGGTGATGCGACACCTAAGAGGACATGTTGGTTTAGAAATACTGGATAATCACGTTGGCATGCATGGTTATATCTTCACTTTTTTATGTGGGTGGGAGAATATGGTTTTCTAATGTGCTTTGGAACTTGGTTGGTGTTCCAAGTTCCTTTTCCTTCAATTTGTTCAATATAATTTAATAATTATAAATACTTTGTCTCTTAGATAATGGGTTGTGACGTTTGATAATGATTTATGTAACATATCTCATTGCAGTGCTAGAATAAGCACTAGTAAATGGTTTTTAACAATGGTCTATTCATAAACAAATCAAATATTTATTATGCAAGTTAAAAACAAAACAAAACAAATATATCCTCTACATAACATTGGTTTGATAAAATAACTAATATGAAAATAATAATAAAAAATAACAAAATGACATATATGTGGTTGTAACATCAACATTATAAGAGCAAAGAGTTCAAAAGAAACAATAATAACATGTATATGCTCACAAAACAACATTATTATTATTTATTTATTTAAACTTTGAAATTAAAGGTACACCTAGCTCAATTTAATGAGTTGATGGAAAGACAAGGGAGGGACAATTAGATAAGTAGAATAGGAACTGAGAAGTGTTAACATGGTTTGTTATTATGTGTTGTAGGAATGATGATTGAATAGTTGTAAGGTTAAATGTGAAGTATGTTAAGGTTGATGGTTCCAATAACCACTTTGTTAAATAAAATTAAATGTTGCATTGGGAGTGGGGAACAAGGGTGTAGAGACAGAGAGGATCCCTCAAACATCACACCTCAGAGTGGGTGGGGATCCTTCTGCGTTTTACCAATAGAGGGCACATAAAAGTAGGGGAGAGGCTTCTATTTTTGTGCAAGGACCAGTAGTAGTTATAGTACTGGTCCTACACATCCATCAAACATAAATTACAAACTCACTAAAATATGCACATAAATATTTGATAATAAGTTATATAAGTTATATAAATATGTCCAAAATGGGCCCAGTTTTTTACTAGACCAACAACTGTCATACACCAAGTCTTAACATCACAAGTTCACAAGACCTATTGTCTCAAGTACCTCCAGTTTTGAATTACCAACTAAGGCAAAATGCACTACAAAACATTACAATGCTTTCCATCCAAAAGTACAGGTATCCCATCAAACAGTCACCCACTGATTTTGCATTAGGGCAATAGATCTCATTGCTGAGTAACACTTGGACAAGGACTGGGTAACACCTGCACAAGGACTGGGTAACACCTACACAAAAATAGGTGAAATGTCTGTCATCCATATGTACATGTTTGTTTAACCATTCAGCCTATTGAAGACATTAAATGACACCATTCAATTCAGGAAATAGTTCACCCAACCTTTCATTTCAAGAATTAAACACAACAGCCCTGGAATTACAGGAATTAAACTTAGGAAAGCATTTCAATTCAGGAATTAAATTAAGGAAAGCACAAGGATCAACCATGAAAGCTTTTCAGCCATTGGATCATGTACAAATCAATCCACAACACAGAATTAAATTTGGGAGATGGAAATCCATGCCAATCTTCCCAACCGATTAAATTCTAGATCATAAAACTATAAAACATCAACTCTTGCTGCATTTGAGGCATTCATTATACTCTTAAGATACTACTGACATACATTCAGAGCTTTCAGACAGTGTTCCATTCATTTTGCAGAAATATAGTTTTCAGAAAGTGAGTTTTTAGACAGTGAGTTTCCATTTTGCAGACATACAATCCTTTTCAGACAGTGTTCCAGACATACAAACAGAGTGTGCTCAGTGTTACATTCCAGATAGAGTTTGTGTACAGTGTTACATTCTAGACAAAGTGTGTGCTCAGTATTACATTCACTCTCTTCATCAGTTGCTGGAGCGTTGCTGGAGACATGCAGGTATTTTGTTGTTCTTGAATAATGTTATTCAAGATATTGAGTACTTTATCATTATTTTAGTTGAGAGACTATGTTAAGTTTGTAAGTAATGAGAGTTATGTTTATAAGAAAATCACGTAGATTAAAGAAGCTATGAGTGTTCAAACTAGCTTACTAATTAGCTACTCCAAATTTCAAGTTGGAATTTTTCTAAACCTTTAAGTCCAATATTGAGTAAAATCTTTCAAGAAATTGTTCCAACACACAGTCCCCTAAGAACAGTACATCAATTTCTATGGAGCAAATTTAGTTGTCAGTGTTCATGCTATTACAAGTCCATGTAGCTAACAACATTCAGGCTATTACAAGTCCATGTAGCTAACAACGTTCAGGCCATTACAAGTCCATGTAGTTATTTCTAGTTGCCTACAATATAAATGTAGTTGCCTCCTCCTTTTGTTGTGCTTATTAACTAGATTTGTATATTGACTTTATGTTGG
This sequence comes from Pinus albicaulis, assembly GCA_034641835.2. Lineage (NCBI taxonomy): Eukaryota > Viridiplantae > Streptophyta > Pinopsida > Pinales > Pinaceae > Pinus > Pinus albicaulis. Next base: position 1,396,992,868 of record CM076579.1, on the reverse strand, counting down.
GTAAAATATTTCAAAATTTATAAGAACAACAACCTACTAACTACATAGGAATAGTGCATGTTAACTACATAGGAACAACCTACTAACTACATAGGAACATCAACCTACTAACTAAATAGGAACAGTGCCCTTCAAAATTTATAAGAACAACAACCTACTAACTACATATGAACAGTGCCTATCGGGCAGAGGGTTTTCCTAAGAAAAACAAAGGATTCATAAACCTTGAACGCCTACACATAGTCCATGTCCAAAGATAAGTCCATTTTAAAACAGGCACTTACTGATTTTAGACAAGTCCATGTAGCTAACAACCATGTAGGTATCACATATCTTTCTCGTGTTGATATTACAAGTAATACATAATTGACAAGTAATACTTCAATTTCAATTATTTCACAACAAACATACATTTCTAGTTGCCTATAATATAAATTTAGTTTCCTCCTCCTTTTGTTGTGCTTATTAAGTAGATTTGGATATTTACTTTATATTGAGTAAAATATTTCAATAAAAATAGTTCTAACACACAGTCCATGTCCAAAGATAAGTCCATTTTAAAATAGGCACTTACTAATTTTAGACAAGTCCATGTAGCTAACAACCATGTAGGTATCACATATCTTTCTCATGTTGATATTACAAGTAATACATAATTGACAAGTAATACTTCAATGCCAATTAATTCACAACAAACAACTAAAGATTTCATGTTATTAGCAGAAATTTTGGAATTCATACATAATTATAGTTTACTCTATACAGTTGTGCTGTAATACTTATCAAATTTCGTAACGATGTTGGAAATTATAGGTTGTTGTAGCCATGCCAAGAGTTTCTATTGCAGATCGGATAAGGAACAGGAGACGAGGGAGAAGGGGGGCCCAGCTGCGGAGCAGTTCATCAGATGAGGATGTCAATGCTCCCATTGCTCCCAGTAATGTAGTTGAAAAGGAACCTATGGTTGCAGATCATCCCAGCCCACCATCAGCCACAGAGCCACCTTCGACCACAGTACAAGGTGCAATTTCAACAAAGAAAATAAGTGCAATCAGAGGATGAACGAAGCAAGACATGCTCGATGCAATTGATGACATCGAGTTTAAGGGATATTCAATCCATGCATCTGCAAAAAAACATGGTATTGCTGCCTCTAACATACATTATTGGATAAATGGGTTGAATAATACAAAGCGTAGAGGGCCTGTTACAGTTATGACTGAAGAGAAGGAGGATGAGGTGGTGGAGTGGTGTAAGGAGATGGCCCAATTGAGACATGGGTTAGAGCTTATACAACTTAAATCCACTATGGCTCAAATTTTTCAATGGAGGCCAAACCCCTTTAAAGATGGTTTTCCTGGTAAGTCATGGTGGAGTGGGTTTAAAAAGAGGCATCCAGACCTTGTGTTACATACAGCGAAGGGCCTTGATAGAGACCGAGCTTTAAATCTACGAACTGCAATTGTTTCCAAGTTCTATAACACTCTTTCTTCTGCATATGACCAACACTCATATGCCCTAGACCATATATGGAACTGTGATGAAACAGGCTTACAAGCAGGAAGAAATTGTGGTATGCGGGTAATTGCCAAGAGAGGGAGTAGAAATGTGCCTAAGATATTGCCTAAGAGCAGGGAGTGGATCACAATTCTTGCCTGTGTCAATGCAATTGGTTCATCAATACCAGGATTTTATCTATTTAAAGGTAAAACTCAACTAAAAAATTATATACAGAATTATGAACCAGGGGCATGCATGGCTGCACATCCACATGCATGGATGACAAAGGAACTATTCCTAAATTGGCTTTGCCACTTTTTTTCTTCTGTACCAGGTGGTGTCTCGCCTGAAAACAGGCACTTACTGATTTTCGATGGCCATGGAAGCCACATGGCTGTGCAGAAAATCGAGGAGGCCAATAATTTGGGAATTGACCTGTTAACATTGCCGACTCATACTATTCACAGATTGCAGCCCCTTGATGTGAGCATGTTTGGGCCTTTCAAGAACTATTTCAGGGTCGAGCAAGCTTCATGGATGGCAAAGAATCCAGGGGTGGAAGTAAAGAGGTTTGAGCTAGCTGAGCTTGCAAGTAAAGAATTTAAAAGGGCTCTCACACCTTCTAATATCAAGGCTGGATTAGGAGGACTGGTATATGGCCACTCAATTTTGATACTCTTATGCATGATACCACATGTAGCCAAGCAATTGAAGTGGAAGGTCAAGAAGCAGAGAACTTAGAAGAGCATGTTGGTGCCCAAGAAGATGTAGCTGCTGCTGAAGGTATAATGTCCCTTTCTGAAGGGTTGTTCTGTGGTGGTGATGATGTTGAGCATGTCAGTGAGACACAATTCAGTGATGAACCAACTAACAATATCAATGAGGCTGTGACACCCACTGATGCAGCTGACAATGAGCAATTGACCATGCCAACCCAAGTAAGTGCACCATCATGGCTGGCAGAGGCCGTGATGAATATCACTGGAAATAATGTATCTACCACCAATGAGGATGAAAGCATGGACATGCCTTCACAACCATCAGGGTTGAACACCGAACTTGTTCATTATTTTGTGGAAAATGGATCACTGGAAGAGGAGCCTATTCAGCATGAAGTACCTGAAGAAGACAACAATGGGGGCCAATCAGTTGTCTCAGAAGATGAAATCCAGCAGCTAGGTATGGAAAAGCAGAGATTACTTGGTGCATTCCTAAAGCTACTAGTAGAGAGAGTGAAGGCCTCATCAAGGAAATCAACCTCAGATTATCTTCGTTTAAGGAGGAGTTCACAATTGCTCACATCTGAAGATTATATGAATTTAATATTCGAGTCTGAACGTAAAAAGAATGAAATTCAGGAAGCTAAAAAGAGAAAGAAGGAGTTAGCCAATGAAAAGAGGGTTGCAAGGATTGCAACAGCAGAAGCTCGAGCAAAGGAATGGTTGGAAAGACAAAAAGCAAGGGAATATAAGGAACATCAAAAGAAATTGGCGAGGCAATAGAGAGAGGCAAGAAAGGTTTAACAAGAGTTGGAAAAAGGAGAAGGGGTGACAAGCAGAGAATACCATGGTTCAAGCCAGTTTGAGGCAAATAGGTTGCTGTCTAACACACTGGAACACATTGTAGAGCAGACACCATCATTCCAAGACCTGATCAACATCCAAGTCCCTAGCTATCAGGTAGGGGTTAGGCCTACCTCTTATACCCCTACCAGTGTAGGTTTGAATCCTAATTTTGTTTATATGACACCTGAAGTCAGTGCTGGGGTTAGTAACACAAGTGGACACTTGGGCTACTCAGTCCCACCATGGCTAAATGGAACAAATTGGAGTCAACCATATGCCAACATTCAGGCACATCCTAATCATCCAATGTTGGGCAGTCCACCATACTTGGGCAATGCAGGAAATGGAAGCCATAAAGCATAGAGGTGCCATGACTTAAATTTTGTAACTACAAGACACTGTGATTTTGGTAAGGATCAAATAGGTTTGCTAATGATAGCATCCATGGATGTTTGGGAAGCTACAAACAGTTTCAAATTAGTATGTATAAAACAGTGTCTAAATCCTACAAGTTTGCTAATCTGTTGAAGTTATGGCCTTAGCCTATATCAAATTTTTTATGAAGTTATATATCAAACAATTTATAATTCCTACATATCAAACAGTTTCTAAATCCTACAAGTTTGTTAATCTGTTGAAGTTATAGCTTTAGCCTATATCAAATTTTTGAATTCATAATTGAACAAAGAAATTGAATTCATAATTGAATTGAACATCATTAACAAAACAATCTGATTGCATCTAAACAAACTATCCCTTGAACATTACATGCTCTTTTGATGAACAGAAACATATACCAATAATCCTGTTAAATAACAAGTATCATCAAAATTCATTGCAAACTTCATCAATCAAAATCACTCAATAAAAAGGAGGTGAAAAGCACTCAATAAAAAGGAGGTTAACATACTCAGCTCTGTGGTGGTTATACCTCGGTTCTGTGGTGGTTATACAATGAAATTGAATTCATAATTGAATTGAACATCATTAACAAAACAACCTGATTGCATCTAAACAAACTATCCCTTGAACATTACACGCTCTTTGATGAACATAAATAGATACCAATAATCATGTTAAATAACAAGTATATCAACACGGGGAGCAATTGATTCATGATAGAGACATTATAGCCTTAGCCTATATCAGTTAGATCAACATGGGGAGAAATTGAAGTTATAGCCTTAGCCTATATCAGATTTTGAATTCATAATTGAACAAAGAAATTGAATCCATAATTGAATTGAACATCATTAACAAAACAACCTGATTGCATCTAAACAAACTATCCCTTGAACATTACATGCTCTTTTGAAGAACAGAAAAAGATACCAATAATCCTGTTAAATAACAAGTATCATCAAAATTCATTGCAAACTTCATCAATCAAAATCACTCAATAAAAAGGAGGTGAAAATTACTTGCTAACTTCATCAATAAAAATCACTGAATAAAGGAGGATACTCTCAACAAAGAAAATGAATTCATCTTGCAAAAAAGGTTTATGACACCAAATTCCAACTTGGACTTTGGCCCATTGCCCCACTCTGAAAATGTGTCTTGCAATGAGAACAACCATGATTGAATGATCCTACCTCTTAATTGATTAAAAATAAGTGGATTATAAAAATCATAACTGTAAAACAATGATACCTTGAACAATCAACAGAGGGTGTGAACAAAGAAATTGAATTCTTAATTTTTTTCAACATTATTAACAATATAAAAAATTATAAAACATTATTAACATACTCGGCTATGTGGTGGTTAAACATTGGCTCTGTGGTGCTTATACAAAGAAATTGAATTCATAATTGAATTGAACATCATTAACAAAACAACCTGATTGCATCTAAACAAACTATCCCTTGAACATTAAATGCTCTTTGATGAACATAAACAAATACCAATAATCATGTTAAATAACAAGCATATCAACACGGGGAGCAATTGATTCCTGATCGAGACATGCCACCAGCCCTATTGACTAACCATTTATTTGAAAAAAGAGAGGTAGAAAAGATGTTTGGCATACATACTTTTGTAAGGTCATATTTAACATTTATCAACAGAAATAGAAATTAGTGCAATACTGCATTCAATACTAGCCTTTGTCAAGTTGTGAGAGCCAAGCTTTATACCTCCTGATTTAGAAATTGAGAAGTCAACATGTTCGAATTTCATCCAAGGTGGAGTGTGACTTAGAGCTCATGAATGAAGAATTACCTATGCATTTGGATACATAAGGAAAGGAAACTAACTCCAATGCAAGTAAATTCAACGAATTCACTTTCCATTAACATCAATGCATGGGCATAACATCAAATCACACTACCATTGAATTCCCCTATCAATCTATATCAACCTGAAACTATATCCATGCAATATCACCTCAGCAATGACTAGCCCCCACGCCACATAAGTGAATCCACCTGTTGTACGTTAGGTGTCCCACACAACATAATAGTATTTGTAGCATAAAGTAGCACAAAGTATGTTTTTATTTAATTTTGCTCTAAATTTGACAAGGATTTATTAAAATCACAGTCAACTTTGCACAATTTAAATTTCTTTGGAATTTTTCGAAGTATGGAATAAATCCATAAATTCAATTTTAAATAGTTAAAAACACTACCTAACCCCAAAAAAGAATTGTAATTGTAACAAAACTATATCATCAAAATTCATTATTCATTGCAAACTTCATCAATCAAAATATCTCAATAAAAAGGAGGTGAAAATTACTTGTTACTTCATCAATAAAAATCAATGAATAAAGGAGGATACTCTAAACAAAGAAACTGAATTCATAAGCAAAAAAAGAAATGGAAATTTTCAAGTGTTCAAATTCCCCATTGTTATCTTATCACTTATAAAAAAAGAAACACTTATAAACAAAGAAAGGGAAAAAAGTAGACCATTCATTCATACAGTGTTGTATTTTATTCTTATCAAGTCCACTTCAACCATTGAAAGAAAATTTCCTTATTTTATAAACTAACCATTGATTGCAAGAAGTGGCATAACTTGCAGGTGATGTTTCCATGAAGAGAGCCTAGGATGTTGTCGAATATATAACTGTTGTGGAATCCATTGTATAGGTTTCCATCCTCATGCTACAGATTGAGAAACATGGAGTAGATGCATTCATGCGAACTTGTGTTCTGTAGCATCCAGTTTCTTGACCTACAGAAGAACAGACAGTGGAAGATATGCAATTGTTGTAGCTTTGAATATTGTGAATCCTAAATCTTGTGTAGTTCTATTATGCAGGAGGTTTGAAGAGTCTATATTCCTAGCCTATGTAAAGTAGCATCCGATTTGTTGAGCTATGAAAAAAGCCTAAATTTCACTGCAAAATTACTCTAATAAGGGAGGGGAGGTGGATCCTCTTGCATCATTCAAGTTTCAACAATAAACCCAATGATAAATCAAGCATATCAAATAAAACATGTATGTTGGGGTTGGTGTTACCAACCATTGGATATCACTACAAGTGTGGAAAAATATTGGTTGGAGAAGCAAGGTTGACTTCAGGCTTCATATCCCCTAACCTTTTCCAAGTTGACATAAAATGAGCAATAAGAATGAACAATAAGAAGAATTTGGATTAAATTAACACATGAAATATCCTTCAAAGAAGTTTTGTCATTCATGTCCAAAGTCAACTAACTAAAAAGCCAAACAGAGGCATCTAAGCTCTAATACCAGTAGTTGGGGAACAAATAGGATCTAGTATTTGCAGGAAGGGAAACCTATCAATCTACACAGAGATTAAAATGTCTAAATTGTGGAACCCTAAACCCTAAACACAGTAAACCCTAAACACAGTAAAACCTTAAACACAATAAACCCTAAACACAGTAAAACCCTAAACATAGTAAACCCTAAACATGGTAAAACCTCTAAGATCTGAGCAACTTTTTTTTTTTTTTTTTTTTAATTGCGGAAGTCCTCTAATCATATGGTCCAACCATAATATAAACCTCTCAACGCATAAACAACAACCAGCATTTGATTTTCATTTGAACTCAAAGCAAGATGGTCACAACCATAATAAACCCAACTTATAGAGATTCAATCCACACACCCAACGTTGATTAATTAAATATCAAAGCCTTTCCAATTACAACCCTAAACCCTAAACATAGTAAACCCTAAACACAGTAAAACCCTAAACACAGTAAAACCTCTCAAGCAATTATTTTTTTTTATTGCAGAAATCCTCTAATCATATGGTCCAACCATAATATAAACCTCTCAACGCATAAACAACAACCAACATTCAATTTTCATTTGAACTCAAAGCAGGATGGTCACAACCTTAATAAACCTAACTTACAGAGATTCAATCCACACACCCAACGTTGATTAATTAAATATCAAAGCCTTTCTAATTACAACCCTAAACCCTAAACATAGTAACTAAACACAGTAAAACCATAGTAAAACCACAGTAAAATAGTAAAGAAGCTCAACAGAGAACATCTCCTTCAGGTTAAATGTGTTTACAAACACATACATATGACTGGTAGGACAGAGTCCTACCTTAAGACTCCTCTCATCCAATTCCTCTCCCTCCTGGCCTTCCTCCTTGCCAACTGCATTGTCCTTGGCTTCTGCATTGACCTGTAAAGAAATAAAAAACAAAATCATTCATAAAGCACAAACATTAAAAAAAATTGCAAAAACACTTAAAACCAATAGGGAAACGCACCTGAAAGCACAATTCATAGCATCCAGAGCTGAAAAAAACACCTAAAAACAAAATTCGGAGCATACAGACTTGTAAGCCACGCAGCGCCGAACCACTGAGCCTAGGTATGACCACCATGGAGCCGTGGTATGACCACCACCACCAAAGAGGTGAGGTATGCTCACCACAGAGCCGAGAAAAACAACCACAGAGCCGAGTTAAAACCACCACAGGGCCGAGCCGAGTAAAACCACCACAGAGCCGAATAAAACCACGAAAGGGCCAAGGTAAAACCACCACAGGGCCGAGGTATGACAACACAGAGCCGAGCATAGCCACCAAAGAGCTGAGGTATAACAACACAGCGCCGAGGTATAACCACCATAGCGCCGAGGTTAAACCACCACAGAGCCGAGGTTTAACAAACACAGAACCCAGTGTGAACAGCCACAGAGCATAAACCATGAAAGTTTTGAAGGCCGCCATGGTCGAACCAGGACCAGGGGAGCTCGAGCCAGGAGAGCACAGGCGCCATAACGACGGATGGAGCGCACGAAGGGTGGTGGCGGAGGCGTCATACATCGAAGAACCTCTACGCAATAGTTGGAGACCAAAACGCACAACAAACAAACCCGGAGCAGAAAATGAGGCTTCGTCGAGAAGCCTCCACATAATGGCGGGAGATGACTTGCTGAGTAGGTTAGAGACCGGTTCGACCGGGTGCACGTGCCCACCACGTGATTGCCTTGCGCTGGGACACCTGACGTACAACAGGTGGATTCGCCTACGTGGCATGGGGGCCAGTCATTGCTGAGGTGTCCAATGACTGACCCCTCTCCCCTATATGTGACTATCTCGGTTTAACCCTGCCACTAATGCTTGGTGGGATTCTCACCGAATCAGCGTGGGGGACTCAACAAAGAACTACTCCATTGTGCGTGTCGGAGAAGTATTGCGGGAGAGTGGGTTCATCACTCATGCCGGATGCTAAATGTTAGGGGAGGACGATTCAAACTCTGTGGTCAGACGCTTTGTGACATATTATATTTTCAATTTACATAATAATCATAAGTTACTAATATCTTTATTATTATAAATCTCTAATCTGTTTTATAGGCTATCTTTAGCATCATTAAAATAACTTCTTATTTTAATATGTGATACTTCAGCAAGTATATTATATAGTAATACACATAAATAACCTTCCAGCCAATATTTATTGTATTATTGACCAATTAATGTGTGGAATTTAACGAAGTATATCATATAGCCTTGGACATATATAGCCTCAGGCTTTTATTGTGTTGTTGACCTATTAATAATTAAGTATATTATATAACTTTGAACATATATATAGCCTTCGGGGTAATATTTATTGTGTTATTAACCCATTAATATATAAAATTGCAAATTTAAGCAAGTATATTATATAGCAGTGGACATATATAGCCTTCAGGCCTTAGGAATTAATAACACCGTAAATATTCGTTGTCCTTCGGGTTGGATCTCCGCTGTGTAGCATCTATCTACGAGAATCCGTGCTAGCCCAGACTAGGCAGAGTCCTCTGAAAGGGGGAAACATGTATGTAGTCCTACTGCCATTATTCATAAAAGAAAGAATCAATGCATCATATGCAGTGCAGTGCGATGCGAGAGCCCTTCCTTTTCAGGCGCCATGAATGCTGCAGATGGGTTCTTTCGTCACCAAAGAAAAGAAAAACAAAAACAGAAGAAGTCCATCAACTCTCGTGACAGTCAGTCTTCTTCTCTGGGTAATTGTCAGGAGTGACTGCACAGACTGACCGTGAAATCCAGCTTTTTACCCACCCACCATTCTCAGTCAGTCATTCATTATATTGATGCATCACAGACCAAAAAGAGAATGAGTCTACCAAGAAAACAGGCAAGTAGAGATGATTCATGAGATTAGTTAGGGAATGGGCACTGCGCAGGTAGGCATGCATATTGTGTTGAAAATCTCGCTACATCCCTTTGCTCAACTTTTTTTTAATTGATGTAGTCTAGATGTTTTTGTCTTTTCCTAGGCAATTATGGACAGAAAATTGGTAGGGAATTTTTGGAAACTTAAATATTAGTAATAATGTAAGAGTTTTTTAAGATTTTGAATTCATTTACATTTAAAAATATAATAAATAAAATTTTGTTGAACAATCTAATTTCAATCATTTACTAAGTGTCGAAATGGTTTATTCAGCTATCTTAGTTCAGTTTCACTTAGTTTAGATTTAGGTGAGTATGGTTGTAGTCATTTTAATGTTGATGTTTCCAATGTAATCTTATTTAACTCATTCGTAATATTGACAAATGTAATATTTTTCTCCACTTCTTTTTCAATTCCCGGCCATAATATGAAAGGTAAAGTGGTAGCCTTGACAAATGTAATCCTCTCCTCCACTTCTTTTTCAATTCCGGGCCATAATACTGAAGGTAAAGTGGTAGTCTTGCCTCTTAATTAAGTTGCAGTAAGTTAGCTTATGACAGCTTTTTAGAGTTTTGAATTTAGCTTTTTAGAGTTTTGAATTTATTTATAGATTCAAAAATATGTTTTAAACAATTTTAAAATACATTTTAAATAAAATACAATCTCATCAACTCCATTGTGAAACACGGTGTTGGAAAAGGTTAAAAGAAATGTGGGAGGAAAGAGTATGTATATTTCGTTCTTCGGGAAAAGTGGAAACAGAAAAATATTTCATTTTAAAATGCAAGACCTTCAAAGACAGTGGGGAAAATTATGCAAGTATTCTGGCCGCTGGATAATCTATTCAACGAAGAGTTTGTCCAGAAGCTAGAAGCAATTATTGTAAAACTTCACAGAAAAAAAAGAGCCAAATACAGAAGCTAGATGGAAAAGCAATCTATCCCATAGACTATTTTTAGCCTCGTCAACATTAAAAATACTATTTTTTTTTAAAATTTCACAATCTTACTTATTAACCAATTCCAATTAAAAATATATATATGAATTAGCTGTTTTTATTCAATCCTTCCGTTATATTGAAGGTAAAGTGGTAGGCCCGGCCTCTCATCCAACGGCCTTATTTTGGCAACTTTTATAAAATTTCACCTCTTCCTCCTAGTCGAGGGTAACTATGGCGTCGTCATTCTCTCTGAAAGGAAAAGAAAAAGGAACTGCAGTCAGCAGTCAGCAGAAACACCAGCAACCCCACCACCCAAGTAATATAGATAATGGCAACTCCTGACCCTGTCCCGTTTCACGGCACTAAGTACATTGATTGACTGACCAATAAAATATTTCTATGTATTATTAACGTACCTTAACATAATTGCCAACCCTCCATTTTCAAAGTCCAGACAACATAATCTGGACCGACTGCCAAAGGCCTCCCTCCTCGAAAAAAGCCTAACATAATCAGGGTTGACTGCCAAAAGCCTTCTCGAATAAAGAAAGCATAGTAACGTTTCTTTTTTTTCCATGGAATTGGTTGCTCTGTTTAGAAATTGGAATCCCTTGAAAAGAGAGCAAATCGAGCTATCTTATTGTCTACGTTATATAAAATTTGCTTGAATTTCGCATCTATCTATCCTTTTCTCCGGCCTTTATTTAAAATTACTTGCACTTCCCAATACATGCAACAGCGTAGTCCAACAACCTAGTCAAACCATCGTAAATTACACGCTACGTTATATAAAATTTGCTTGAATTTCGCATCTATCCATCCTTTTCTGCTGCCTTTGTTTAAAATTACTTGCATTTCCCATACATCCAACAGCGTAGTCCAACAACTTGGTCAAACCATCGTAAATTACACCCCGAAAACAATGAATTTTATTTTTATTTTTATTATTTAATATTTTTTGTTTTTGTTTTTTTTTTAAATTATGTAGAACTTTTTGATAATTTAAATTATTGCTATTAAGGTTCAAGATTTTGGATGTTTATAAAGTATTTGATGGTGTTGAATTCATTTTATTTTCGATGTTTATAAAGTTTTTTATAGTACATAATCCATTTCCACCATAAAAAAAAACATGATTTAAACATTCTTACTATCAATTTTTTTGAAAGAATAAACAGAGTTCGACCATTTTTTAACAGTCCATATAAAATTAGCCCCTCTTAAACAACATCTATATCCAACCATTATAGACAAAGGCTATATCCAACCATCTATCCATCCCCTTTTATCATTCATATGAGTTATTTTTACACCTACATAATATGGCATTACAATGTGAAATATGCCTTGTTTTTCCTTAATTCTTTTGATATAAACTAAGGCCTCTTAAAAAAACACCTATATCCAACCATTATAGACAAAGGCTGTATCCAACCATCTATCCAGCCCCTTTTATTATTCATAGGAGTTACTTTTACATCTACATAATATGGCATTACAGTGTGAAATATGTCTTATTTTTCCTTAATTCTCTTGATATAAATTAACGCCTCTTAAACAACACCTATATCCAACCATTATAGACAAAGGCTACATCCAACCATCTATCCATCCCCTTTTATCATTCATAGGAGTTACTTTTACACCTACATAATATGGCATTACAGTGTGAAATATGCCTTATTTTTCCTTAATCCTCTTGATATATTCTAAGGCTATAGCTAGTAACCTCAATTTATTATTAATTACTTTAAAAGAAAAATAAAACTAATATAATATAATATAATATATTGATTACTAACATTTTTAATTAAAAAAATTGTTCTTTTATCTAATATCACTAATATATTTTTAATAAAATAAAAAATATTTTATAAGTTGAAATATAAATAGAATCCACATAATGAGAATACAGGTTTCGCAAGAAAGCTAGGGTTTCATGACGTTGGTTCAAGAGACTGCCGCACTGAGCTTCTTGGCTTCAATTTCGCTTCCCATAATGACTCTTCCTCCGTAGTTTCAGCCAACTTCGACTGGACACATCCATTTCAGGGCCACCCTGGGAGGGGGATCTACCCTCTCCTTCAAAGCAATACCAACTAGAAGCCATCACACAAATCGACCCCCTCTGGAAATGAAAGTACCCCAAAAGGAAGACAAGTAGATGCGCCGACATTGGGCTCCGAGTGGCAAACAAGGATGAAAGAGTGTTGCTTTCCCAAGGCCACCAAGAATCGAAAATTTATGATTCCAAGCCACTACCTTGAGCAATCACTATTGTTCATGGAATATCACACCATTATTTGCAAATTTATGGGCATATGGCCAAGAGAAGTAGATATACTCCACTGGATTCAACTCAAATGGAAACCAAAAGCTCCATTTGATCTCAAACTGTGAGCCAAGGGTTTTTTCACAGTTAATTTTGAAGATCTGGAGGATCACAAGCGAATTTTAGACAACGAGACCTATTTCATGAACAACATCGGTCTTTACATGAGACAATGGGAACCCTGCTACAACCTTGAGAAGGAACAATTCCTTGCAGCCCCTATATGGGTTCGCCTATATGGGTTCGCCTATACTATTTTCCTGAAGATTTCTTAGAAATGGACATACTAGAAATCATCGGCCACTGAATAGGGGAATTTGTGGAAATATCGGAGATCACCCCCCGTCGACACTTCGCCCCATACACCCACATATGTGTCTACATGAACATATCTCAAACACTACTAGATCTGTCGAAATTGGGTATCATGATGAAACATGGTCCCAACCCTTGGATTACAAGCATGTCTCCTTCAGATGTCGACTCTATTATGAGCATGGCCACCTGTTTTGTGACTTATCCCAGGCTCCTTCCCCCTCCCCTACAACAACCCACCGGGATGGTTTTCAAGAAGTCCCATGGTGACACCCTCCTACAAGAAAAACCTCTTACCCCCATACAACCTCAAGCCCTATAGAGATAGCCCCTGGTCCCTCCTCAGCAGGCCCTAGCCCTCCTAATAGTAACCATTTCTCTATCCTAGTACAACTAGTCTCGACCAACCTCTCATTAACCTAAGGAGGAGCTCCATCACCCAAAAAGGAAATGGAAGTAGAGGTAGGCCCAAAAAACCCTAAGAAAGAGAAGCAAAGAAAAATGAAATCCCAAGATGCATAACCAACAGTTAAGGAAATCCAATAGCTTCTCGATCAAGTCCGACATGCCTTACAACATGATGCGAAACTAGAGCAGTTGAATTCTGATGAAAGGGAATGATTGCTTACCTTCATAGCTGGGCCAAGGATGGCTTGTCCAAGATCGCCTAAGACCAACTAGCCCAAATCCATCAAGTTTACAAGAATTACGAAGAGTAGCAAACTCTCGAGGACTCAAATCCAAAAACGATGCTCATAATCAAGGAAGGAGATATGTCTAGCATAAAGATGGATTTGGGAACAATCTCTAGAAAGGAAGGGAGATGACCCACTAGTGAATTTATCTGGGAAGCAAGGGTGATCTTGGTAAACTCAGGACAAGCCAATGTCATGATAGAGTATTACCAATGCTCTACCCCAACTTTTCCCTAATGAAGGTCATATCGTGGAACATCAGAGGTCTCAAATTTAAAGGAAGGATGGGGTATCTTAAAGACCGAATCAGACAAGATAAACCATATATCATAGTTATTTAGGAAACAAAAGTAATGGAGAATAATCTCAACGAGATCATAAGGAAAAGTTGGCCCACAACAAAGTGTATGGTGTTAGGTGCAAGGGGTAGCGCAAGGGGATTAAGAATCCTCTAAGACCCTATAGTTATCTCTTTTCAGTCCTGGATAGCCTCGCACAACACTCTTTTTGTGGAATTCCAATGTATTGGATCGAAGGAAAAAACATGGATTACCAGAGTCTATGGCTTGACACTACCAGGGGAAAAGCTAAGCTTTTTCAAGAAACTAAAATACATAAAGGAAGTAGTGGACTCCCCTAATTGGATTATTGCGGGATATTTCAACTTGATCAGATACCTTGGAGAAAATAAAGGAGGGGTTAGAAGGCTAGACCATAACTCTCTTGTCTTTCAGGAGACTATCGAGAAATTGGGGGTGGAGGACATATATTTTTCAAATGGAACATTCACGTGGAACAACCGGTGGGGAAGTAAACACTAGATCGCCTCTCTTTTGGACCATTTCCTCATCTCGGGTAAAATCCTCCAGTAAGATCTATTTCTTCAAGCCTCTATCCTCCCTTTCCTAGGGTCGAATCATTGGCCAATTTTCCTAGAGATAGATCTAAGAATGGCTCCAAGAAACTATCCCTTTCAGTTTGAATCCTTCTAGCTAACTAGACCATATTTCACAGCTAAATTACAAGCCTAGTGGTCAAAAATTTGGGTACTTGGTCATAATCAAATGGAAAGTTTCCAGCTTAAGCTAAAAGAGCTAAAAGGGGAAATCAAGGAAAGGAACCAAGTATATTTTTGGAATATTCACAAAGAGAAAGATAAATTGGAAAAGGCCATGCGGGACATACAACAGAGGATCATCCAGGAGGGACCTTAGAGGATCTGGTCACGTGGGAAGGGGAGATACTCATTGAACTAGAGCAAAGAAGAAAGTATGAGGAGATCCTTTGGAGGAAAAAATCCAAAATTCAGTGGCTCTGCGAGGGGGAACGAAACAGCAAATTATTCCACTGATCTATGATAAAGCATCAAAAATCTAACCAAATATTCTCCGTCAATGATCTTGATGGAAGGAGCCTAATAAAACACGAGGAAATTTCAAAGGAGCTGATTGGCTTCTTTTGACACTGATTTTTGGAACCTGAGGTGGACATAACTGAAGCCATTAGTCCCATTAAGAAACACATTCCACGTCTTATATCAGAAGATCATAAGAAATCCCTCATGTGCACTGTATCCTTCGCAGAAGTGGAGGCAGTGGTTTCGAGCGCTCTCGTCAAACAAAGTACTTGGACTAGATGGGTTCACAACCGAGTTCTTCAAAGCTATATGGCACTTCCTAAGTCAAGAAATCCATGAGTTGGTTGAAGGTTGAAACTGCTCTCAAAAGTTGTGGTCAGGCCTCAATGCAACATTTCTCACCTTGATCCCAAAGAAGGGAGCAGTTTCAGACCCGAGTGGATTCCGACCCATTTCTCTATGTAACGTAATATATAAAATTATCTTAGGAGTCTTGGTTCACTACCTAAAGTCCCTCCTAAAGTAGATCATTGGTTTGGAGCAATCGGGCTTTGTGGAAGGTCAAAAAATTTTGAATAGTATTTTGGTGGCGCACGAAGAAGTGTACAGTCTGTTTACCTCCAAAACCCCAGGTATGTTGATCAAACTAGATTTATCAAAAGCATATGATAACTTGATCTTGATGTATCTACTATCAACTTTGGAAGCATTTGGGTTCTCTTCTCAGTGGATTAGGTGGATTAGATCTATGATAGAAACTCTCTTTTATTCTATTCTTGTGAATGGAACCCTCGTGCACACCTTAAGGGGATCTAGGGGACTGAGACAAGGGGACCCTTTACCTCCATTCTTGTTCATCATTGTTGTAGAAGGATTAAGCAGACTCATAAAAGGGGTGGTAGAGGATCACTCCCTTCAAGGTATTAAACTAACCCGTGATGTGCATATGATAATGCATCAACAATTTGTAGATGATAACATTTTTTTGGAAATCCCACCCTAAAAGAAGCCATAAAACTTGGAAACATCCTGGAATATTTTCAACTAGCATCAGGGACAATGATCATTGGAGACAAATATGATATGTTTTTCTTTAACACACACCCTCGTGTTAAAAACCACCTGGCTCGGACTCTGGGCTTTAGAATTGGATCTCTCACCAACACTTACCTTGGTGTTCCATTGGCATCTAAGTCACTGAAGGTCACACTTTGGAAGGATTTGTTAATCCAAATTGACAGGAAACTCTCCAACTGGACCTTCCGACTCTTGAACTCTCCGAGAAGACTGGTCCTCCTAAAATTTTTTCTTCATGCCATCTCGATCTATTAGTTCTCTACCCACCCATAGTCGTGCAATGTATACACGGACCTTAGAGGTAAATTTAGAAACTTTCTTTGGTCAGGTTCGCAGCTTGGAAGAAAATGGGCCCTGGTCGCATGGGACAAACTTTGTAAACCGAAGGAGTATGGTGGCTTGAGTTTGAAGGACTTGTAGATCATATCACAAACCCTCAGTGCAAAAGTATGGTGGTGTTGGATCCAAGGCGTGCAAGAGGTCAGGAAGGAAGTGTGGTCCACAAAATATGGCTAGGAGGCGCATCAGGACCCATTTAAAATGAATATCATCATGCCCAAAGGCTCCTCAATATGGAACAAAGCAAGAGATAACCAAGCACTAATTCAAGATCATGGGTTCTGGGAGATAAGAAATGACAAAAAAGCTAATTTCTTGGGTGAAGCATGGATTCAGAACCCAAGATTAAATAAGGAGAATAACCCGCAAGAAATACAATCATACACAATTTATTTCAGGGTATAAAAGGTTTGTGATTTTTGGAGAGACTCCAACGAAGGGGAAAAGTGGAGAGTTTAGAAACTCCTAGATGGGTGGCCAACTCGGAACCCATCACTAGATTGGACAACTCTCTATGGTATTCTCTATTAATGACCCATATTGAATAACGATGAACCTAGAAAACTATGTTGGGGACATATCTCCAAAGGTACGTACACTACCAAAGAAGCTTATTTGATTATGTCCACTTTTGAGGAACATGAACCAAATCCAATATAAAAAAGGATATGGTACTCAAAGCTATGGCCTAAGGTTTCCTTTTTCCTTTGGCTTATCTAGCACATGAAACTTCGTACATGGGATAAGATCAGGAAGAAAGCTTTTAGTGGTCCTTCTCATGTCCACTATGCAAGAGAGAAGAGGAGACAACCAACCATATATTGAATTTTTACTCTACAACTCAGGCATCCTGGAAATGACTTGCAGAAATATTTGGATAAAGTGATAGGTCTCAGAATAGTTTGAAAGAATCCATCGAACGATGGTGATGGAAAATTTTAAAAAACCCCATAGTTAACAAAGCCTAGTGCATTTCACAAGGGCTCATATTTTGGAACATTTGGAACACAAGGGGTTAATTAGTATTTCACTTTGATACTATATAGACTGATCAAGTGTGGAGGATTGTGATGAGTAATATTAAGGAATCAATTTCATTTGAACATTGGATGGAAGAATACTGGAAGGCTAATGGTCGAGAATGGAACATCCTAATCACGCTCAGCCTTGATCCAAGTATCTCTTCCCCCGATCCGACCAATCGTGGAGGCCCAAAATACCATTCCTATAACACCTTCAGTGATCTAGATTTATGCAGGAACGTAATAGAATACACATATAACCAGAAATATAAAGATGCAGTGGAAATAACACTTCGTTTCATTAATATCAAAGAACTGAAATTTGCTTAAAAACAAAATTCAAATAAACTAGCTAGTGCGTTGGTAGCTTATCTATGAGAAGAGATGTGGTGGCTACAGACCTCTGAAATATGTTACAATGAGGCTCAAGGGCCTATTTATTATTGATAAACAGTGAAGAACTCTAAACATCCAAAAACCTAACCCTAGGAGATGAAGCGCCAAAACTATGGGCCCTGTTTGGGTAAATTGGTGTTTCAACTTCCCGGGGATGTAAATTTGTCATACTATCTCCGTTTGACGCACATGATACATCATTAGAAAGATCTATCCGAGGAATAAAACTATCGCCATGAATATCGATTCTGGAACGGAATCATATTCACTGGAGGCGCGATGCCCAAAAAACGTCGTTTAGGGTCGAAAAACTGCTAAAAATAGTAAGTTGTGCCGAAACTGAAAAGCTGAAAGAGACACTGGTGGGGCCCCAAGTGGAATAGGTGGGTGGCCACCAATATCCACCAGGATCATTCCTCCGCCCTTAGGAAGCAATGGTCCCCATTGCGTTGAGTTCCTCCATGAGATGAGGAGACTTCTGTTGAACTTGGTCCCTGGTGAACCACTTGCCTTGGTGCAGGAGTTGGCCAGCTTTGACAACCCGATACAGTTGGATATTATGTTGGTGAGTGCTCTTTATTTTCATGTCCATGATACAATTTGTGGTGGCATGTTCCATGCAGTCTGGGTTTAAGTCTATTGGTGTGAGTTGTTCTGCAATGTCTGAGGTGTCTAGTAGAGGTGGGAAGTAGGGACAAAGGCAGTCCACGTTGAATACTAGGTGCAAACCAAGGAATGGTGGAATACTGAGCTTGAAGGCATTGTTCCCTACAGCCTTGGTGATGGTGTACGACCCATATCGCAGTGGTCAAAGCTTGCGGTGGGGTCTTGTGAGGCACTCCTTCTGCAAATGTAGCCACACTTTGTCGCCCACCTGGAAGTTGTATGGCACCCGATGTTGATCATGTCGTTGCTTGTACTTAGCATTGGCTTTGTCTAATATGTCATGAACCTGTTGGCGGATGTGCTGAATGCACTCAATGAAGCTGTTCGCTTTGTCAGCTTCAGACTGAACATGACCCGAATCGGCTTGCGCAACTACAAATGGCATGGCTACATCAATGGGACATAGTGGTTGGAATCCCAAGGCCACCTGAAAGGGGCTGTGGCCAATTGAGCTGTGGAGAGCTCGATTATAACTGTGTTGTACATAGGGGAGGCTCTCATCCCATGTGCATGGATGCTTTGAATTGAACATGTGCAGTATGTGTACAATCATCCTATTCACGACCTCTATCTAGCCATCAGTTTGGGGATGGAAATATGTGGACTTAGTGAGCTTGTTGTCCAGCATTGACCAGAGGCTAGAAAAAAATGTGCTGAGGAAAATGCTGTCCTGATATGATATGATAGGTTGTGGGATCCCAAAGTGCACCCACACTCATTCAAAGAAGAGTTTAGCAATGGCTTCTACTATGATATTCTTCTTGCAAGCCGCCATAATTTCCATCTTCGAGAATCTATCAACGACCACGAAAACACAGTTGTTTCCATGCTTAGTAGAGATGGATTCCCAAGGTCGAATAGGGGTAGGTAGCAGAGTATAGAGGCCTTGCTTCTTGATGGTCGGTTTGGCAATGGTGCAAGCAGTGTAGGATCTGATGTACTTCCCGACATCCTGTCGAAGGTTCGGCCAATAGAAATAATTTTGCAGTACTGCCACAGTTTTCTTGACCCAGAAATGACTAGCGACTCGACTGTAGTGTGCTTCCCATATCATCTTGGCACGCTCGCTTGAAGGAACACAAAGGTGTCCCAGGTGACATAATAGTGCATCTTGGAGGTGAAAATTTGGAAGTTGCGTACCTCCTAAGAGTGCCTTGCATGTATGGCCGAATTCTGGATCGCTCTCATAGAGAAGCGGTCAATTAGAAGTCTCATGCACATAAGAGTTGAGAACGGTAGATAGCTCCATGATCAGTGGTCGGCTGAGGCAATCTACAACATTATTGGTGCTACCCTTCTTGTACTTGATTTTCAAATGAAACTGTTGTAGATATGTGGACGACTTCTGATGGTGATCGTTCTGCAACTTCCCTTGCATCTGTTTGAATTGTAGGGGGTGGTGGTCTGTGTGGATGATTGTTTCCTTCCCCAAAATGTAATGCTTCCATTGTCGACAAGCCTGCACAATGGAATACATTTCTTTATCATAAGTTGGATACTTTCGAACTGTGTCAGACAATGTATCACTATGATATGCCACTAGATTTCCATGTTGAGTAAGAATTTCCCCAATAGCATAGTCAGAGGCATCTATCTTGATCTCAAATGGTTGTTGAAAGTCTGGTAACGTGAGCACTGGGGCAGAACAGAGGCGATGTTTCAACTCTATGAACGCCTTATGTTGAGATTCTGACCAAAAGAATTTTGCTTTTGCTCCTCCCTTGATGACTTGACTCAAGGGCCAAGTAATATGAGAGAATCCCAACATGAACCTGCGGTAGAAATTAGCTAGACCCAGAAAGCTGCGAAGCTCCATTAGAGTGGTTGAGGCTAGCCAATCCCGAATGACTTGGATCCACATGCACCCCCCTTTCATCAATAATGTATCCCAGATATTGAACCTAGGTCATGCCAAAAGTGCACTTCTCCAAATTGGCACACAACTTGTGTTGCCGCAGTGTTTGGAGGACTTGTCGGATGTGGTGGAGGTGCTCTTCCCAAGTCTGGCTGAAGATCAGAATGTCATCCAAGTACACCACTACAAATGAGTTGGTGAATGGCCATAATATTTCATCCATCATCTTCGTCAACTCGAAAGGCATGACCAACCATTCAAAAAGGCCCTCTTTGGCTTTGAAGGTAGTCTTCCATACATCAGAGGGTTCGATTGGTACCTGGTGATACCCAGATTTCAAGTTGATCTTGCTAAAATATTTCTCCCCTCTCAGTTGGTCCAGAAGGTCATCTACCTGTGAGATTGGGTACCTATTTTGGACAGTGATCTTGTTCAATGCCCGATAGTCAATACAGAGTCTCCATGTCCCGTCCTTCTTCTGTACCAACACGATCGGGCTCCCACAGGGCGATGAACTTGGGCAGATGTGACCTTTCTGCAACAGCTCCTAAATCTGCCTCTTGATTCCATCATTGTCCAAGAGAGAGTGCTGATATATCAGTCCATTGGGTAGCGATGCACTTGGGGTCAGATCAATGGGATGCTTGACCTAATATTGCAGAGGAACCCCTGTGGGTGAGGTGAAGATGTCCCCGTAATCCTCCACAACCTTGTCCATTTGTTGTTGGTGTGTAGAGGAGCCCTGTCTGGAGGTTGTGGCCACTGTCTTCTTCTTTCCCTAGGGGCGGATCATCAGGAAAAAAAAATTTCCTGGTTTGGGAAATAAGCTTACTGCATTGTTTTGCAGTAACCAAAGAGATAGCGGTAGGTAGTGGTACCTCTGGTATCCTGTACAACTTATTTCCCAAAGTGACAATAACAGCACGAGGCCAAGACTCATACATAACATGTGTCTTCCACAAGTATGGTTGGCCTAATAGTACATTAGAAACATCAATAGGAGCAACGTCACATAATACCTCATCCATGAAGGGTTTGATGCTGTAGGGAAGGTGACACTGCTGGCTGACGTGTAGATCCGGTCCTTGGTGAAGCCACCCGATGGTGTATGGATGTGGGTGCGCTGTGGTCAGCAAGCCCAACCGCTTCACGGTGTCCACTGAAATGAGGTTCTTTTTGCTCCCATTGTCAACAATGAACTATAGTGGGGAACCCTTTACCCACATCTGGGAGTGGAAGAGATGCTCCTCCTCCTCTGGATCTTCCGGTTCCTCCTTCTAGATTTTCGCAGTGGAAACAGTGGCGTTGGGCTTCGCATCAATAATCTGTTTCCCTTTGTCATTCCCCTTGTCAGGTTCTGATTCAGAGTCAGAGCATGCATCTGACTTAGAAGCCCTAATCTCGGGCACCAACAACTGCTTGGCCTGACACTCGTGTTGTGAGTGGAGCTCTTATGGAGCTCACACCGCTTTCCCGTGTCCTTCTTTGGCTTCGCGGTGTGGTTATTTGCTTGTGGATTTGACAGGTTGTCTTGGGCCGCCATGCCTTGGATTTTTCCTTTGTTCTGTGGTTTAGGGGCACCTTTCCCTTGCTTTTGATTTCGCAAATCCAAAGTCTCGCTTCTTCTGTTTGAATTTCTGCTCAGTCTTGGTAGCATACTGGTATGCCGTACCAAGTGAGGAGATGTTGAGGAACTCCATTTCCTCCTGAATGTATCTGTGCAGACAACTGCGATACTTTGGCACCAAATTTTTCTCTGAATCTTTGATACCCAACTTTGTGTACAGGGTATGGAACAAATTCGTTAGCTCATGTACATCTTGATCCCTTTGTTATCGCAGCATCGTCCATTGTATGTACTTGTCCTCATAGCTCCCTACGGGATAGTATTGTTCCTTGATGGCGTCTCAGAAAGAATTCCAAGTGGGTATGGCTGAGAACAAAGAGGGTTCTGTCTCGTCCTTTTTCTCATAGTAGGTTTTCCACTAGTCCTTGACATGGGGGGTAGCTTTGAGGAGTCCAAAAATAATTTTCTCTTTGTCGGAAAAGTCCTGAATCGAGAAATATCCTTCCAATAGATTCAACCATCTATATACAACATCTGCATCTATTTGACCCTCAAATATGGGAATTTCAAAGTTTACTTGTACCTTAAAGGGAGTCGCGCTTCCACAGTGGCTGTTGGATGCAGATGCGCTACCAGTGGGCAGTTGTTGAAGGATCTGGGCAAAGCTATCCATCATCGCGTTCCTTTATTTTTCGAGGGCCTCCTCGAGAAATATTTTGATAGGATCTCTTGCTCCCTTGTCTTTCTTTTCGTCCCCCATGGGCAGCCATCAAGGTTTGCATGGCTGATCTTGCAAAGGTTCCACCAGATCGAGCCCTAATTCCTTATACCCCGACCTCATTGGGGACATGCAAAGAAGGATCGAGAAAAAGAAAACCGCTATGATACCACTGATCCGGATTTATGCATGAATGAAACAGAATACACATATAACCAGAACTATAAAGATGCAGTGGAAATAACACTTAATTTCATTAATATCAAAGAACTGAAATTTTCTTACAAACAGAATGCAAATAAACTAGCGAGGGCGCTGGTAGCTTATCTCTCAGAAGGGATGTGGTGGCTACAAGCCTCTGAATTGTGTTACAATGAGGCTCGAGGGCCTATTTATTATTGATAAATAATGGAGAACTCTAAACATCCAAAAACCTAACCCTAGGAGATGAAGCGCCAAAAATATGGGCCCCATTTGGGTAAATTGGTGTTTTAACTTCCCGGGGACGTAACTTTGGCATACTATCTCTGTTTGATGCACATGATACATCATTAGAAATATCTATCCTAGGACTACAAATTTCACCACGAATATCGATTCCAAAACGGAATCATATTCACTAGAGGCGTGATGCCCAAAAAACGTCGTTTAGGGCCGAAAAACTGCTAAAAATAGTAAGTTGTGCCGAAACTGAAAAACTAAAAGAGACACAGGTGGGGCCCCAAATTGAATAGGTGAGTGGCCACCAATATCCACCTGGATCATTCAGGATACCACCGCAGGGGTTCATAAAATTGAAATTTAATGGGGCCTCAAAGGGGAACCCTAGACGAGCTGGCCTCGGGGGTCTTTTTAGGAATGACAAATGAAAAGTTGTAAGCTTCTATGTAGCCTCCTGCAGTAGCACCACAAACAACGTGGAAGAGTTTCTGGTGCTGGAGAAATGGTTGCATGTTGTAACAAACCTGGGAATATCAAAACTACAGATCATAGGAGACTCTCAGATTGTGATTAACATGTTGGAGAAACTGATAAATGGATCTCCTATAAACAAGTTGATCAAGATATGGTGACTAGAAGTCATCAGGGAGAACATTATGGTGCAACTTGGTTCCCTAGAGTATGTCATTACAGAGCATGTAGACTGAGAGGGAAATAATGTAGATGATATATTAGCTAAATGTGGTTGTGATCACCAAGGCCAGGAGCTCAGAAGGGATTGGCCCTTGCCCCCGCACGATGACACAATGAAAAAGCTCAGAGAGGTAGTGGCCTCGGAGGAGGCCTCCTCGATGGGGGTGAGTAAGGAAAATAGGATTGTTCCCGTGGGAGCATGTTATTATGAAGGATGAGCACGTGGAGCCGGAGGGAGGGGAAGGCCTCACGACTACCCAAAACTACTTGGAGTACGCAAGCATTAAAGGATGATAGTGGGAAACGTAACTTCGCCTTGGGAAAAGAGGAAGGTGGTGGAGGTGTAATAGATATGAAGGGTGACATACGCCATAAACAACCATTCCATTATGAAGAGTTCATAAGTGCTGGTGCGCAGGGAGTCAGGAGAGGAGGTAGAGGCCACAACAGGAGTACGAGTTGGGTTAGGGGTCATTAAAGCAAGAGGTATTGCCACCCATATTTGTGGATAATTAGGGTAGAATACTGTTGAATTATGCTTGGGATGGGGGATCTTGATATTAGGAAGAACCAGGTAGTGAAGGTAACGGGGATGGTGTCAAAGTGGGACGAGAGTGCTTGGCACTGTGGTGGAGTGAGGATATATTTTTACGCCTCCTAGGGCATATTTCCATGCCTTGGACAACAAGGTGGTGTCTATGGTAGGCCAATTTCTGCTCGGGTTGGATTGTGGTTAGAAATTTCTTCATAAACTGGGAAATTTTGGAGTTGGGGGCAGGGGTCTCGGACATTGCGGTTTCCACGTGTGAAAAATAAACTGATAGAGAGGGGGACATGAGTGGTGGAGACGGGAAATTCAGCATAGAGCTGACTCGATGCTCGGGGAAAGACTCTTTCCAAGGGCCTTCCTCTGGAAGGCCCGACATGAAAACATCTAGGACCCTACTCACGTTTCTTGCTGGGAATGAAGGCAGGGTTGTGGAGGCAAGGAACGATGAGGGTGTAGTCCAAGGAAAGAGTGGATGCAAGGTCAATGGTGTTCGCGGCGGGAGAAGCGCAGGGTATGCTGGAGTGGGGGGAGGAGAGGAGGCACAATCGGGAGCCGGAGTCGTTGAGCATTGCCTGCTCAATGATGAGGAGGTCTGGCACTATTAAGGGGTGTTGGATGTGGGGGGTCGATATGTTAAGGAAGTCAGGGAATACATCAGAATTGTTGTTCGGGTTTCTTCCATGAGGTGCTCCAATCCATCCAGGAAAGACTAGAGAACGAAGAGCGCATACTCCTGGAGGAGCATGCGGAATTAATCACCACATTGAACAAGATGCATTATTTTCAATATCATTCCAGGGATAGCATAGTGCTTTTCTAGCATGGCCATAATTTTCTCTCTGAGAAGTTTGAAAACCAGAGACTTTGATATTGCACTTTGAGGGGCATGTCTAATGCTCCTTTTACCCTCCACCTCCTCCTAGTACAACTCTGAACAACCTAGTCTCCATTACCTCTGATGATTAACATGAATTACAATGTTTTATATGTACTGTCTATTTACTGGGGCCTTTGGCCCATGAAATTGTAGACTCTCTCTTTTATTTTTTGTTACTCTGTCATCTGCTCTCAGAAGTAGTCAACAAACCTAGCTGGGGTGAGACTACATGCGTTTTTTCCTACATGTACTCTTTTCAATAATATGAATAGAAACTTCGACTTAAAAATAAATAAATAGACATAGTTGGATTTAAATTTTTCTAAATGCAAAGACATACCTAACTTATACATTATTTATTGTTTTTAATAGAGTAAATATTGGTTGTCTTTGTTTATTTATTACATCAGTCCTTTTTCATATAAGTGTAAGTATTGAGGGTCATTTTTTTAAGAGTACACTCAAATAATATCAGAGATCATTTGTCACAATGTTATTTGGAGAATATTCAAATAGAATAGAGATGTTATCCAAACATCTTCATGCCAAGAGGTGAATACAGTCTTATGATATTATTTTTGTAGAATTTGGTATAACCCCACTGATTACTTTAATGATATTTTATTTGATACACAAGGTCAAATAGATGGGGAATACATAAAGTGGTCTTAGACAATATCCATATATCATTCTTAAACCCTATATGGATTAGGGAGAACATGGGACCAATTTATTGTATGAGAGCCTCTTCATTGCTTCACCTCATTGACCTTCATATTGAGAGACTAATGCTGCATAAATTTTAGTGGATTATTTTTATCTAAGTTTGTGAAGGAAAAATAAATGAGGTTATTCATGTTGAGATTTAAAAATCCTGCTTTTGATCCACATGGTCTAACCCTAGAGCATTGCTTTTCCCCTAACTAGAAAACTACTCGTACTTGTATATTTGGTGTAGTGACAGGCTCATTTAACCCTCTAGGTATATTAAAATCCAATTACCTTTTGATAGATTATAATTTACTCCCTCCAACATTAAATCGATACAAAGCACCATATTTATAAGTAACACTAAATGGTCTATATCTACTCCTTATATCTAGAAATTGAGGACCACTTGATACTCTAATACTCTCCCTACTACAAGACGAGAGAGGGTAGTTTCTTTTATATCCTTAGAGATTCACCTACGTCTCTATGGAAAATCACGGTTCATTATTAATAGAAATGCTTAACTTCATTACTCAAGGGGATTTTCAACCTTTATTTACAACATTCTAGATATCAACTCCCCAAACCAAGATGCACTAGGTTGATTACCACTTATTTCTAAACCTTTGATACTAGTAAGAAGAGACTCCATAAAAAATGTCCAAGTTCACATGGTAGACCTGTAAAATGTCATAGATCTAATGACTACCATAAACTCATGGCCATTACACACCTCTTTTTGGTCTCGAATATTTTAAATATTTCTACAGGGCTAAATGTTTTAGTGAAGAAACCTCCTTCTTCAATGTTTTTTTATTTCATATTTATTTCATTATTGCTTCTCAATTATTTTCTTCTTCATTTTTCTTTTAAAATAATAATTTTTTTTCTTTACCATCCTTATATCATATCCTTTATCATCTATAAACCACCTTTAATCCATGGTAAACATCAATTGTAACATCCCTCAGTATACCTCGTATGAGATACACAAGATTAAATTTGTTTATCAAGTTTTACCAACACATAACATCCCATAAATGACTTATCACATAATTGTTCATCCAATAATATAATCACAATCATTAAGTGAAGTAACCATAGAAATGGAATAATCAAATTGCGTAAAGGAATACACATTAATGCAACTTGTTAACTTAAAGCATTATGTTGCAACTTGCATCATTAACATTGTTCAATTAATGAGAGCTTGTTAATAACGCATTGGTTGATGTAATTTCCAACGTCATGAAAGGTAGCAATATCATCAAGATAACATAATAGAAGCACATAAATGGACACCAATATCACCCTATAAACCCCGAAGGGAAAAACCAACAAGGAATTATTTTATTAAAATTTTTGTAAGGGAGTTTACCCCTCACTCAATGGCAACAAGGAAGTCCATCCCTTTTCCATTGTTGAAATTTTACAAAATAAACATAATCTTTAACTCAAACATAGTTAACTAGAGGTCATTACATTAAAAATTATGACATGTCTCTCAAACACTTTATCCCATAATTCTTCGAGCACAATGTCTTCGTGGTATGGTTGTTTTCTACAGTAAATTACCCCTTGTAAATTGTGTTTTTTGTAAACTTTGTTTGATGATCTTCCACTCTGCATGTAATAATATTTATAAATTATGCCCTCATCGCTTACAATAGTATTATTTATAATCCATCTTTCGATCATTTCAAAATGGATTGGTTTATTACTCCATTATTTGTGAAATTCATCATTATTTCTTGCATTCTATAACATCATGATTATCTAAATTATCAATTTATCAAAACCTAAATATTCTATTTCTATAGGTTATCATTTTAATGTTAGAATCACTAGTAATCCTCTACGCATTATATATCTTTTCATGAAGCACTCTCTTGCAATAGAATAAATAAAAGTAGTAGTCATCTCCACAACTAATCGTTTAATTTTACATGCATCTTCAATTACAAAACGATAACTATTCAACCCATGCAACAACTTAATTACTGTTTTCAAAATCATCCTTTTAATGCATTTAATCAAAATACGAAACCGTGGAAATAAATCTGCGCAACCATGATATTATTTTATGAATTACTCTTCTTGTTGAAAAACAATGGTTAACAATCTACTGGTTACTTCTAATACCAAACCATTCTTGTTATCACCAATGCAATAAAATAGGTTAATAATATAAAATATGATTAACTCTCGTTGTCTTTATTCCCAAAGCATAATACAAATGCACACAATTATATGTGCATTTCTATCTACCCATATTTCAAATACATTAAATAAATGTACACAATTATAAGTGCATTTCTATCTTCCCATATTTCAAATACATTAAATAAATGCACACAATTATAAAACCATGTCTATTTATGCACATTTCACGTGCATTAAATAAGTGCATAAACATTATAAAATTCATGTCTATTCATCCATATTTCACATGTATTAAATAAATGCATAAAGACTATAAAATGCATGCCCATTCAGAGGTCAAATTTTCATTAATAAAATTAAAAATGATCATAGATTCATTGTTGTATTGACCTAAGCATCAATATATTTCCAAAAGAAAACCACTTTTTTATTATCAACCTCCAATGTCAAGCATGCATACCATATAATAATTCTCCATGACAAGGTTTAGAATAAACATACCATAAAATCCAAGAGGAATTAACACACACCATAAAATCCAAGACATCTTTTCCATTCGATAAAGGAATTAATTCATACCTTAAACATTTCAAAATATGTAGTGACAAGGGTTGCAAGGCCTTCTCAACGTACTTGAGTATCACCAACAACTTCCCATCTTGGTTACATCTGCATCTCCCTCGACGGAGGAGGTGAATTCCCCCTTATCTTATCCCTATCATATAAAGGAAAAAATATGTGGAGGAATGCAATTGCGATGTTCTTTGTCAGACCTAATGTGACCAACATGAGAGTGAATATCACAGGAAACACAATACTGCATCTTTGAGTATAACTTTGGAAGAATGTATTCATCATAAATATAGGCCTCTTGCACATCACACACAACATATTTCTTGATTATGTTATGGACAAGAAACCTCTTCATGACCTTGTCCTTGGGAGTGCATCTACCACAAGGGGAGTAACAAATGCAATTAACATGACCACAACCATGCTTGTTGTGGCCTCCATTCCTTTATTTGAATGTCATTATGAGAAGTGTACAAAACGAGAACCGTACACAGTACCCTCCTCATCTTCGCAAATTGGTATAACTAAAATATACTGAGAATCGATAGGGTAAGAAAACTCATTGGATTAGTTACAAACTGATTCATAAACGACTCTTGATGCCAACTATTTTGGGGCACATCAAATGTATACATTAGGGGAATTTTTAGGTCTAAAATGGGCCTCCTAAGGAAATTATAAAATAATAAAATAAGATTAGATTACATCATCAAATTTTAGATGGAAACAAAGAAAAAACTACTTTTTGAACTCATAATTTCAACTTATCTCCATATGGGTTTCCTAAAATTTTGAGCGGGAACACTCATTGGATGAAAAATTTGATTCCTCATACATGTATTACCCATGTTTCATACTTTTGAGGTACCCTGCTACACAAAAAAATGAGAAATACATGAAAAATGTGATTGCAATCATGTTCTTTCATGTATTTCTCATTTTTCAGGTAGCAGGGTCAATCGAAAGTATGCAACATGGATTCTCCTTGGATGAGGAATTAAATTTTGCATCCAACGAGTACTCTCACTTGAATTTGAGTAAAACCTTCAGGAGATAAGTCAAAAAAATAGTTTTATTATTTTATTATTTTTAATCTTTTTACTTTTTTCCCCAAACATGGTGAATCATCTCTCATGGTTGACATCATCATCTTGAATTGTATTGGTTCTTATAAAGTGTATTTTAGTTGTACATTTTTCTTAGGAGGCCCATTTTAGACCTCAAAAGTTTTCTAATGAATCCAATAATATATATATATATATATATATATATATATATAAAATCATAACGTGCTCTAGGGATATTACATTAATATTTAAATGAAATGATTTCTAGATAATAAATTTAATACACTTTAATAAGACAATATATAACAAGTCAAATTCTCTTCAATAAAACTAGCATAGATTTATCTTAAACCTCAATTTATGAAGCACCAAGATGGATCATATTTTTTAAGGTATACAATTTAATCTCAATTGTACATGATATACTTGGGTTGATGAAGAATTTAAGTTGTTTTTTTTTCTAAATGTTTTCATGTACTGGTCCAGATTGGATCGTTATATTGTTTTCCCGTGAATGTGATAAACCACTTGTTTCAACATAATACTAACATTCCATTTCATCAACTCTGTTCTTTAGTTGAGATAAACTATTTATACTCACTTTCTTCAAATGTCATGTTTGAGTATTTCTTATCAACCCCTTTGTCATATGACAAAATAATAATACTCGTATTTATCACAGATTTTCAATCACCAATAATCAAAATTTATTCCACTTGTAAGATGCATGCCTTTTTAACCCTAATTTGGAGATTGGTTAGATGATTAATCTTTGTTCTGATATAAATCTAAAATTTGAACCCTTTCGAGTCCAAAATTTTCACATATAGTATTATGATATGACTTCTCTATAATTCCAATGGTGTGATCAAAATTTGATGTGGGAAGTGAAATTTATGGCGACTTTCTCAAAACTTGTTGATTTTTTTTTCCTTTTCCCAAGAGTTGAGGTTTACAGTGTGCCACATGCATAATTCTTCAAATATGATTATGAAATTTTTACTTGAGATATTTGATTATGTCTCTTTATATCCCTAAAAATTTCACAGTATGAAAATCCTTTAGGACAAGGTTACAACAAACCTACTGAGACGTTTCATTCAAAATTTGATTTTTAGGACTAGTCACAAGCCCTAAATTCCACATAGTATATCCCCAAAAGTATTACAAAAAAAGTTTTATAATTTTTTCCACTAGTACCCTAATATCTCTCCTCAATGTACTCATTTTTTTCATAGTTTGAATCTTCCCAAAAACAAACTTATGGTGCATATTCCAAGGTGACTCATCTGAAACTAATTTTATAGATAGTCATAATTCCTAATTTCCATAGGATATATCTCTAAAAGTAGAAAATCAAAATTTAAAATTTTGAGCACATATACTTCATTATTTCTTCTTAGTCTCCTCAAAATATTGTTGTTTGAAGATTCCTAGAAAAACGTTATAGCAAAAATGAGATGATTTCTTAATTGAAGGAGGGAAAATCCTCGGTTCGTATGTTCTAATGCCAAATGTAATTATTGAAGCATCTTAAAAATGAAAAAATACCAATGAATACAATCCACTTCTAGGGGGAAACATCTTTTTACTACGAATCCAATAAAAAATACATAATAAATAAATTGATCCTAAGTTTCAGTCTCTTCGGTTTATATGTATGTGTGTGTGGGGGAGTAAAGGGCACAACTAGAATGAAATGATATAATGTTAATTTTCTTTTTACATAATAACATAACAATAAAGATAGAATAAATCGTTATGTATGGCTTAATAAATGGCTTATGTGCTTAACAATTAAGTGGATTGGTTTAGGATAGTTGCATGTGAACGCATATTTATGAATGCTATATTTGAATATTTACTTTGATGTGGTTTATTCATGACGAATAACCCTAACATGTGTGTTATAGAGGAACACATCCTGAAGACTAGAAGATGTTGTTAAGTATTTGAACATCTTAATAATAACCATATCAAACTATTATTTAGTTTCTCAAAGCCCATGCCCTTGGTATTGATGTTGCCTACTTTTCCTTATAGAATGAGCCAAGTGTATCTTGAACATATGAAGGCATTTTATGGCTTGTCTATGCCATGTTTTAATGCATAGGAAGGATTAGAGGGAATATTGTAGAAGAAAAGTAATAGATGATTAATCAATGCACTTAGATTAGAGAATAAGAAAACAAAGAGTATTAAAAAATCATGGAGTTATCAAAACTCCATCCAGATTTAAGATTTAATAACTCCATAATTAATTATATTTCACTAATTAAATAGTTGTCAATTTCCCCTTTTTATGACCTCCAAATAACTCTTCAAATTCACATGACTCCTCATATTCTTCTATATTTATATTTAATAAAATATTTACACTTTCTATTAATTCTCAAAAGTTATTTTTCATTATTTAATTGAAAGAATATATATTACTCAAATTATTTTTACATGCCAAAACGAGTAATAAATAGAGATCAAAATCTTAAACATGCCCCAACGAGTAATAATTGAATAATATGTAACACATAAAAAATGTTTGAAAATATATATGAAAGTAATATGGTTAAATAAAGATCAAAGTCTTGAAACATGCCACAACGTGTAATAATTCAATAATGTACGTGACACATAAAAATGTTTCAAAATATCTATTGAATTTAGCTATATATATAATTATAATTATATATATATATATATAATTTTTATAGTTAGTTAAAATTAAAAATATATATATTAATTTAATTCAATTATTTTTTATTAATCCAATTTATTAAAAAAAATATTTTTAAATAGTAACTACTATTTATACTTTTACTTGCACTTGTATAAATTCGTGCAATATAAATTCTCTTTTTCTTATTTGCATTTTGAAAATTGGCAATCCAATATTTTTATATGAAATGAATATTATATTTATTAAAATAATATATTTGAAGGGTATAACTAAATTTAATATTTTTTAAAGAAAAAATATGTTATTAAAGAAAAATATGTTATTTGAAAAAATGTGTTATTATAAGATTAAAGATGAAGAACACTTTCTCTTAAATTGCTATTCAAATCCATTTTAAATTTCAAAGTGTGCCTCTTATGCTACCAACCTTCTAATTTTCTCTTAAAAGATATAAATAATGTTTTCAATTTACTTCTTGTTTTCTTT
Organism: Pinus albicaulis; assembly: GCA_034641835.2. NCBI lineage: Eukaryota > Viridiplantae > Streptophyta > Pinopsida > Pinales > Pinaceae > Pinus > Pinus albicaulis. Next base: position 1,396,959,648 of record CM076579.1, on the reverse strand, counting down.
TTTTCTTCTGATGATATTGTTCTTCTGGCAAGGTTCCCATCTAATCTTGATAAGCAACTAAGACTTCTTGAGGATTTCTGCTCTACCATGGGTATGGCTATTAACACTAACAAAACAAAAGTTATGATTATCAAATCCAAGAAGGACACTTACGCTAATTTTGTGTATGACAATTGCAACTTGGAGGAAGTGTCTTCTTACAAGTACCTGGAATCGATATTCATCACAAGCTCAAGTGGAACTATAGCATTGAGAAAAAGATTAATGAAGGGTGGAAAGCTTATTTTGGTCCTGAAAATAATTGTAAACCACCAAACCTTGTGAAGTGAGATAAAAAGATGCCCCTCTTTGAAACTTTAGTCACTCTTGTTATCTTGTATGGATGTGAGGTTTGGAGTTGCAACATCTCTAGAGAATCCTGGAGAAAGAATGAGCAAATCCAAAAGTGTTTTATAACGTATAACCTCAAAATTAAAAGCAATACACCCTATCCTATTCTCCTTATAGAAGTGGGTCTTTCCCCTATCGAGAGCCTAGCTATGGCTAGACTCCTGTTGTATAAGCACAAAATCAATAACATGGGAGACCATAGAATTCCTAAGCTAGCTTTAAATTTCAGCCAAAACCACCTATGGCTCAAACAAGGTTGGTATAAAGATACAAGGGCCTGGATAAGCCATTGGGAGATTGACGAAAATGTTGCATTGGAAAATATTAATAACATTAAAAATATTGTTACTTCTAAGTTTAAAGAGAAAATGCGGTGTGAGAAAGATTTAGAGGCTAAAAGAAAATTAAGATATTATAAGGAGGTCGTCAACCCTACTATAGAAGATCAAAAGTATATCTCTGTTTTAACTAGCTCAAAGAAAAAAATTAATATAGCCAAGATAAGAACGAACCCTCATGAGCTTCATAGTGAAACATGTCGTTGGGCAGTTCCTAAAACACCATGAGTGGAAAGGATCTGCCATCTCTGTGAGAATATAAACATTGAGGATGAAAATCACTTCCTCTTAGAGTGCCCTGCGTACACCCACATTAGATCTCAGTTTCATAATCTTTGTTGCAATACCGACCTTCCTAGCCTTTTAACATGTCAAAATTATAGTTAGCTGGGGATGCTTCTCTCCAAGCTCTTTGAGCATAGAAGTACAATTTTAAAACAAACTAAATAATTCGTTTTGTAGTTCCACGTTAAACATCATCATCATCATCATCATAATCATGGATTCACACCCACTTTATCATCAAAATTCTTTACCATATAAATTGGCTTTGTTGCAATATCATGGGTCAATGCCATGACTTTTAAATACCACATACCTAAAAAAATCATAATTTCAAAGATTAAAGTTAGAGTTTAATCTAATTCCTTGATTAAGGACAAAGAATATATAGTCTCTCTATTAAATTACTTATCCAATAATTTTTTATTTAAAAAACAGAATTTCTAAAAAGCTTTTTTAAAATACACACTACTATTGAGTATCTACCAAGGGGCATCTAAGTTATCAAAATCACCCATAGTATAAGTCTGGGCCAAACCAACCTTTAACATGGCCTAATTTTTAGGACCAATAACCTTCACATCAAAGAATACCTTAAAAAAAACACCACCTCCTCTACCGAACAAACCTCATACAATGATTTTACATAAATAAAACCCTTCACACCTTTACATCTTTACATTTTCCTCCATGGTCTGTGAATTGCCATCTTGGCCCACTTGTCTTTCTTTAATATCATTTCGGAACAACTTCAAGAGGAGTGGATCATGCAGATGGATCTGTACGTCCTCAAAGGAAAAACAGATGCCCATGACTCTCGTGACAGACCAAGCCTCAAAGGCTAGGGGGCGGCAGTGGGTCTCCCTCTATTGGTATCCATCGCTGCACAGACTGGACATGAAATCAAACATTTACACTCACCTACCTATCTCCATCACTCATTCCTTTATTCATGCATGATAACGACCATAAAACAAAAGAAAAGTAAAGCAAATTACGAACAAAATGATTCCTGAGATGAGATGGGGCGCACTCGGCAGACAAGCCAAGGCGTGTATGATGCGTCGAGAATCTCTTAATCAAACAAATCCGTCCGTGATATGGCTTCCAGGCCCGACTTCTGGTCCAACGGACTTCTTTTTGGCGCAGCGTGTCACACGCTGATGCGTATTCCTCCTCCCTGCTGTTACGCTGCACTAATTACACTGCTGGTCTGACAAATGATATATTTCCATGGGTGCACTCAACTATGTTGTGTTCTGGTTTTTTTGTTTCTTTTTTCATTGTTGTCAGGTATAAATCTGAGAGGAACTTCTATCCCCAAATTGATTTTTTAAAATTTTTTTAATGATAATTTTTTTTTCCAAAGCGTCTTTTCTATAATGTTTGATTTTTGTTTTTACTCATTATTTTTAATTCTGATTTGATTAATTTTTTTTTTTTTACTAAATAATTTAATAAATGTATATATTTTATCTTACTTTAAAAATACTAAATATATTCAATCATATTCATTTTTTTTAATACTAAATTAGTCAATGATTTGGTACAATTATATATAGTCATTATTTACTTGATTTCCAAGGTTTTACAAATTATGCTAATTATTTTATAAAATAAATCTTTATGTGAAAATTACATGGGAGAATAAATAGTCTTTTTTTTTTAACCTAACTATAATGTAAGCTAACTATAATATATTTTGAAGAGCGGGGAAAATTTTAAGGATAGAAAAGTATCTTGAAGTTTAAAATTTTGGCGAATCTCACTAGTCCTTAATATGTAAACTATAAAATGTTTATTGATGTATTTGTAAAATTATTCAAATTTGTAATGATTTTATATATAGTTTCTATATAATGTTAGCGATTTTTAATATAAAATAATTTTATATTGTAAAATTTGGGTGAAACATTTTATAAAAAATTAGAAATTGGCAAATATTAGCCCCTAAAATTTTCCATGTATGAAGAGGAATAATCCATCTTAGCTTTCAATTTGATGAGTTAAACTTAAGAAAAACCTTATAAATAATAATACAAATTCGAAGCCACTTTTAAATAAAAATTTAGGAGGATTCTAACATTTCAAGTAGTAATAATATGTAAGCATTCATTTAAAAAAAAAGCAGAATCTTTTGACAATGAAGAAAAATATAGCTTTTTGGCACCTCAAATACCCACACCCAATTGTGTTTAGATTCAAGTTTCACTGTATCTAAAACATCATAACCTTTGTAACCACACATTTAAGAATTTACATATCCAACCTTAAAGTAAATTTTTTTCTACTCAAACTAATAAATAGACCCATTGTATAAAAGCTGAGATCTTTTACTGGTGCACCAACACTAAATAAACTACATAAAACTATCAAGATCAATCGAAAAACAATTATTTCACCTGCACAAACAAGAAAATTTAGTCAATATTTTATATAGAATACCAATGGACATGGGTGTGGATATGTTGTGTGAGTCACAACCTTTAAGCTTCAGCTTCAATGTTCTTGCTTTATGCTTAAATGTGTGCAATGTTGGATCACATGGCTTGAGTGAAGCCAAAGATGAGCTTTTTCTAATATGTCCAAAGATTCAATATGGACTAGTCTATGCTTCTTTTGAAGTCTCATGTTAGACTCTTAGTATAGTGGGTGTTACATAGTACAATATTTATCTTCCGGACACGACACACACACACACACACATATATATACTCACCCATCGAATTGACGGTTTAAATTGCACATTTCCTTTATTTTGAGCATCATAGAAGTGTGTGTCAGGGGAAATTATATATCAATTCCATGTTGAGTATGGATACAATAACACATCTTCTTCATTTTGAGAAACATACATTAAACTCTTCCAATGATACAATTTTTTTAAGATTGTAATTTTTCATTGTTTAAATTACATTTTTTAATGCACCCCTTGAACACTCTAATTGTATAGACCACACAACTTAAAATTGCAATTCCAACAAATTTTTACTAGAATTTTGGAAAAAATTGACCCAAAAATATACCTTTTTTATATACTATATACATAATTGTCATTGAAATATTTTACCCAATATTATATTTGAAATATTTTAGTTTTGATTGTTTTATATAATATTTCCATAATTGACATTAAAATATTTTATTTACATAGGTATTGATATATTTTATTTATGGCTTTTATATTAAAATGTTTCTTTGTTATTTAATATATTTTTAAGTGCATGTTTTAATCTATATATAGTAAAATATTTTATTTGTATTTCAAATTGTTTTTTTGTTACTAATATTTTTAAATACCATATATCAACTTCATATTAAAAATTGAATGAATTATATTAAAAAATATATATATATTTTTTCTCAATTACTTTTCTTTTTATATATTAGAGTTGTATTAAATTATATATATATATATATATATAAAATTATAATATTTAATAAAAAATTAAAATATTGTATTTATTTTTTAGAGTGAAATATTTTTATTCTTAATATTATATATTAATTTCATTTTAATTAAAAATATTTATTTATTTTCATATATATATATATATATATGTAAATATGATATTTTATTAATTTTTTTTTTTTTTTTTAGTAAAAACTAAAAAATTTACAAATCTATCTGCTACTAAAATGTATCTCAATATTCAGGTCTTTGGTATATAAATTTATAGCCATTTTTAAATTTTAAATTTGCTGGAAAATATTTATGTACATCAAAGTTCATTAAATTCAAAATTTAATTGAACCAACACAATCGTACCCAGCAACGAAAACATTATAAGATTACAATGATAATTAAAAAATATAGTTTAAATTTAAAAATAAAATAAATACATTTTAGATAAAATAAATTAAAATAAAAAATAAAAATAAAAACTATAGAATTTTTTAATGTTAATATATATAACAAACTAATGCACTTGCATAAAAAAATAATAAGTAACAACCTGTAATATAATAACTTATGACAATTTTTATAAGATAGTAATGCCACATTTCTTATAATTATACTAGCATATTACTGACATGGCCACTATCACTACAAGCAAATATTTTTTTAAATTATTAAAAAATACTTGAGGTTTATAATAATTTCATGCTTTTGCACTTGTATGAATATTTTAATTTGTATATATTTGTTTATAATCAGAAAAGTGTGCATTTTAAAAGGTGCTTTGCGTACAATAATTTATATAAAAATTTGTTGAATGGTTTTGAAAAATGAAAAATTAATTGTATATTATTTTAATTATGCTATAAGGCATCACTATTTGAAAACAATTTTCCTAAGTGTCTTTCTATCATAATATGTGCTATTAGATTTTTTGTTAGAAAATTCAATCATGCTCAACCATCGATTAGAATTTCCACCCGTTGGCAGTTGCGACTCCTCTGGCGATTCCAAATTTCCAGTATCTCGTGCAGTTCATCGAAATTCTGTACTTCTTTTTGTCATTTCCGGAATCCTTTAGGCATCAGAGGGGCTACCATGTAATTTGTGAATCTGTGGTTAATTTTAGTTGGTGTGGGGGCTAGGGCCAGAGGTTTGTGCTTTGGCCTAGCCTGCACCATTTGAAAGAAAAATTCTGCGGGTTCAATTTCATTTTAGAGAATTTGAGGGTTCTGCAATGAGCTCCGAAAATCCTTTTGATGCCCCTGGTGAGAAACCTCATGGCAATCCCAGATTTGACAAAATTGTCAGAATCATGATGAGGACCATAATTGTGTTTTTTCTTGCAATTTCGTTCGTCCTTTTGCTGCAGGTTTATGCCGAAAGAATTTGGAGAGAGTCTGCTAGGTTTTTCAGAGCGGTGAGGCCATGGAATGTGGGATTGGATTCTCAGATAATAGGGACTCTGCCCACGTTTCCGTATAGGTCTCAGAATTTCTGCGATGGTCAAAACTGCGCAGTCTGCCAATATGCGTTTGAGGAGAATGAGGAAGTCTGGCTTCTATCCAGAGTCGGTGCCTAGCCTAGACAACTAGTTTTCAAATCCGCAAGAGTAGAACAAGTTTTAACTGCAAGCTCAGAACCAGGTAATTCAACGATCCATGACAATTTTAATTCGGAGCAACGACAGAGCGCAACTTCTGGTGAAGAATTTAACCTACAGAACCTAACAACTATTTTATCTTCGGGTGGGAAAAAATAGATGAATGCATAAATGGATGAGGGAACCTATGAAGGAAGAGCATTAACGCCACTTAGGATTGAACTATAGAGGAGGTACGATGACTTCTGGTCTCCCGTCGAAGCCCATCAGCGTTGCTCACCAAATGGCTCTCACTCATCTTCAAGATCTCTTGTTCCTCGCTTTAGTATGCCTACGTTGATAGTGAGTTTGGACAGAGAGAGATTTTGGGTCTTCTCATTAGACCATGCTGCTGAATGCGATGCCAAAAATAATGATCAGTAGAGTTCCTCAACCATATTTTGCAGTGCATAGATAGTTATAGATATAAGTAGAGTTCCTCAACCATATTTTGCAGTGCACATATAGTTACAGATATATATTTACAGACATTATCAAGAACAAATAATTCAGACATTATCAAGAACAAATAATTCATTGAGACTGAGGTGTATCATTGTCTTTATTGTATTCAGATAAGATGCATTATTCATAAGAGAAAAGAAATACATAAAGGTATTTGAGTTCCCAGAAATTTCGAGATCAGGCATTCTTTATTTTTAGGTGGTTTCTTGATTTTCTTTTGTATTGAAACCAAGCTTATTTTTATGTGGCAAGATCTTCCGTTCCTCGCCTTAGTACGCCTACGTTGATAGTGAGCTTGGACAGAGAGAGATTTTGGGTCTTCTCATTGGACCATGCTGTTGAATGCGATGCCGAAAATAATGATCAGTAGAGTTCCTCAACCATATTTTCCAATGCACAGATAGTTACAGATATAAGTAGAGTTCCTCAACCATATTTTGCAGTGCATAGACATGTCGAAGCTCCTGAACAACGACATGACGCAGGTCATAACAGTGGTGCGTGGGACGCCCAGGTACCTGACTCCTGAGTGGCTTCATTACTCTATTGCCACCAAGATATGTGATGTGTACAACTTATAGAAGGCATCTACAGGCATTAATTCAAGAAGGTCGTTCCAAGACTGTGTTGCCATTGAAATTGAGGTACTACCGATATCCCTTTTCTATGAAATGTTAATCTGAATTTTATTTTATTTTAATCTGAAATTGCACATGATCATCCATTCTTTGAATTGAAGAACTATGAAAATGATCCCTGTCCATTGAAGATTGAAATGATCACTGTCGCACAAATAAAGAACTATGGTGATGATCCCTGTCCACTGAACATTGCAATGATCACTGTCCACTGTCATTATTTTCCTTAATTGCATGGTCCTAAAACTCATAATTTTCTCCTCTGACCTTAATGCTCCTTAACATGCAATTTTATTCCATTTGTGTTTAGCCTATGGATTTTCATCTTCTAGGTTCACTTCATGTTTTTACTGTGTGAAAAAATTCGTTGTTTTGGACAAGATTTGGTGAGTCCAAGGAGGTTTATTCTTGGTGTGAGAGGCTTGGAGATTGTCATTTTTGGTGGATTGATTTTGAATTATTAAGAGTACATGTTCTTCTCTCATCAATGGTAAACAACTACATAATTGTTGCAATAAATGAGTACATAGCCAAGATAACTATGATGATGAGCCATTCAATTTAGAGCCGAAGTAGTGACGATAGGCAGCATCAGCCACATGATCTGGTGAGACTATGGGGATTCTGGGCCGATTCCCATGAGAGGCTCCTGTTTTACGAGTTCATGGACAACGGTTCCTTGGATAAATGGCTCTTCTCGGGTCTGGATGAGAACAAAGAGTGTTTGACGTGGGAAAAACGTTACAACGTGGCCATGGGGACTGTAAGGGGCCTAGTTTATCTGCACGAGAAGTGTAGAGAAGCCATCCTACACTTGGACATAAAGCCTCTGAATATCCTACTGGACAAATGCTCCATGCCCAGGCTCTCTGACTTCGGCATGTCGAAGCTCCTGAACAACGACATGACGCAGGTCATAACAGTGGTGCGTGGGATGCCCGGGTACCTGGTGCCTGAGTGGCTTCATTACTCTATTTCCACCAAGAAATGTGATGTGTACAACTTCTAGAAGGAATCTACAGGCATTAATTCAAGAAGGTCGTTCCAAGACTGTGTTGCCATTGAAACTAAGGTACTACCGATATCCTTTTTCTATGAAATATTAATATGAATTATTTTTATTTTTATTTTTATTTATTTATTTATTTATTATTATTATTATTATTATTTTAAATCTGAAATTGCACATGATCATCCATTCTTTGAATTGAAGAACTATGGCAATGATCCCTGTCCACTAAACATTGAAATGATCACTGTCGCACAAATGAAGAACTATGACAATGATCCCTGTCCACTAAAAATTGCAATGATCACTACCCACTGTCATTATTTTCCTTAATTGAATGGTCCTAAAACTCATAATTTTCTCCTTTGACCTTAATGCTCCTTAACTATGCAATTTTACTCCATTTGTGTTTAGCCTATGGATTTTCATCTTCTAGGTTCACTTCATGTTTTTACTGTGTGAAAAAATTCGTTGTTTTGGACAAGATTTGGTGAGTCTAAGGAGGTTTATTCTTGGTGTGAGAGGCTTGGAGATTGTCACTTTTAGTGGATTGATTTTGAATTATTATGAGTACATGTTCTTCTCTCATCGATGGTAAACAACTACATAATCGCTGCAAATAAATGAGTACATAGCCAAGATAACTATGATGATAAGCCATCCTCGCCATTATTTTATGTCTAAATATTTTCCTTTCTTTGTCAATGATTTGTTAGTCTTAGGTTTTGTAATATGTTGTTAATGAAATATGTCTATTTCATGTTGTCTTTTCTATAGTCTCACCTTACGACATTTCTTTCGCAACATATGGTGCAATTGTTAGTTATAATATTGAATGAACAATTCTTATATATAGTTTCACGAATTTTTTTATATAGATTAAAAAAAAATGTTGTAGTTTTTATTCTTTGATATAAATATTTTTATTAAATTTGGTTTAGTAAATAGATAATGGTAAGAAGGCTTTATCACTATAAAGTTAAAGTAGTTAAAACAAGTTATGAATAAATATTGCAACTATGTGATGTATGCATTTCAATGGTTAATAATTTGGAAATTGAAATTTGCATAAACATTAATGTATTTATCAATGAATTTATTATTCTAGATTACATCATGTGATTCAGTAAGAAGATGTTATTTTTCACTTTTTAGTTTATTATATTGTCATATTTACTTTGCTTAATGGAAGAAACACACAAATACTTAAATTTTCCCATTTAAGAGACACATTGAACATGTAATGTTACAAGTTACATCCACATTGAAAATTGTAGATTGTTAGATGTTAACATTAACCCTTAAGCTAAAGGTTTAGGGACATATAGAAGTAAAAAGAACACAATGCAGCTCCCTTGACCACTTGAGAGTGACATTGTATGCATGAGTTCTGGATGATTATATTAAGGGGAAGGAAATATATGTTTTTTTCAAGCTAGTAGTTCCTTAATTCTGACTACACAACACAAGTATTAGTTCAATTCAAATTCAATTTGAAAAATCCCAAGTTGTAATAACTATTAAATCAATGCAAAAAAGTATAGTTTCTCAACAATGGAATGCAATCATGCAAAATATTGAATACAATCAAAATATTGAATACAATCATTACCTAATGTGCATTTGCATGCATTATTTAATATCTATAAAAAAAATAAGCATGTTGTAAATCAATTTGTCTTAGGAAGTGTGTTTTTATCTTTTTAAGTGCAATTTTCCTCATTCCACACACATTTGTAATTTGTTACATTTACTATTTGTAGTTGGTGTGAATTAGGGGTTATTTGCTAATGTTGAATTCTAAAATTCAAGCTTGAAGCATAGAATAACACTTCCCGTGGTTTTAATATTTTAATGGTAAATATATTAATTGGGATTTTGAAAATGGACAAAAGAAACAATTTTTTTTTTTTTATGCATATATTTACAAGATGTGAAAACAATGAAAATGACCCAACATTATTTCAAATACAATGATGTATGAGAGCATTGATGCAAGATCATTTGCAAAAACAAAACTGATGTGAATATGGTTAACTATTTTCAAACAAATGCAATGATCTACCTCTCCTTTAAGATATTTTTCTCTCCTTCAATAAGGGAAATAGTTAAGATAACTACAACACTAGTGACTACGACAACTTACTCAATTGCAAGCCTTAAAATGGCATCCTATAAATCTTGTTGAAGATAATCTAAATGAAAACAACAATCTAGACACCTATCACATCTATGTTATTGATGGATCCACTCTCCCTCTCTCTATAAGTCCCCCGAACTCTGCTCACACAACACTATGTTATTAAAAAAAAAAAAAAAAAAAAAAAAAAAAACCTATCCTTATAGAATTACGTGTTGTTAATTAATGAAAAAAAGATTAGGTTTCTTTCAAGGAATTCAATATTGTTGCACTAGGGACTAGCTCAGCTATTATCCTTCCAACAACTATTCTAAATTTTTCAATGGTTAATGTCCAAAATCCTACAACTCCGTTGAAGACAGTGCCTCTGACACCTTCACTTACCCTTCTATTTCTAATTTCAATATGGTCTTTTGTGCTTAATATTTACATAATACCCATCGTGGAACTCATGATAAGTAAATTCAACTCCCCATAGAATAATAATGCCATGGGGACTGCGAGGGGCCTGGTTTATCTGCACGGGGCCATGTGGATAGCAAGGGGTCTGGTTTATCTGCACGAACAGTGTAGAGAAGTCATCCTGCACTTGGACATAATCCTCAGAACAACCTACTGGACAAATGCTTCATGTCCAGGCTCTCCGACTTCGGCATGTCAAAGCTCCTGAACAACGACATGACGCAGGTCATAACAGTGGTGTGTGGAATGCCCAGGTACCTGGCGCCTGAGTGGATTCATTACTCTATTTCCACGAAGAAATGTGATGTGTACAACTTCTAGAAGGCATCTATAGGCATTAATTCAAGAAGGCCGTTCCAAGATTGTGTTGCCATTGAAACTAAGGTACTACTGATATCCTTTTTCTATGAGATATTAATCTGAATTTTTATTTTTTTTATCTGAAATTGCACATGATCATCCATTCTTTGAATTTAAGAACTATGGCAATGATCCTTGTCCACTGAACATTGAAATGATCACTGTTGCACAAATGAAGAACTATGGCAATGATCCCTATCCACTGAACATTGCAATGATCACTTCCCACTGTCATTATTTTCCTTAATTGCATGGTCCTAAAACTCATAATTTTCTCCTTTGACCTTAATGCTCCTTAACTATGAAATTTTACTCCATTTGTGTTTAGCCTATGGATTTTCATCTTCTATGTTCACTTCATGTTTTTATTGTGTGAAAAAGGTCATTTTTTTGGACAAGATTTGGTGAGTCCAAGGAGGTTTATTCTTGGTGTGAGAGGCTTGAAGATTGTCACTTTTGGTGGATTGATTTTGAATTATTATGAGTACATGTTCTTCTCTCATCGATGGTAAACAACTACATAATCGTTGCAATAAATGAGTACATATCCAAGATAACTATGATGATGAGCCATCCTCGCCACTGTTTTATGTCTAAATATTTTCCTTTCTTTGTGAATGATTTGTTAGTCTCAGGTTTTGTATTATGTTGTTAATGAAATATATCTATTTCATGTTGTCTTTTCTACATTCTCACCTTACAGCATTTCTTTTGCAACATATGGTGCAATTGCTAGTTATAATATTGAATGAACAATTCTTATATATATTTTAACGAATTTCTTTATATAGATTTAAAAAAATATTGTAGTTTTTATTCTTTGATATAAATATGTTTATTAAATTTGGTTTAGTATATAGATAATGGTAAGAAGGCTTTATCAATATAAAGTTAAAGTAGCTAAAACAAGTTATGAATAAATATTGCAACTACGTGATGTATGCATTTCAATGGTTAATAATTTGGAAATTGAAATTTGCATAAACATTAATGTATTTATCAATGAATTTATTATTCTAGATTACATCATGTGATTCAGCAAGAAGATGGTATTTTTCACTTTTTAGTTGATTTTATTGTCATATTTACTTTGCTTAATGGAAGAAACACACAAATACATAAATTTTCCCATTTAAGAGACACATTGAACATGTAATGTTACAAGTTGCATCCACATTGAAAATTGTAGATCGTTAGATGTTAACATTAACCCTTAAGCTAAAGGTTTAGGGACATATAGAAGTAAAAAGAACACAATGCAACTCCCTTGACCACTTGAGAGTGACATTGTATGCATGAGTTCTGGATGATTATATTAAGGGGAAGGAGATATATGTTTTCTTCAAGCTAGTAGTTCTTTAATTCTGACTACAGAACATAAGTATTGGTTCAATTCAAATTCAATTTGAAAAATCCCAAGTTGTAACAACTATTAAATCAACGCAAAAAAGTATAGTTTCTCAACAATGGAATGCAATCATGCAAAATATTGAATACAATCATTAGCTAATGTGCATTTGCATGCATTATTTAATATCTATAAAAAAATTAAGTATGTTGTTAATCAATTTGTCTTAGGAAGTGTGTTTTTATCTTTTTAAGTGCAATTTTCCTCATTCCGTACACATTTGTAATTTGTTACAATTACTCTTTGTAGTTGGTGTGAATTAGGGGTTATTTGCTAATGTTGAATTCTAAAATTCAAGCTTGAAGAATAGAATAAAACTTCCCTTGGTTTTAATATTTTAATGGTAAATATATTAATCAGGATTTTGAAAATGGACAAAAGAAACAAATTTTTTTTTATGCATATATTTACAAGATGTGAAAACAATGAGAATGACCCAACATTATTTCAAATACAATGATGTATGAGAGCATTGATGCAAGATCATTTGCAAAAATAAAAATGAGGTGAATATGGTTAACTATTTTCAAACAAATGCAATGATCTACCTCTCCTTTAAGATATTTTTTCCTCCTTCAATAAGAGAAATAGTTAAGATAACTACAACACTAGTGACTATGACAACTTACTCAATTGCAAGCCTTATAATGGCATCCTATAAAGCTTGTTGAAGATAATCTAAATGAAAACAACAATCTAGACACCTATCACATCTATGTTATTGATGGATCCACTCTCCCTCTCTCTATAGGTCCCTCGAACTCTGCTCACACAACACTATGTTATAATAGAAAAAAAAACTACCCTTATAGAATCACATGTTGTTAATTAATGCAAAAATGATTAGGTTTCTTTCAACGAATTCAATATTGTTGTGCTAGGGACTAGCTCAGCTATTATCCTTCCATCAACTATTCTAAATTCTTCAAAAGTTAATGTCCAAAATCCTACAACTCCGTTGAAGACAGTGCCTCTCACACCTTCACTTACCCTTCTATTTCTAATTTCAATATGGTCTTTTGTGCTTAATATTTACATAATACCCATCATGGAACTCATGATAAGTAAATTCAACTCCCCATAGAATAATAATGCCATTTTATACACACATCTAATTCTATGGATTAAAACTATCATTTTTGGAAATATGCTTTTGTAGTAGTTGGAACTAGAAATACAATTTTATAAATTAGGTTGAAAAGAGAAATTTAATTACCAGTCAGTATACCTTATACCTAGTGGTGAGTTTAACCATTAATTTATAAGTAATTGATTTATTTTAATGTTTGACTTTGACACATCTATATACATCATGGAAAATTTTTTTAGTACCTTCATTACCACTTTTATCTTTGGTGGGATACCTCAGAAATGAAAAATATTTCCATCATTGATCCCTAAATAGTTTTCTTCTCCCATTCTTGACTTCAATTGATGTATTCACATTGTCAATAATCTTACTTAATGGTGGAAATGTTCTGAAATCTCACGGGGGCTTCACTCAATGAACCTCTAACATATCACATGTGTCCATGGCATACTAAAAAATACCTATAATTTGACTACATATTGGAAAGTACCTCTAAAAATCACATTATTTAACCCCCTACCAATACGAAACCAATACACCTTCCTAATATAAAAAAACCCATACTTTCACTAGATATTGTAGGTATCCATTTTTTCATTAACATTTTGTATACCCCTCTATATTTTATCATTAAATTTGAGCTCCATATTGTATACCTGCCAATATAAAAACCATTTACCCCCTATTTTATGCTCAATATATTATGCCATTTTCCCCTCAATATATATCCCCCAATATGAACACATGTGGTATGGTATTTCTCCCCGAGTGAAGACCCTGTGTGAATTCTAGGGTGTAAGTTTTGGAAAAGTATGGTTCCCTATAATATCCCTCCATCCAAAGAGGGTGGACATTACATATCCATTTATTTTCCAATATCAAGCCACAACTAAATCAATCCAAATATAATAAATTTCATAACAATAAGTGCAACATTAAAAATACTGTGACCATTCTAACTCTTAAATAATATAATCATAACTACAATTGAGTAATTCATTAGGTAATAAGTATAGTACGTGACACAATTACATTAAGTACATGTACGTCATTCACCTTACAAAAGACCAATCGCTAGCCCAAGTTAATACTACATAAGTAGGCTATCAACATGGGGGAATTTCCTTCAAGGTGAATGTTTACACTCAACCAAAGTAGCCACCTTAATCAAGGTGATCTCCCTTAAGAAAGGATAAAGCTCCATAAGGTTGTATGGTAAATTCCCAAATGGTAAGAAATTTTACTCTCTTAATTTCATAGAGAAAACCAGGTACCACAAACCCAAGTCTATCCCATAGGCCAAATAAAGGAATAGAAATTCACTCTATCTAATGGTCCAAATTAGGGATCAAACATCTAATTAATTAACCATAACATGGTAAATAGTTTCTAGACTTACAACACTCCCATGCCTAATAGGGTTATGGTGTTTAAGGATCTTACTACCATTCTAGTCCCTAAGACATATCTTTGGTTGGAAGAGAAGCATATGTGGTAATGAAATCCCTTTGTAACGATCTTACTACCACTCATAGTACCTAATGAATACCCTTGGTTAAGAAAGTATAATTTACAATAATGAAATTCCAAGGGACTAGAATTAATATTTGCTAGGTGCAAATGAGAATTCATACACCTAGTTGGTTAGGTACAATCCTAACACCATCCACCCACAAAGGCTAGGCTAGAGAAACTATCGAAGTATCTTAAATAGCCTTATTGGTGGTTACATAAATATAATGTCTATACAAAATAAAAATCTAAGAAAAGTGCAATAACCATAGATTTTTTAATATAAATGTACATTGATGCATGTAATTATACTGAATTTATCAACTAACCAACATTTACACTTAGAATAACTACTGAATGTGACATCAACAAAATTGAATCGGCCCCCAAGGAGAGCTGGTCCCTCAATAGTAACTAAGTCAGCATTTTTCTTGAGTTAATTCCACGTAGTCTTCCTCATTCTTTCATAAGTTTATTTATCAATTTTGGAGAAATTGACAAATAAATATATTCAGCAACTTTGGAATTTCAAGGTATCCCCGAACTTTTACTCTATTGCTGCACCTTGTACTAAGGTTACAATACGTTGGCTTATATTAATAAACCGATTACAATACCCACTTTAATATACCTTAGTCTTGGGCCCACACATACAATCGGCGAAATTCAATGGAATACATACGCCCGTACATTTTATTAAACCTCGTGCTACTCTTGCGAGCGATCACCGTCCGATGAGCCTTCCTCCAGATCGACGACGTTCGTCGATATCGCACTGCCTCCTCAGTCAAAATTTAATGTGCGATGGCACGTGAAAAGGTGGTTTTCGGGGTCCCACCTTATGCTACGTGTCGACCACTCTATGGAATCGCTTCCAATCGGAAAATACCACTTATCTCACGAAAGTGGTGCGATCAATACCACTTCCCGCTTTTGAACAATAAATCACCACAGGTTACACCGGGGTTACGCTATCCTTCTACTGTCTTGGTTCACAGACTCAGGGTCTATCCTGGGTACAGAGTTTTCGATTAATAACAAAAAAAATTGATTTCTTTTATAGGCGGGGTTCCACTATGACCAGAATCCACAGTTCTGTGATAACCAAACTACTGGAGCACTCATTCAAAGACTGGCATTCTACAACGTCTGCGACACTGGTTATGGTATCATTCTTGTCCTATCACACAATGAAATGCAACAATTTCAGGGAAACACAAAATCAACCATAGACAGGGATTGCGGATATTTACACAACGGTTCTCTTCACTGAACTAATCACAGGACAATATGCTCGGGACCAAAACAAGTTTACACAGAAACTATTCAATCACACACATATAGTCAATGAAGTATTGGCTTTTATTCAACTAAAGCAAAAGCTTAACACACAAATCACTGCGAAAATCTCTTCCCCCTCAATGAATTTGGGGGTTACATTTATACATCAACATATGTCTCTTCGGTTCCTCTGTGAGGACCATTTTTGGTAAATCAAAATCCTAACTACAAATTATTCGAATTAACTGAAACATGACAGATGGACTGAAACTAAGCTATTCGACTTCTACTGATTCTAACTGTTCTGAAGAAACAGACAGCTAAGGTATGGACACCTTGCTGTTACAATTCGAATGATTTTGAACCCTCCTAGCCACAACATGTGGAAAAAACCTCCTACATTACTGGCTAGTGTCTAATGCCCCTGCATCAGACTCCCGAGGGAAATTTCTTCATGGACTCCTGTCCATGAGCTCTTCCACTGATCTACCTATCTTCTGCAACATTCCTTCAGTCATCCAAGTGGAATATTCCTCTGGCTGGTCCTTCCATTTGATTAGGTACTGAAAGTATTCTTTTCCTATGGTCTTCCTGAACACTCTTTTGTCCAATATCTTCTCTGGTTGCAATGGTGGCGCTGGAGGTAGCTTCTTTTCCCACTCAATCTGTTCCTTGTCTGCTAATATTTCTTCTGCACCATCATCTTCATACTTGTACAAATCTGCAACATTAAAAATGGGAGATATTCCAACATCAGGTGGCAATTCAATCTCATAAGAATTTGCAGAAAACTTTCTAAGTATCTTGCATGGCCCAATATTTTTGAACTTCAGTTTATTGTACTGCTTCTTTGGGAATCTCTCCTTTCTCAAGTGTGCCAAAACTAGATCTCCTACTTCAAAATGGAATTATTTTCTGCTCAAGTCTGCTATGCCTTTGTATTTTATGCTGCTGCCTTGTAGTTTCTGTTTCACTTGTTCCTGTATGGCCTGGATCTCTAAAGAAAATTCTTCACCATCAGGACTTCTCATCTCTGCCCTTCCCAGATTTCTTAACTCTGATATTCCTCTGGGGTTCATTCCATAAACAATATGGAATGGACTCTGTCCTATGCTCCTGTTATGTGAGTCATTATATGCATATTCTGCCTGGGGAAAATTATGATCCCACTTCTTGGGATGCTCTCCTGCAAGACTTCTCAACAAATTTCCCAGACTCCTATTTACTACCTCAGTTTTTCCATCAGTCTGAGGATGATAAGCTGAGATGAAACTCAGTTTGGTACCAAGTTTCTTCCATAGTGTTCTCCAAAAATGGCCCACAAATCTGGTGTCTCTATCTGAAACAATACTCTTGGGCAACCCATGCAACCTAACCACTTCCTTGAAAAACAAGTTAGCAACATGGGTGGCATCACTAGTTTTATAGCATGCAATAAAATGTACCATTTTGGAGAATCTATCCACTACAAGAAAGACTGCATCATTCCCTATTTGAGTCTTGGGAAATCCTAGAACAAAATCCATACTCACCATGTCCCAAGGCCTGTCTGGAATAGGCAAGGGAGTGTACAATCCTGCGTTCTGGCTCCTTCCTTTGGCATATTGACAAATTTTGCAATTCTTCACAAAATTGTCCACTTTTGCTCTCATATTAGGCCAATAATAGAAGTGACTCAACTTCTCATAAGTTTTATCAGTACCAAAGTGTCCAGCAAGTCCACCAATATGCTTCTCCTTAATCAAGTTTTCTCTCATGGAACATTTTGGTACACACAGTTGGTTTCTTCTGAATAGTAAGTCCTCCTGCAAGAAATAATCTAGCCACTGGCTTCTATCTATTAGAACAGGGTTACAACATGCCCCAAATGCTTCCTTAAAATCAGAATCAGTTTTATACAATTCTTTGAGAAAATCAAACCCTACAACTTCAAAATTAGTTTCTTGAACAAGCATGTGCCTCCTACTCAAAGCATCAGCTACTTTATTTTCTTGGCCACTTATGTGTTTCAAAACAAAGTTAAAACCTTGGAGATACTCAACCCATTTGGCATGCTTATGATTCAACTTGGGCTGTTGTACAATGTACTGCAAAGCATGATTATCAGAATATAATACAAATTCTTTGGACATCAAATAATGCCTCCACTTTTTCAATGCCTGAACAACTGCATAGAATTCCTTCTCATAAGAGGAATACTTCCTTCTGGTGTCATTCATATTTTCACTAAAATAGGCTACAGGCCTATCATCCTGACTCAGCACAGCTCCAATGGCTTCTCCAATGGCATCACACTTCACTTGAAATGGTTTAGTAAAATCAGGCAGAATCAAAACAGGCTTTTCAGTTATCTTTTCTTCAAAAGTTTAAAGTTTCTTTCTACTTCAGCAGTCCATTTAAATGGTTGTTTTCTCTTTTTTATTGTCTCAATAATGGGTGCATTAATCTTACTGAAGTTTCTTATAAATTTCCTATAAAAACTGGCAAGTCCATGGAAACTTCTTACCTCAAAAACATTTATGGGTGAAGACCACTCCAGAATTGCCTTAACCTTTTCTGGGTCCATCTTCAATCCTTCTGCAGAAACAAAAAAACCCAAATACACCAACTCTTCCTTCATGAATGAGAATTTCTTTAAGTTTATTAGCAGTTTCTCTTGGTGCAACTTCTTCAAGACATAATTAAGATGCCTTAAATGTTCCTCTTTAGTTTTTCTGAAAACTAATATATCATCCAGATACACTATCACAAATTTACCAATGAATTCTTTCAACACTTCATTCATAAGTCTCATAAAATTTCTAGGTGCATTTGACAACCCAAAAGGCATTACCATCCATTCATACAGTCCTTCATTCGTTTTAAAGGCCGTTTTGCACTCATCACCCTCTCTTATTCTAATCTGATGATATCCACTTTTTAATTCTATCTTTGAAAAATATTTAGCACCACTCAAACAATCCATTAAATCCTCAACTCTGGGCAAAGGGAATCTGTACCTAATTGTTATCTTATTGATTGCTCTAGAATCAGTACACATCCTCCAGCCTCCATCTTTCTTTGGGCTCAATACTGCTGGTACTACACATGGACTCAAACTTTCTCTGATCAGTCCCTTGTCCACCAATTCCTATACTTGTCTCCTGATTTCCTCATTTTCTGTGGGAGTCATTCTGTAGGCTGCCTTATTTGGCAGATTTGAACCAGGGATAAAATCTATCTGATGGCTGATCTTTCTCAGAGGTGGCATCTCATCAGGTAAATCATCCACCACAATGTCACAATAATTGTCCAACATCTCTTGAATTTCTATTGGAAAATGAGAAATATTTGTAGTATTAAGAACTACCTTAGGCTTGCAAACTAAAGCAAAGCTTACCTCTTCTTCTTCAATCTGCTGCAAATATTCCTTTCCGCTCAGCAACAAGGTCTTTGGGTCAACCACTCTTCTTGATGGCTCTCCTTCTTCCATGGGTATCAATGTATGATGTACCCCATCCTTGAAGAACTTGTAAGTGTTCTTCTTGCCATCATGCACTGCCGCTCTGTCAAACTGACGAGGTCTACCTAGTAGTATGTGACACACATCCATGGGCATCACATCACATAGGACCTTGTCTTTATAGTTTCCCATTTGCAGCTCTATCTCACACTGTTCTTTTATAATCAGCTGGTGCCCTTTATGCAGCCAGGACACCCTATAGGGAGTTGGATGCTCCCTTGTCTTCAGTCTCAACTTCTCTATCACCTCAGTGGAAACCAGATTGTCTGTGCTGCCACTATCAATAACTAGCTGGCAGCATTTCCCTTGGACTTTGCATATGCTCCTAAACAAAGTATTCCTTTATGCATGCTCAAGGACTTCTTTGGCTTGTTTCAACAGGACCTTACTATCCACCAGGGACTCTCCCCTCTCTGGTATAATTTATTCTTCAATTGCTGCCTCTTCTCCAGCTTGGGCAACAACAACATTTCTTGGACCAACACCCACATTCTCTGGGCACTCATAGTGCTTGTGTCCCACTTGCTGACATCTATAGCACCTCAATTCTCTACCTCTGCTTCTGCCTCCTCTTCCTCTGTAATAACCCCTTCTGCCTCTTGCATCACCCTCTATAGATGCATTCTGAGGTGAGCTACTATTAGCTCCATCCCTGGGTGTAGTAGGCTTTCTTCTACCACCCTGACTTCCCTTTCCATGGAAAGTACCTCTCTCTTTGGCAGACTGCTTCCTCAGGAGTTTCTCCTCTGCTTTCAAGGCCATCTGGTAGGCCTCTTCCACTGTCTTAGGAGACAGAAGACCAATCTCATCTTGGATCTCCAGCTTGAGACCATTCACATATCTGGTAGTCTTCTCTAGTGTGTCTTGAAATTCCCAGCTCTTATGCTTACTCTGTATAATTCCTATATATATTCTTTTACTGTCAGCAACCTCTGTCTCAGGTTCTGCATTTGCCTAAACAATGTTAGCTGATAATCACTGGGCAAGAATTTACCTTTTAACTTAGCCATCATTCTGGTTCAGCTTTTGATAGGCTGCTTGCCAACTCTCCTTCTTTCTGCTTGCACCCCATCCCACCAAAGTGCAGCATGTCCCTTCAGCTTTGTTACTGCAAACTTAACCTTCTTAGCTTCACTCATTTCTTCATAGTCAAAGCATTTTTTCATTTCATTAATCCAGTCCACCAGCTCTTTTGGATTCAGTCCTCCTGCGAAACTTGACACTTCAATCTTGGGCTTAACTGCAGACCCCAGAACAGTTCTGAGGAGCCTCATGTCAGGAGGAATCTCAACATT
Source organism: Pinus albicaulis (assembly GCA_034641835.2). Taxonomy (NCBI): domain Eukaryota; kingdom Viridiplantae; phylum Streptophyta; class Pinopsida; order Pinales; family Pinaceae; genus Pinus; species Pinus albicaulis. The sequence goes on along the minus strand of CM076579.1, from coordinate 1,396,938,434 downwards.
TTCTTCAGCTTCTTCTATTTCGGGTTCACTGATGTCTTCAGGATCTCTAGGCTGTCTTCACTCCATGGCATCCATTTTGGCCTCAAACCTCTGCAAGATCCCCAACACTTCTGCATTGGCAACGGGTCCGCCTCTCCTTCTGCCAGTACCTCTACCAAATCGGATTTCCATGTTAATTCTCTGCAAAAACAACTTAAAACAACATCTCTGATACCACAATTGACAAAAAAAAAATTGAATCAACCCCCAAGGAGAGATGGTCCCTAAACAGTAGCTAAGTCAACATTTTTCTTGAGTTAATTCCACGTAGTCTTCCTCATTCTTTCATAAGTTTATTTATCAATTTAGGAGAAATTGACAAATAAATATATTCAGCAACATTGGAATCTCAAGGTATCCCTGAACTTTTATTCTATCACTGCACCTTGTACTAAGGTTACAATACATTGGCTTATATTAATAAACCGATTACAATACTAACATTAATATACCTTAGTCTCGGGCCCACGCATACAATCGGCGGAATTCAATGGAATACATACGCCCGTACCTTTTATTAAACCTCGTGCTGCTCCTGCAAGCGATCATCGTCCGATGAGCCTTCCTCCAGATCGACGGCATTTATCGATATCACACTGCCTCCTCAGTCAAACTTTAATGTGTGATGGCGTGTGAAAAGGCAGTTTTTCGGGGTCCCACCTTATGCTACGTGTCGACCACTCTATGGAATCGCTTCCAATCGGAAAATAACACTTATCTCACGAAAGTGGTGCGATCAATACCACTTCCCGCTTTTGAACAATACGTGACCATAGGTTACACCGAGGTTACGCTATCCTTCTACTCTCTTGGTTCACAGACTCAGGGTCTAACCTGGGTACAGGGGTTTCGATTAATAACAAAAAAAATCGATTTCTTTTATAGGCGGGGTTCCACTATGACCAGAATCCATAGTTCTGTGATAACCAAACTACTGGAGCACTCATTCAAAGACTGGCATTATACAACGTCTACGACGCTGGTTATGGTATCATTCTCGTCCTATCACGCAATGAAATGAAAAAATTTCAGGGAAACCCAAAATCAACCATAGACAGGGATTGTGGAGATTTACACAGCGGTTCTCTTCATTGAACTGATCATAGGACAATATGCTCGGGACCAAAACAAGTTTACACAGAAACTATTCAATCACACACAGATAGTCAATGAAGTACTATATTTTATTCAACTAAAGAAAAAACTTAACACAAAAATCACTACGAAAATCTCTTCCCCCTCAATGAATCTGGGGGTTACATTTATACATCAACATATGTCTCTTCGGTTCCTCTGTGAGGACCGTTTTTGGTAAATCAAAAGCCTAACTACAAATTATTCAAATTAACTGAAACATGACAGATGGACTAAAACTAAGCTATTCGACTTCTACTGATTCTAACTGTTCTGAAGAAAAAGACAGCTAAGGTATGGACACCTTGCTGTGACAATTCGAATGATTCTGAACCCTCCTAGCCACAACATGTGGACAAAACCTCCTACATTGCTGGCTAGTGTCTAATGCCCCTGCATCAGAATGCAACTTGACAATAATATGATCAACCTAATATTATTTTCTAGTGTAATTGCAACAAATAATTTAACCATTGACAACTACAAAATCAACATAACACATTATTTTACCTTATTATTGAATTAACCATTTCATTGGTAATCAAAGAGTTACAATATTACAACCAACAATTGATTCACTTATCTATAAAATGCAATGGTTCCTTCAAGCTTTATTTTTTAAATTAGGAGAAATAGAAGTGATAATTTTTAGGCATAGCTGCAATCACTAAACATAGTTTACAATGAGATGTATTCAAGGACTAATACGTTCCCACCAATTGAAAAACTAGTATCTAATAGGAATCAACTATAATCAAGAGATTTGGAAAAAAAATTTGGGGGAAAACTCTCCTCCCAACCTACAATTCAAGAAAATATTAAGGGCCCCAATACCTTAATCAATAAAATTGTACAAGAAAAAAATCACTATCTTTCTTTCATTTTCATCATCCTCAAGCTGGCTTAGAATCTCTCAAGATTTATCTAAAATATCCTTGTCACATTATCCTAATTACAAAAACATTTCTATCTCATCTCCATAGCTTAAAAAAAACGCTAACAATAACTCCTTTCATGCTCTCACAAGTCTCCAGTTCCCATTTAAAATTATTGTTCTTCCAATTGCAAACTTTTATAAGTCAACTTATGATCCCATGAAAAGATTCTATGAATTAATTTTCTTATGATAACTCATGTTTTCATCTCTAAAACTTGAAACTAGGGTATCAAAAGGTATTTTAACTAATAGTTTGGGTTGAGAAAGTGATCAAGATTAGTTTCTAAACTTAAATACAGTTGGTGTTTAAAAAATACATACTGTGATCTAATTATGGATTCATTACATAGGAAATTGGTTCTTGGTCTTATCCCCTAAACTATTTATGTGAACCATGTCATTTTATTAGCTGAAATATTTGTCAAAGTTATGTTTTTAGAATTACAAACCCCAACGTTACATATAAAATTATATCTCCTATCCTTAGAATGTAATCTCTTCCTATCCCACTAAGCATAGCATGTGAGTAGAAACTCACAAGCCAAAACCCAAATTTATCATCAAATCAAAGTCCCATGTTCTTATTTGTAAATTATATATGATATACACAACATTTTCATGTCTTTTAACCATTTTACATAGGGTTAATCTTGTGAGGGAATGAAACATAATTATTGGTAACTCAAAACCATTTTCATGCATTACGAAGGATAAAAAGGTGGAATTGAAAACTATTCGGGTACCTATACAATTTCACCAAGGATACCACATTTTTTTGGTGGCTTCTTGATTGTGGAGCATGTAAAAGCAGTTGACGAAATTCTTCGATCACTTATGGATATGGATGTGAAAGTCTATCCAGGTGCCTCTATCATTTCCCCAAGGATACCACATGTTTTTTGGTGGCTTCTTGATTGTGGAGCATGTAAAAGAAGTTTAAGACATTCGTGGATAACTTATGGATATGGATGTGTGGATGATTGTTGGATAAGGCTTCGACATATTTGGTTCAATTTTATATGAATGGATGCTATCAAGGTTGATATTTTTTGGTTGCGGGATGGATTAATAGAAGCCATAATGGATTCCCCTTGGAAATAAAATCATTGATCACCAAGGGAAAAAAGAATGGGTTTTAGTTAATATTAACGAAAACAAGTTTGTGAAATTGATAAATAATTAGATATAATATCCCAACAGGGGAGGATAAAGGAATTGAAATGATGCCATTGATAAATTTTCTTTCCTATTTAAATTTAATTTCCAAGTCACTGGTGAGACTTACAATGTGAAAATTCTTCGGAAGGTTATGGAGGGACTTTTTGTATTTTGTTTAGTGCAATTTCAACATGCCATTAAAGAATGATTTATACTTGTACAATTGGCGAAAATTTTAGTAGAAAATATTTCAAAATTTTCATCTATAAAATTAATTAAATAGTTTGTGGTTATGGAGATGAATTTTAGGGTATATGCATATCCAGTGTGTATATTACATAGTGAGTTTGTACAACTATTGTCAACTTCTAAATCTAGTTTTGGTGCAATATTGAAAATGTAAACTTGAATACTTCTATAGACTTCCATTTTTACAAAAAAAACCTAATGTTTGGAATTTATAAAGTTCATATTTATGCTTTAAGTGTTTTATCCATGGGTTTTTTTAATTTCCATGTCATTAAAATATGAGTACTTGCTACCTCTTCATCCTTAGTGTCATGAATATGATGATATGTAGGAGGAAAATACACATATAAAGACATAGTATACTTTAGAGAATACTCATTTTGGACCAATTATGGCATTGTAGATGAAGATTATTTCTTTAACATTGAAAACATAAAAACATTGGAGGGGACATGGTATTCCTTGTGGATTTGGTTTATATAGGTTTGGTTTGAAGAATTGTATCAATAATTATTACATTTTTTATAACTACAGACTCCCTATCCTATCAAAAAATATTCTTGTCAATTAGATTGAGATACATGCCTACTTCTAGAGAGAACCAATAACGAATTTCTATCAGGATGATAGAATCGTAGTGACTATTTATGCATCCCTTTAGATTTTACAATGAATACATTATTGTTTGGTTATGTGTCTTGTTGGGACAATCCATAAAAAATTATCTAAGAAAATCAATAAGTCTGCAACACAAATTGCACTATGGCAGGGCATTCAAATGAATAAAATTGTAACCCCCAAGTCTACCAAAGTAGCAATATTGAAATAGGAAACTGACATTTTCAATTTGGAGATTCAGAAGAGAATTTAAAGAGAGAAAAGCACATAGATTTAAAATTACACATAAATAGCCCATAAGTTTTGAGGAATTGATATAATCTTAGATGGGAATTTCTTTGTATAAGAAAATCTTGAGTTCTTTTACATGTATTAAATTCTTGAATAGAGGGTATGAGATATTTGGAAAAATATTTACATTCAAGTCAATGGGCAAAAGTGAGGTGTTTTAGAAAGCCAATTGTAAGAATGTTAAATATATTTTGGTTAGCCTAATTGAGCAAACAATGGGTTTTAATTACGATAGGGAAACCCTTCATCTTTTGTCTTAAATCTCTTAAATTTCAATATAATTCCTTTTTTTAGTAACCTTTGGAAATTTTGAATTTGTAGTACCCTAAACTATTTAAACAAAATAATCACACTAGCTTGTAAAACATATGGGAAGTATGGTTTCATCACAATTTAGAAAAATACCATAGTTGACATAATGATTTAGGAAAGTGAAGGGTTAATGGAAGTTTGATAAAATTGACTATCTATTAGGATATCCCGACACATAGGAAATAGTTAAGAATAAATTAGTCTAGTGTAGAGTTAGGTAAAGTCTATTTCTTTACTATGTAAATTTGTAACTTATAATCCGATGGTCACGATTTGTAGTGATCTGACGGTTATCTCTCTCCTCAATATTAACAACACTTGATCCGTGGCTTAACACCTGATTGGTGCATGTTCTCTATTTAAAGAGCATGGAGGGTCATTTTTTTGGTAACCGTTTATGAGAGAAACATATGTAACTTTTCTTTTTATATTAATAAATTTCCCGAAGTGGCCGCGTTGGCTCAAGCCGTGGACTGTTTCCCTCTTCGAGGGTTTTAACCACGTGAGAATACTAGTGTGCTGATTTGTGATCTGTTTGTGAGCGGTGACCTTTGATTTTTGATCTAAGGAACTTACATTCTAAATTCCTACATGGTATCAGAGCTATTTTGAGGGCCGCATCCATTGTTGATCCAAATCCGAAGTCAGTTTTATTTCATGTGACTGTTGTTTTCTAGATCTAATATCTCTGAACTTTTTTGGGCTTGGAGAATTTCTATGTTGTGTCCGAAACGTCTGTTACAGTGAGGAACACCTTTCATTTCATGTGAAAAGGTTTCTGGTTGCCCAAGTTATGATAGTTTAGATCTGGAGATATAAAGTATCTATTTTGCAGTTATATTTGTTGATAAATCTACTTATTTCAGTTCCCTCTGTTTATTTCGGTTTTTAGGTTTTATTTATTTTCTAGATCTATACAACCTTCTCTGTGTATGCTCTTTTCTCTGCGCTGTGTGTGATATTGACAAATCAGAAACAGTAAAAAATTATTTTTTTTGCTATGTATGCTCTTTCCCCGCGTCTTTGTGCGATCTCGGGAAATCAGAAATAGTGAAAAAATAGATAGTTGTCGGTAAGGTTGACCGAAAATCTAACATTCTGCCGTAAGGCTCGCAATTTGTTTTTTTTGCTCGGTTTTTGTGTTTTTTGTGCAGGAAAAGGCACGCACACGGAAGAGTAAAAAAAAAAAAAAAAAAACCCTTCCTCCTTTCAAACAATTACAATATCCTCTTACTATCTCAGTTTGTGAGAAATTAGTTTATGGCAATAGAGGTCTTGGGTTCAAGTCTCTTTCTCAATCTTCTTTTTTAAAAAGTTTTTTTGTTAAAGGGGCGAGATTTTTTTTAAAAATTCGAACTTCATCATCAAATTTCAAACCGTTCCTGTAACTATTCGGCATCTACAACTCAGTTTTTTCAAAAATGCATAACCTTTTCATCTAGAAGACGTTTTTCGAGTCTTTCTTCTTTAATCAACCTAATTTTTTGAGATCTTTCCATTGGAGCAATTAGTTTCATCTTTTTTCAGCTTCAGTTTTTAAAAAATGGAAAGTGAATGCCCGATTATTCTTAACAACACCAATTATTTCCAATGGCTACCTCACATGGTAGATATACTTAGAAGTAAATGGATTTATAGAATAGCCACAAGGCAAGAAACTAAGCCTTCCGATGATGATAAAGTTGCTAAATGGGAAAATAAACATGATCAAGCACGAGGGTAGATAGGAATGTCCATTGCTCAAGATCTTCGATTTCATATCCTTGACATTAACACCCCTCATGAAGCCCTGGAAAATCTAAATATTGTATTTGGCATTCAAAATCAAATCAGGCCCCACCAGCTTGAAAATGAGTTGCTTACTTTGGACCCCAATAATTTCTCCTCTATTGAAGAATTTTTGTCCAAATTCAAGAGCCTTAGACTTCTTTTAGAAGGTTGTAAGGTCAAAAAGGAAGATGGTAGCCTCATCTATTGCATTCCTACTAAGCTTGGCCCTGCATACTCTGTATTTGTTTCCACTTTCCATTCCACTAGAAAAGCCATCATTTCTTCAGGAACCACCTACAAGAACCCCTCTTTTGATGCCTTTTGTGATTCTTTGGTAAGAGAACAAGAAAAAATCTTACACCTTAGTCTTATCACTTCTGGAAATGCTTCTAAGAAAGTCTCAGCAGCCCAAAAACAATCATATCAAAAGAATCCGAAGAAGCAGTATCCTAAAAAGTATGGTCCAAAACCAAACAAGGGTCCTAAGTAATTCAGCCGCAAACTGAAAAAGAAACTCACCAAAATGATAAGGCAAATAAAAACAAAGGGAAGAAGAAAGATAGACATTGCAACTTTTGTAATCGTGATGGCCATATAAAGTACAAATGTTTTAAGAAGATGGAAGCCTTAGAAGCAAAAATGAAGAAGCACAACATCAATTTGGAGCACTCTTCACCTTCATCTTCAGGAATGGCACTTTCTGCTTGTGGTTGTCAAGCATCAAGATCTAGTTATGCATTAAATGTATCTTCTTCTTCTCATTCTCATGAGTGGCTCATTGATTCTATAGCTTCTTACCACATGGCCAAAAATAAAGCCATGTTTTATTCTTTAAATGATTGTAATACCAAACATATTTATGTTGGTGATGATAGATCTCTTAGTGTTGTAGGATCTGGAACCATTCATCTAGATAATGGCCAGTTTAATGATGTACTATGTGTTCCTACCTTGTCATGCAACCTTCTCTTTTTTTATCAGATAACTCATTCAGGTGAAGGGAAAATAGTAGAATTCTCACCTCATGATGTTGTAATCAAGGACCTCAAAGATCCTAGACATATTTTAGCTACTGGCATTTATGATGATTTCACAAGGTTGTATAAGTTTGACAACTTTGCGTCATCATGTCTTCCCTCTGTTTTTGTTTCTCATAACGATGAAGTGAGCAAAATTTGGCATGAGTGATTTGGTAACTTAAACTATCGCTCTCTTCAAACTCTATGTAAGGAAATTATGGTGACGGGTCTTCCTATGGTATCTTGTCGAGATGGTGTTTGCTCTGGATGTGTACTCGGAAAACATCATTGGGATAATTTTGACAAATGTGCCTCTTGGCACTCTTTAGCCCCTTTGCAGCTTGTGCATAATAATTTATGTGGTCCACTTCCTGTTGTTTCATTCTCTGGTTGCAATTACTTCTTAACTTTCATTGATGATTTTTCCAGACACACTTGGGTATACTACTTAAAACTCAAGAGTGAAGTTTTTAACATGTTCTTGGCCTTCAAGGCCTTTGTTGAGAAACAATTTGGACATCCAATTCTTAAGTTAAGATCAGAAAATGGAGGAGAATATGTTAACAACAAATTTATCAACTTCTGCACTAAGCATGGCATTAAATTGTAACGTACCGTTCCATATAATTAACAACAAAATGGTGTAGCTGAAAGGAAGAATCACACCTTAAAAGAAATGGCTAATTGTATGCTTCAATCTAAAGAACTTAGTCTCAATTTTTGGGCAGAAGCTATTAACTGTGCAAATTACATAGTAAATTGTACTCCTACTAAGGTTTTAAAGAATATAACTCCAGAAGAATCCTAGAGCTCAATCAAACCATATGTAAGTCACTTTCTTATTTTTGGAAGTGATGCTTGGGCCCATATTCCAGATGCAAAACATAAAGCCTTAGAACCTAAGAGTGAAAAATGCATTTTTGTTGGATATTCTTAAGATTCCAAAGGATATATACTTCTTCAACTAAAATCCAAAAATACAATCATTAGAAGAGATGTAAAATTTGATGAAAATATATTGGCCTGCAAGCCTAGTTCGGCAGGTGTGCCACCTTTTAGCTGTAAGCCCGATTCAGCATATGTGCCACCTCTCTCTCTCTCTCTTCTATTTTTAATAGCATTCCTTCTGGTTCAGATGATGAAAACAAGGATGAAAATCCTCCTCCACCTCTTGAAGTCATTCCTTTTACTCCACAGCTTCCAAGATGGGTCCGCTCTACTCGGGATGCAGCAGGTTCTCTTGCAGGTGACCCTACAGATTTATGATGTACACGTTCTTAGTTTGAAAGAGACTCTTCCTTATTGGCTCAAGTTTCAGAAAATCCTGATCTAGAAACCTTTGAAGAAGCTTCCAGTCATCCAGATTGGGATGAAGCTATGAATGAAGAATATTTTTCATTATTGGTGAACGATACTTGGGATCTTGTTCCTCTTCCAAAAGGAAGAACTTGTCAGATGCAGATGGGTTTACAAAACAAAGTTTGGACCAGATGGAAAAGTGGGTAGACATAAAGCTCATCTTGTCGTTAAAGGATTTTCACAAGTTGAAGGCATTGAATATACTAAAACCTTCTCCCCTATTGCCAAAATGAATTATATCTGCCTTGTTCTTTCCCTTATTGCCTCCTTTAAATGGGAATTCCATCAGATGAATGTTAAATCTGCCTTCTTACATGGAGATTTGCATGAAGAAATCTACATGGAACAACCCCCTGGCTTTATCGAAAACAACTCCAGCCTTTTTTGTTGCCTTAGGAAGTCTCTTTGTGGTCTCAAACAAGCTCCTCGGGCTTGGTATGCAAAAATGGATAGATTTCTATTAGATAATGGCTTTTCTAGGTGTCATTCTGACAACACTGTCTACACTAAGAAAGTGGGTAAGTCCTTCACCATCCTTGTTCTTTATGTTGATGATCTTATTCTTACTATTAGTGATCCCAACCATATAAACCATGTGAATTCTAGCCTCAAAAAGAAGTTTGAAATGATAGATTTAGGACACTTGCATTATTTCCTTGGTCTTCAAGTCTTTCAATCCAAAGAAGGTATTGCCCTCTCTCAGTCCAAGTATGCCTGTGATATTCTACACCACTTTCACATGGAAGAATATAAGCCAACCCCTTCTCTCTTTTAGTCTGGAGTCAAGCTTTCAGTCACTTGTACTACCCCTAAAGTTGATGCTACCTTATACCATCAACTTGTTGGTAAAATTTTGTAACACTGTTACCGATGAAATAGGTAACCTCATTGTTACCTACTTTTTGAAGTATCAAGAAAAACACCTGATTTTGAAAAAGTGGCGATGCAGAATCAAGAAAAAAAATTTTGAGCATGTTTTTGGCACTTTAAGTTTTTTTCATTTTGTTTTTGTTTTTTTTAATTAATTAATTTTTTATTTTTTATGTGATGTTTTTTATGTCGATTTTGAATAGTGGTGGTGTATCATCACCAACGTTTTTTTATAGGATTGATTTTGACACTATAGATTTTCTAATGTCTTCTTCTTCCGTGAGATGTTTATTTTTAAGTGCATTTATGTACTTGTGTTTTAAAAATAAAAAAATATTTTTTTTTTAAATAAAAACTTGTAATGATATCTTCACTTTTTCACATAGATAAAAGATGGAAAAAGGGTCAATATTCTAAAGTTTATATTTTCTACATGTTTATGTATTGTTAAATAATTTTTCAATGCACATCAAAAAATTGTCGCTAAAAAACCAATATTTTGAACCATATGACAAAAAATTACAATTTTTCAATATAAATACAATGCAAAAAATACACTTTTACAGACTTTTTGTTGGAAAAAACATGTTAAATAAACTAATTTTTTGGGAGAATCTTAACAAAAAACTTAAGAAAATAACATTTTTATTGAATTTTATGTCAAAAAATAATAGCAATCACATGTTTTTTGCAAAAAAAAGGGTTGTTCTCATAAAATATCAAAGTCTAAACATTACAAGTAAAATTGATTAATAGTTCTAAAAAATAAGCTTTGTTTGCAAGCATAACTTAAACATCATCAACAATATCAGCTAATACATCTTCAACATCATCTAGAACAGCATTGATGGCTTCTTCCGCAGCATTTTCTTCTTCATTTTGGTCACTGTTTTCTTCTAATGGATCTTTCATGTCAGCAAATCTTCCAAAGTGTCCCTTTCCAATCATTCCATATAATGGTGGTTGAGGTTCCTTTGCTTTTTTTGCCACACGTGATTCATTAAAATCTCCTTTCCTCAAACCAACTTCTTGCTTTGCATCTGGAAGGAATTTAAGAGCGTTAATTCTTTGTTGAATAAATTTGCATTGAACTGGGTCTTTCTCAATGGCAATGCAATTTCTTCCTTTTAGTAGGCAACATGCTAGTGTTGTACCTAATCATCAAGCACAAAAAAATAAGTAAGAAAATTAGTATGGAAACATAAAAAGTAAAAAAGACAATATTTAAATTTAAATTTGTATAATAAAACTTACCTGAACTTGAGAATAAATCCAAAACCCATTCTCCTTCATTTGAACATAGATCTATAAGATAGTTAATCAATGCTTGTGGTTTTTGATAAATGTTAACTATATCTCCTTTTTCATCTTTATCCTCATATGTTAGTTTTCTTACAACTGCATCATAAACCAATACTTGACTATGACTCTTCCCATCTACTCGATTCATAATAATATGATTATAGCTATCGTCTTTTGTCCAACATTCAACATGGATGAACTCACAATCATTTATAATAGGCTGATCTTCGGAAGAAACAATATTTGACTTTTGCCTGTAACATAACATAGTAAAAGTTCAATTAAATTTTACATGAATAAAAAAATTTAGGAGGAATCAAACATACAATTTCAAAGTCTTACCATGTAAGTTGCATCCTTGAGTTTGCTTTACCCTTGAAGCTTGTTAATAACATTGGAAACTGTGTGTCTGAATGAAATTTCACAAATCGCCAAAGTGGTGATGTTGTCACTTCTTGAAAACCCGTAACCACTTTACTAAAAGCTTGATAAGTATATGGTTCTCTATCATATTCAATGTATGGGAAATTGAAACCATGAGGAATATCTGCAATAACTATGCCATATTCCCTTTTAGGTATTAGTGATGCAATGTCTTCATAGTCACCTTGTATTATTTGATATTGGACACTGTCGAGCCCATTCCAAATGTAATGATTAAGAGTAGGATCAAGTTCAACATTCATAAGACGCTTCCTTCTCATGCTCTCCATCTTAATTTTTTCAATAAAGATTTTGAAAGTATCTGGTACTCCACTTCCATCCTTCTTCAACATCTTTAATGACATATATATAAGTAATAAAATAAAAATAGTTTAAATATGAATAAAATGAATTTATAAATCAACATACCATATTGAATGCAATATAAAACTCTTTTAGTGTTGATGTAGAACTTGCTTCTGGGTAGTTGCGTACAACATCATCCCAACTGTCTTCATTCAAAATTTTAACCATGTGTTCTTGTATTTTCATAAAAAAATTCTGACTGAATAAATCAAGTTAAAAGCGTTAATATATTGACATGTATAACAAATTCTACCAACATCATTATGTTTTATTTAAAAGAAAATTATAATGAAAGAAAAATAAGAAATAATTCAAGAAACTTACTTTTGAAATTATGCACACATTTCTTCCATTGATAATTCACCCAACTTCACACGGGCTAATACTGATTTGACTAATTTATCATCCTTCACACCTTGCATTGTTCTCCAAGGTGTAATAGTCATATCCTCTGGAAGCTGCTTCATTTCAAGACCCCCCTTACTGTTGGTACATATTATGGGTTTACTCTTTTTAACTTTCTGATTTTTTATGGAAATATTCTCCCATCGATCAAAAATGTCATCAATCAAATCCCATACCTCCCCAATTCTAAATGCCAACTGAAAAATGTTATCTGTGCCTCTGAAGAAATTTGTATTCAATTTTCCATCTTTTGCTTTTTTTTCATCAATTTGATAACCTGTTTCCATTAAACATTCCTTTCGAAATGTTACACTAACTTGTGTCTTATCCCCACCACATTTTTCTATGAATTCATTATGAATAAATCTGACCCTTTGGATGAAAGTCATTTTCATTATGTACTCATTATCTGCATTATGATCCCATGCCAATAACTTTGATTCCATTTCTGTTAAGCCAGCGTAAATGATGCATTTCACTGTTTGAAAAAGATAGTTATTGGGATATTCTGCAATCAATTGTCTCTTAGCCTCTATTGAATGGTTCCCTCCAATTACATAATATTTATAGTCAAAACATTTTGTCTTGTCAAATGCTTGTTTGTTGGGAACCTGACATGGATCGACAAGAACCACATAATCCACCACATGCGCATATGGATTGAACCTGAACAATGTTTTCAGATTATGTACATGTAGGTGATGAGCCTTTCTAATTTGATATTGAGATTGTCCTTCATCTGGGCCATAAAATTGGTTAACATTAAGCTCAAATGTTTGGCCACCAAGAATTAATTTATTCTTCCTCAACTCTTATCGAATAGCATTTTGTTTTGTTTTAATAATGCCATCCTCTAACTCAGCACCTGGTGTTATGATTTCTCTGCTTCCGTGAGAGCTTTCAATTTGTTCTTCACTGTTGCTCACGACCTTTACAAGTTCACCAATATTTGATTTCCTAGTCTTATTGGATAACATATCAGTTTTTTTATAAACAAGCTCTCCTTCATGAGGTAAAAGAGAGACATCTTTGGCAATTTTTCTTTTTGGTGTCTGATCTGTTTTCTCCTTTTGCACAACAGTTCTAATCTCCTCCTCACTAATTCTATCATAATTTTATGTTTCATGCTTGACACCTTCAAAAGAAACATGTTTAATTTTACTAGATTGACCCACCTTAGTGACTCTTGGTTGATCCCCTCTTTGTACTGTTGCAGTGTCACGAGCTATTTCTCTTTGCTTCAATCTCCTTTCCTCTGCTTTGTCTTTGTGGAAAGTGTTGATCACATCCATAACATTTGGCACCAACATATAAATACCTTCAAACATGTTTGAAAGACTCGGAACAAAATCCTATGAAACAAAATAAAACATGTCAATAATCAATAATTTATAAAAAATTGAATCATCCTTACAATAATGCATAGAGGAAATAAAAATAAGCATACTTACAATGTTATTTGCAATGTTGCTTGATATTTCTTTAGAAAATTTTGAAGATATTTCATCTGTGTCATACTTGACGATTGATAGACGATATCTAACCTTCTCACGTTTCTGAGCCTTCCTTGCAAGAACATAAATAGTGTTTGTATTTGGGACCATACATATGTCTCATACTCTGCCCATCACATCATATGGCTCATTTAAGTCAATCATACCACAAATCAGATAGATGTGTATATCAGCCTCCATTTCACTGTCTTCAAGATACCATGAGAAATCGGTTTTATCTATTTCCTCGGCGTTCTTCCAATCAGAAATAAGCTTTAATGAACCTGGTGCCCCACTTGCTTGACTTTTATTAGTGTGTGCAACAATATCTTTATTGCGTCCAACACTGTCCATAGTGCATCCAGCTGCAACTTTAGATTTGGAAGTTGTATCCATAGTGCGTCGAGCTGCAGCTGTAGATTTGGGAGCTGCTGCCGTAGATTTGGGAGTTGCTGCCCTAGGTGCAAAAACATTCACAGAAATCTTTTTTGATGTCATTTTCCTGATATATATATATATATATATATATATATATATATATATATATATATATATGTTAATGGAAAAATAATGCGGATAAAATAAATTTAATAAACAAAATTTATTTCTAAAACTAAAAAACTTATAATCTTTTAATATATTTTAAAATTTTAAAATTTAATTTTACATTACATAGCAATTGAATAAAAATAAACAAAATAAAATAAAATAAAATTTTATTTTACTTTACATAGCAATTAAATAAAAAATTATAAACTTAAAATTATAAAAAATTAATATAAAAGTTTATAAATTTATATAATCTTTTAATATATTTGAAAATTACAAATTTCTATTTCACATTACATAGTAATTAAATAAAAATAAACAAAATAAAATAAAAACAATTAAACAAAATAAAAGAAAAAATTATTTTTTTATAATGTTATTTTAATACTTAAATTAAAAAAAAAAAATTAAAAAGAAATTTAAATATTTAAATGTTAAAAACAAATGTTATAATATTATATTTTTATTTTTATTTTTTTAATTATATTGTTATATAGTTTTTTTTTTTTTTTTTTAAATTTATTGTATTGTTAAATTTAAAACAAATGCTTATGTTTTTATTATATTGTTTTTTTCTTTAATTATATAATGTTTAAAAACAAAACATAATTGTTATTTAATAATTTTTTAAAAAAAAATTATATTTGTTATATTGTAATATTTTTAACAATATATAACAATGTTTTTATTATATTATATAACAATATTTTTATTATTTTTATATATAACAATGTTCTTATTAATTTTTTTTATTGTTTTATTAAAACAAATTAAAAATTTAAAAATAAAAAAAACAAAATTTAAAAAACAAAATAAAAAAAATATTAAAAAAACAAAAATTGAAAATTGTTTTATTAAAACAAATTAAAAATAAAAAAATAAAAAAATAAAATAAAAAAAAAAGTTGAAAAAAAAAATTAAAACAAAAATGTGGCCGTAGACACAGATCGTGCCTGTGGGGCGCCCGAGGCCGGCAGGCGGCGCCACGAGGGCTGCCCAGCCGGCCCCAGTGCCCCTACCCAGCAGGGGCACTTGGGCCGGCTGGGCAGCCCCCGTGGCGCCGCCGGCCGGCCTCCAGCGCCCCGCGGGCGCGGCCTTGAGCAAGACCGTACCCCCGGAGCGTTGAAGGCCGGCGGGTGGCGCCACGGGCGCTGCCCAGTCGGCCTTAAGGCCCCCACTAGGCAGGGGGGCCAATTCTAGTAGACAGCGCTCGCGGGGCGGCGCCATAGGGGCTGCCCAGCCGACCCCAGGGCCCCCGCTGGGCTGGGGGGCCAATTGTGGCAGACAGCGCCCGCGAGGCGATGGACGCTGGTGGGCGGTGCCATAGGGGCAACGTAGCTGGCCCTAGGGCCCCCATTGGGTGAGGGGGCTGATTGCGGCAGATAGTGCCCGCAGGGCGCCAGAGGCTGGCGGGCGGTGCCATGGGGGCTGCCCATTGGCACAATCTGCATCTATGGCTAATGCATATTTATTTTATTTTATTTTATCTTTTTTAAATTTTTATTTATTTATTTATTTTTAAAAATTTTAATTTTTTTTTTTTTTTAAATTTTGTTTTTTAAATTATTATTTTTTTTAATTTTTTTTTTATATAACATAATTAATAAATAATTATTAAAACATTATTTAATAAAAAAAATTGTTAAAAATATCAAAATATAACAAATATATTAAAAAAAAAACAATTTATTAAATAACAATTACATTTTGTTTTTAAACATTATATTATTAAAAGAAAAAAACAATACAATATAATAAATTAAAAAAAAAACATTTGTTTTAATATAAAAATACAATAAATTAAAAAAAAAAAACTATATAACAATGCAAGAAAATAATTGAAGATTTAAAATTAAAAAGAATAAAACTAAGATTTAAAATTAAAAAAAAAAAAAAAAAAATAGAATATAAAATCAAAAAATTCTCAAAAAAAAAAAAACATTTTAAATAATGAAACCACTGATATATTTATGATTAAAAAAAAAACAAATAAAAAATGTTATAATATTACTATTTTTTTTTTATGTGTATGGTCGTTTTATGGATTTTTTTGTCTAGATGAACCTATAAGTCTTAAAAAAGAAAAAAATTCTAAATTTTTGTCCTTAAAACCCTAAAAAATTTAGTTCTTTTTGCATTTTCTTCACTAAAAAAATATAAAAAAATTATGGTTTTTGAACCTAAAAACCTTAAAAAATTAGTTTTTGGACACAAAAAACTATAGAAAAATAGATTTTCCCCAAAATCGTCTTTAAATTGACAGAATAGAAGAAAAACTAACCTTTGAAATGCAAAAAACTGCTGTCACCAATGCCAACACAACGCCTCCACAAAATTACGAATAGCAACACAACGCCTCCACAAAATTACGAATAGCAACACAACGCCTCCAATGCCAATGCCAATGCAATGCCTTCAGGAAGTTATCAATGTCAATGCAACACCTCCACAAAATTACCAATAGCAACACAACGCCTCCAATGCCAATGCAATGCCTCCACGAAGTTACCAATGCCAACGCAACACCTCCAGAAATTTTCTCTAACAAATACCAGAAAACTTGATGTGATGTGATGAATAGAAACAATCATTCTTATTATATAGTGAATATTGTCTGATTGGTTTACTGTTTAACGAATGTGGGATTAAAATTTCAAATTTAAAATATTTACATTTAGTTTATTATAGTTCATATTATAGTTAAAATACTTAATATTTGCATGTAGTTATCATAGTTAATATTTTATTTAATATTTACATGTACTGAATGTTGAATAATTCAAATATAATCTCATATTAAAAATTAAAATATGAAATACTTACATGTAGTTAATTATAGTTAATATTATAGATAAAATAGTTAATATTTGCATTTAGTTATCATAGTTAATATTTACATGTAATCAATATTTAAAATCATGGGATTAAATTTTAAAATCTAAAATATTTACATGTAGTTAATTATAGTTAATATTATAGTTTAAATAGTTAATATTTACATGTTGTTATTTTTGTAAATATTTACATGTAGTCAATCTTAAACCATTCAAATAAGAAGATTATTTTAGTTTCGAAGGCATGCATGAAAGGAATATTTTGTGGATATTTTGAATAGAAAGTATGGTGAAATATTTGAAGACCAACAGTTTATTAATAAATTTTGAAATATATTTTAGATGAATATAACGTAAGTTTAAAATTTAAAATTTAAAATATTTACAAGTAGTCATTATAGTTAAGATAGTTAATATTTGCATGTAGGTATTATAGTAATATTATAGTTAATACTTACATCTAGTCAATGTTAAATCATTGAAATAAAAACATTATTTTAGTTTGGAAGGCATCCATGATAGAAATATTTTGTGGATATTTTGAATATAAATATTGGTAAAATATTTCAACATAAACAGTTTATTAAAAAAAATGTTAAATACATTTTTTGACTAATATTTGTACCAAATATTTGAAATGAAAATTTTGGAGGGAGAGTTTTTCGCGAAATTTTTTGGGGGGAAATTTTGGAGGGAAATGTTTTCGCGAAATTTTTTGGAGGGAAAATTTGGAGGGAAATTTTCAGTCTTTAAGCTATATATTGTAAGTGGGAGAGGAATTTGTATCATTCAACCTATTCTTGTTGAAAGGCATGGTTTCTTCTGATAGCGAAGTTTTTCTTTGTACAACATCAACATCTTCGTCACGCAACAACTCTATTCAGTGTGATGAATATAACGAGAGTTCGTTCACCATGAATAGAGAGTCAAAAAATCGACTTGGTCGTAATCCTAAAGATGATGAGAACAAAATTGATCAGGCACAGCAAAATGAAATTTTTGTAAATCGAGCACTAGTTATACCACTTACTCTTAATCCTAAGGATTATGAAAGCAACAGTGATGAAGGGCATGATGAAGAATTTCCAGAGTCAAAAGTTTCACTTCGTCCTAATCCCAAGGATTATGAGGACACCATTGATGAAGAGGGAGATGAAGAATATCCACTTCAGCTTAATCCTAAGGATTATGCGAGAACAACAAATGAAAAGGGGAATGAAGAATCTGTAGAGTCAAAATATCCACTCTGTCCTAATCCTGAGGAGTATGCCAGCACCACTGATGAAAAGGGGGATGTAAAATTTCCAGAGTCAAAATATCAAATTCGTCCTAATCGTAAGGATTATGTGAGCACCACTGATGAAGAGGGGAATGATAATGTTTCAGAGTCAAAACATCCACTTCGTCCCAATCCTAAGGATTATGCCAACACCACTGATGAAGAGGGAAATGAAAAATTTACAGCGTCAAAATATCCACTCCGTCCTAATCCTAAGGATTATGCAAGCACCATTGATGAAGAGGGGGATGAAAAAATTCCAGAGTCAAAATTTCCACTTCGTCTTAATCCTAAGGATTATGTCAGCACCACAGATGAAGAGGGGAATGAAGAATTTGCAAAGTCAAAATATGCACTTCATCCTAATCCTAAGGATTATGTCAGCACCACTGAGGAAGAGGGGAATGAAGAATTTGCAGCGTCAAAATATCCACTTCATCCTAATCCTAAGGATTATGCCAGCACCACTGATGAAGACGGGGATGAATTTTCAAAGCTAAAATTTTCACTTCATCCTAATCATAACAATTATAATTTAACCACTGATGAAGGGGGGGGATGAAGAATTTCCAATAAATATAGATTCAAGACATTCACTTATTCCTAATCCTAAGGATTATGAGAGCTTCAGTGAGGAAGGGGAGGGGCAGGATGAAGAAATTCTAGTGAATACAAATTCAAAGCTTCCACTTATGCCTAATCCCAAGGATTATGAGAGCACCACTGAGGAAGAGGAGGATGAAGAGTTTCTTGCAAATAATAATTTTAGAGGCACAGATCTAAATATTGCATTTTCTCCAAGTGACCATTTCAAAGACACTCATGGTGATGAAGAATTGAATCCTCCCAGGGAAGAATTTGAAAGCATGGGTCAAGATGGTGAAGAATTTATTTTGAGTCGGGGTTACAAAAGTGCCGATGATTCTTGTGAAATGTTTTCTTCAACTGATGATGGTAAAGAAAATTTTCCAGGCAATGATGTTGATGAATTTCTTAACTATGTTGAGGATGATGATAGTGGGGATAATATTCTTCCTAATGGTGATGAAACTACTTTTACAAAGGATGATGGAATGATGAAGCTGTTGCAAGCAAATATTGCAACTAGGAGTAGGAGTAGACCTTTTCATATCAATCCAAAGCATTCCAGTTATACAAGGGCGAGGACAAAATATCTCATGACAAGAAGTTCTGTCGTTCATTTGATTTCAAGTGAATGTTGTCGAAGGGATTGCTTGAAAATATGGATTTCAACTTTGTTTTGGAGAAAAGGAAAACATATATGTCAATGAATAAAAGCATGCAAAATTCATATTTAGTGGGTTGCATGCAATCTACACTAGCAGGTTATCATTATCATATTGGGAATGTATTGCTTTGCAGAAAGGCATTCAAAATGTTACATTCAATTGGTAATTGTCGTTTGTCAAGAATCCAGGATAGATTGGAAAGGGATCCCACATATTATTTAGAAGCACGTTATAAATGGGAGGTGGGGCCGTTTGCAAATACTGCTAAGACATGGATGAAAGACTTCTTTTCAAATCATGGAGAGTGTATGCCAAATAAAGACACAATACATATTCTAGATAATTTCTCGAGACGAGAAATATTCATGTTATACAAAGATTATGCAGAAGTTGTTGAAGGAATTGGTAATTTTATTACATATTCTTATTTTACAAGGATATGGAAAATTGAATTCAACAATGTTCATATTCCTAAGAAGACAAGGATGGGGATTTGCAGCACATGTGCTTCTCTTAAAGCAAAAAGAGATAAATGTCAAGGGGCAGAAAGAGGTATGTGTTCAAAACATTGTTTTTAAAATTTGATACTTATCAACTATGAAAATATATTTATTCATATGTTTCTTTTATTTTATGTACAGATTCCATTGTCAAAGAACTTCAAGACCATCGCAATCAGCAAACAAGTGAAAGGAAAAAGTTGTATAAACATCAAAAGAAGTGTTATGATCATCCAAATAAATATCTGGGATTGATAATTGATGGTATGGACAAAAAAAAAACACTTCTTCCACATTTTGTCCGCACGCCAAAAAAATTACAGGAGGAAAATTTCATTCAGTTTCACTTGGTTGGTTGTATGGTATTTAATGAGAAGATGCTTCCAAGAGTTTTCTTCACAACTCCAAATATTCACAATGATGCAAATCTAACCATAAATATAATCCATGATGTGGTTACTCATTGGTCTGGGATTCTTCCTGAAGTTTTGTATTTACAATTAGACAACACAAGTCGTGAGAACAAAAATCAAGTTCTTTTTGGGTATCTAAACATGCTCATTGAATTGGGGATTTTTAAAAAGATAAAGGTTGGTTTCCTTCTTGTTGGGCATACTCATGATCATATTGATCAAATGTTCAGTCGTTTTTCAGTAACATTGAGGAGGAAAGGTGTTGGGAGCCTACCATCATTAATTGAATGTATTAAGAAATCATACATTCCAGAGCCTGTTTTTCATGTGTTGGAAGAAACTATTGACATGCGAAGGTTTATTTTTGGATCGCATGGTGAGGAGAAATGCATTGAACAACTTAACGACATTAGCTTCCAACATCAATTTCGTATCAAAAAAATTGATGGGATAGCACTTATATGGGGCAAGAAGTATTCAACTGTTGAAGAATGGGGACCATCATCAGGTTTAGCATTTTTGAAGTTCATTCCAGAGCGTCCAATATTTTCATCAAAGATATTGTTATTACAGTCAGTTGCTAAACTCCATAATGCACGAAGGCAGAAGAGAGACATAAATTATTCTGAATGTCTAAAGGAAATTAAAAGATGTATTAGAGATACATATGAGTACTTCGATGTTGCTGATTCAGTTTGGTGGGAGTCTTTTTTCAGTAATCAAAGTGATATGATTTCAAGATCAATAAATGGGGATACGCTTTTGAAGACTCCTTTTTTTGGCCTCAAAATATGCCAAATGAACATGAACATCGGGAAACACACAATGTTGAACAACAAAAGCCTCAAGCTATTATTAATTCCCCATAGGTAGAGGAAAGATAAATCTATATTGGTTCTAGAAGATCACGTGCACAACGTGAAGCCATGGAAGACCTTTACAGGGGTTCTGTGCAGGATCTTAAGGAGGGTTGCATGATAGCAGTGTTAGCAGATGAAGATCCACTTGGCTATCCATTCTGGATTTCCAAGGTTATAAAGGTCATTAATTAAAATGAAGAGATTACAGCTATTGATGTACATTGGTATGCCACAAGTACCTACCCTTTCAATGGTGTGTACAAGCCAGAGGTAGTGGAAAAAAAAATTGGCAGAAAGAGAAAAAGAAAGGGCACAAATATAAATCGTCGCCGCACAGATGTCTTAAAATTGGAGGATGTTGACATACTTGTGTATGACTTCAATTTGACAAAGAGAGGAACTCTTTGGTTGTAGACCATAAATATTTTGAAGAAATTGCTACTAGAACAATTACTGTTGAGATGGGACTCTGCAGAATGTACACATAGATCTACAAGACTTTTGAACTCTGAAATGGTGGGCATGCATGTTGACTCATATGGAGCACTAGTTGATGAAAGAGAAGAATATGGATCATCTTCATCTGCATCGAGCCATTCATCTGAAGATGTAGGTTATGATGGTGTGCCAGAACCTATGGTTGATTTTGAATAACTATCTAAGACACTTTTATGTAATTGATGTTTGCATGGTAACTTGAAATAAAAATTTTGACTTCCATCTCATTTTTCATGAAGTTATGAGGCATTTATATGTTTGTTGGATTGTATGTTTTAATTATGAAGAATTCATCTCTTTAGAATATCGACAATGCAACAATGAATTATAAAAATAATTTATGTTATATTCAATGTACCAATGTTGATATTTTGATTATAAGTAAAATAGAAAATAGAAACTAATGTTGAATTTTTAGATTATGTAGTGATATTACCATGATATTATGTATTGTTACCATTTGGTATAAGATACTTTTAAATTTTTTAATAATTATATGCGTTATTGAAAGGGGACACTTTGTTTTGATGCTTGATTTTTAGGTTTTGGTTGAAATTAGATTTAAATTTGTCTTATGCTAAGATTTGAAAAAAGATAAGTTTTTATCCTTTAAAATTAAAATTACTCTTACTTGTTTCTGTTCAATGATAATTTTTCATTTACTTGTTCATTTTTTAAAATTGTTTAAGTCTTATAATTTCTCCATAATTTCATTGTTCAAGTATGTTGAAAACTTAAGATTGAAAAAATTTAGATTTACAACTTGTCATTAAGGTTTTTATGCGCTACCAAATTTTATCTTTAATGTTATGGTTGACAATAATTACAATTTTGGGGTTGTTTAGAGTCAAGATATTTTATGTTTAACAACATGGATGAAAATTGTTCGAAATGATAAGCCCTTTAGACATGTATTTGTTTATCTTTAACATCATCTATCAAAAATGTTAGAAATTTACGATTTTAAAAAAATGTCCTAATATGTTGTCTTTAATTCCATTGTTACAAGTGTAAAAATTATGACACAATTTTTTTTTTTGTTATTCGAGGATCAACTGGTTTTGTTTTGAGGATGTTTTTTCAATCATTTTTTCAACAAACAATTTTGTTTTTAGCATAATTTTATAAAATGTTGAAATTTGACCTTAAAAAAAAACCAAGTGCGTTCTGGAAGACACACTTTTTGTTTTTGGGGTGTTTTTCATGTTTTTTGAGACTTTTTGGGATAGAGTTCCCATTTTGAGGTCAGGTTACCTATTTCATTGGTAACAGTGTTTTGTATCTAACCCATACCTGTCCTAACATTTTCTTTTTCGTTGGTCTTGTCGCTCAGTTTATGCACCAACCTCATGAAAGTACTGGAAAGAAGCTAAAGGAATACTTCGATATATTCAAGGTATAGTTCAGTTCGGAATTCATTACAGTGCGGGAGCATCTCCATTGTTGATTGGTTTCAATAATTCTGATTGGGTTGGTGACCCTGATGATCAAAATTCTACTACAGGATATGTATTCACTCTTGGTTCAAGACATATTACATGGTCTTGTAAGATAAAAAGTGTCATCTCTCTTTCTTCAGCATAAGCAGAGTATCGTGGTGCAGTTGAAGCCAACAAGGAAGCCATGTGTCTTCGTCAGATCCTGTCTGAATTTGGTCTTCATCAGCAGCATCCAAATACACATTGGTGTGATAATCAAAGTGCCATTCAGCTATGTAAAGATCCAGTTCAACATCATTTTATGAAACACATTGAGCTCCACATACACTTCATCAGAAAGCTCATTCATGATCGTGTTATTAATGTGAAGTATTGTCCAACCAATGATCAAGTAGCTGATATATTTACAAAGGCTCTCATAGAAGTAAAGTTTACCAAACTTCGATCCATGCTTGGAGTTCAGGAAAGTTATCATTAAGGGGAGATAGGCTCTAATGCCTCCTTCCTTCTCCTATTGTGTCACGTTTGTAAATCCTTCAATCCTATCCCAGTTTGTTCTTAAGGGGGGATGTTAGGATATTTTGACACATAGGAAATTGGCTCCTTTTTTGTCACCTTTTTAAATCCTTCAATCCTGTCCCAAGTTGTTCTTAAATGGGGATGTTAGGATATTCCGACACATAGGAAATAGTTAAAAATAACTTAGTCTAGTGTAGAGTTAGGTAAAGTGTGTTTCTTTACTATGTAAATTTGTAACTTATAATATGATGGTCATAATTTGTAGTGATCTGACGGTTATCTCTCTCCTCAGTATTAACAACACTTGATCCATGGCTTAACACCTGATTGGTCCATGTTCTCTATTTAAAGAGCATGGAGGGTCATTTGTTCGGTAACAGTTTATGAGAGAAGCATATGTAACTTTTATTTTTATATTAATAAATTGCCTGAAGTGGCTGCGTTGGCTTAGGCCGTGGACTGTTTCCCTCTTCGAGGGTTTTAACCAAGTGATAATACTGGTGTATTGATTTTTGATCTGTTTGTGAGCGGTGACCTTTGGTTTTTGATCTAAGGAACTTACCCTTTACATTCCTACACTATCTAACTTTATTGGAAAATTTAATTCACGAGCATGTTTATCTTATCAAGCCACGTTGAGCCACCCAAAACCTCATTTTATTTTTGAAATTGAATTGCACAAAAGAGAGAAGAATTTATCATTTAATCTTGAGTGAAAATGTAGTGTTTAGTACTTTTTAGGGGTTGGAATTTTTGTCACTAGAGGCTGGTCCTTCTCAAGGAAAATATGGGCCATTTTGTCATAGAATACCAAGGAACCTACTTGATGGATTGACCACTTAATTTTAGAATCAATTCCTTTATAATTTTTTGAAACTTTATTGCATTATACCTATTTTGTTCTTGGAATTAAAGCAACATGCTAGCAGTTTATTTTATGTCCCAAATTAATAAATACAAGCTATGATACAAATCCTTTGATGTGATTGTTAGGTATATATAAGCTTTGAGAAATTATATGAAACTTAAGATATGTATTATGAATCCATATTTTTTGAAAGAATAATTGTACAAAGTTATAAGTACGTTTAAGGATTTCTAAGTATAATTACATTTAATTTATAATATTTATTATCTTTCTATTTTATGCAGTGAATACCTTTTCATGCTTGAATATGTACTCACCTCAATTATAGATGTCATGAATGAGTTTGAACTATCAGATAAGTTATTTCATGCCCATCATGTTTTATTTTCATATCAATAAATTTTAAATATCTCCAACCCTCTTTACTACCCACGATATTTTTGTGCAAACCTTGATTTCCAATAATTTCCATCCTTTCTTGCACTTGAAGCATTTATTATTTTTTAAACTTATTTTATCTCATATAAAATCAATTTTACATTTCTACAATACGAGATAAAGTTACCCAATAGAAAATAATTAGTATGAACATCTATATGTGGATGCCTATGTCTAAAAAATATTACTCCAACATATAACTTTATCTTGCAAACATCAAAATATGGCATTTGAAGGATTGAGGGTTGGGCTACTACTAAAGTGATATGAGGTAGCTAGTTTAGAAGTTATTTTAAGGTGATCCCTTTTGGCCTAAGGTCCATTTTGAGGCATATAGCGGGGAGGTTATTTAGCCTCTATAGGATGTCTTAGCATAGTTACCTAACTAAGAACAACATCTAAATTGTTGCTATTGTTGGGGATGGAGTTACACAATTTATTTCCTTGAGAGATGACCATGACTAAGATTTTATTATTGTTAATTAACAAGAGTATAAAAATAAGCTATTTGGTTCTTTTGAATAATATCTTAAAAGTGGGATGGGGAGAGGGGTGGTTAGTTCAGTTGATAACTCCCCTTTGTTGTTGACTTCACTAGGAAACAAAGTTTCTTGTTTGAAGAAAGAAAGGACTATACCATGTCACATATGAACAATTAATATATGCAAGAACTTTTATAAACTAAATTATATAAGCTTTGAGAAATTATATGAAACTTAAGATATGTATTATGAATCCATATTTTTTGAAAGAATAATTGTACAAAGTTATAAGTACGTTTAAGGATTTCTAAGTATAATTACATGTAATTTATAATATTTATTATCTTTCTATTTTATGCAGTGAATACCTTTTCATGCTTGAATATGTACTCACCTCAATTATAGATGTCATGAATGAGTTTGAACTATCAGATAAGTTATTTCATGCCCATCATGTTTTATTTTCATATCAATAAATTTTAAATATCTCCAACCCTCTTTACTACCCACGATATTTTTGTGCAAACCTTGATTTCCAATAATTTCCATCCTTTCTTGCACTTGAAGCATTTATTATTTTTTAAACTTATTTTATCTCATATAAAATCAATTTTACATTTCTACAATACGAGATAAAGTTACCCAATAGAAAAGAATTAGTATGAACATCTATATGTGGATGCCTATGTCTAAAAAATATTACTCCAACATATAACTTTATCTTGCAAACATCAAAATATGGCATTTGAAGGATTGAGGGTTGGGCTACTACTAAAGTGATATGAGGTAGCTAGTTTAGAAGTTATTTTAAGGTGATCCCTTTTGGCCTAAGGTACATTTTGAGGCATATAGTGGGGAGGTTATTTAGCCTCTATAGGATGTCTTAGCATAGTTACCTAACTAAGAACAACATCTAAATTGTTGCTATTGTTGGGGATGGAGTTACACAATTTATTTCCTTGAGAGATGACCATGACTAAGATTTTATTATTGTTAATTAACAAGAGTATAACAATAAGCTATTTGGTTCTTTTGAATAATATCTTAAAAGTGGGATGGGGAGAGGGGTGGTTAGTTCAGTTGATAACTCCCCTTTGTTGTTGACTTCACTAGGAAACAAAGTTTCTTGTTTGAAGAAAGAAAGGACTATACCATGTCACATATGAACAATTAATATATGCAAGAACTTTTATAAACTAAATTAGCATTTCTACTTAGTACTCTATTGTCATTCAATAATATCTAAAATCAATTTTCCTTTCTATTTTTCGTCCACTGAATGTTAGGATGAGTATTTTGTTTTCATTATGTGTTATAAAAGTGAGGGTCCCTTCTTGGGATGCTTGGTTGGCTATGTTTTCTTCATTATTATACACTAGAATATAGGATTGACTATGCTCATTATGATACACTTGAATTCCTACAAAGAAAGAAGAATATATATCAATTCCACTAGGGGTTAGTGAACCATTTGAGTGTCTTTTTTAGGATCCCAACTCATGGGTTATATATATACAGAAGACACTCATACTTCCATAAAAACTCCATTATATGCTTGCAAAAAATGTAAATACATTCCTATATTCAATGGAGATGTTGGGGTTACAATAAAAGAACATATTGCAACATTTCAGTACTGTTATAGCATCATTTATTACCTCTATATACTTGATGACTCATGCATTGGCCTTGGGTAGCCCTTCCATTTAGATTTCGTCATATTCCTCAAAAAACAATATTTTAAAATCCATACGCGACTCTTCCCAGTTTTTTCCGTGCGCACACATGGGTCCATCCATAGCTGACCCACATATGCTATTTAAAATATTAGAAAAATATATAAATCCCTATTAAGGAGGTGGGGTTAACAAATTTTTCCTATAACTTAACTACCCCAACCCGTGGCCTAACTGTTCCCCAACTAAAAAAACTAATTTGAGGAAGTATAAATACACCTCAAGGGAATGGCCTAAGGGAGGATAGAGATAATATTATTGATATTATAGGCTGTTATAGACCTGATCAAGTCTGATATTTCCCCTGTGACTCCTGCACTTCCCAGGTCCAAGAAACTCTTGTTTCCTTTTGATGATCACCCTCATTCTATGTGACATACTTTGTGCAACATTTATGGAAGAATCTTTGTGAGGCTAGGGATGGACAAATCCAGAAGACGGTTTTTCTCAAGGTTGTGGCAGATCTCAGGTGATTTTTCCACTATTTTCTTTACATGTTATCAATAAAAGAAGTACCATCATGTTCCTAATGTTCATGTGTTATGTGTCTCTTATACATGCTTAATAATCTTGAATATTTTATTTCATGTTATCTTTATGACATTATATATGCTAATATGATAACATCTAGGACATATATACTGTACAACTAATTTTTTTTCTTGTTCCTGTCTGATTTGCAGGTTCTAAAGAACAAGGAGTAGCAGCTGGTTTTCACCCTACGAGAAAGACCTCAAACAAAGGATAAACGGGTAAGGTTCACAATCCTAATTTTCTAGTTTAAATCATAAAAAGTCGTAATTAGAGTCCTTCTTGTGATGACATGTCATCCTCTCTATTAGGTCCCTCAACCCAAGGCCTTAGGGTAGCTTTTCCTGTAACAGAACTGGAAACTCCACTGGGGATTACATTCGTGTAATTCCTAGTTTGGGTTGTTTTATCTGTCTTGTGGGTTCCTAAACATTTTAATCACTTTTGCAGACTAATAGGTCTTTTTCCCAACCAGGTAGAAGTCCCGATCTTCTGATCGGGCCTGGGTTTTTCTTTTTTCCTTTCCTTATTTCATTTTCTATATGCTATGTAGTTGCGTATGCCCTCTTTTTTCTCCAAAATAACCCGTGTATACACGTGTTTCTTTAGTTACAGTTGCGTATACACGTATGTTGCACACAACGAACCTGCGTATGCCTAGTAAATTTTGAAAATATAAATTTTGAAGCCCTGTAAGTCTTTCATGTCTGTGAATGGCCACTCCTATGGAACCTATTAGGTGTCTAGACTATGATTCTTGTGGTTGTGTCAGTTCCTCCCTTTTTCTTGTGAAGACCTAGTCATTTTATGGTTTTTCTTGTTTTGTGAAGTCTCAATTGTGGCTATAGTAGCAAGACCTTTTCCTGGACTTATTGACTATTTTAACCATTCAGAATAGTGAGCCTTTGATTTTTTTCTCATGTTTTCCTTATGCATTGCTTCGCTTTTGGTTTTTTCCTCTTTGAATTCTTTGGTTTTCTTGTTTTCTTGGGACTAGCCTTCTAGTGAATCTTGAAGTGACCTTTTCTTGGTTTCTTGAGTTTTTGTTTGTTGGAAGTGTATGCTAATGTCTTGAATCAGTTTCTTGGGTCTATTGTTTTGTATTTCTTATTTTAGGTCTTGCTACAAAAGTAGCATAGTTGGCTTGTGCAATTTGAAGTCTCCTTGTGGCTCATTTTGTAATATTCCTAAATTAGCACACAACTAACTAGAATATTAAATTTTGATTTTGCACTTCGATAAAGGAATAAGAGGTTATGGAGACCCATAAATCTCCTTAGTAGGAATAAAAGACACTCCTAGTGTGAATGGAGGTCATCTAAAAGATGGATTGAAGACCCTTAAGTGTGAAAAGGGGATGAAGCATGTTGAATAGGTCAAATTTGACCAAATCCAACAACATTGTTGTGGAGGAGCAACATTAATGGTGGGACAACGCAGTTTTAGAGGGATATTGATTGCATGATGGTGGAAACCCTAATGAGTGGGACCCAAGGTGAGAAGGCTCAAATTTTTTATAAGGAAGAGGATGGCAGACATATGGGGTATGTTATGATCTGTTATGTTTTAGATTATATGGTATGTTTAGACATATATCTTTCTCTAGCACTGGGTGTTCCTGATCAGGAATCCCACCTCTTCCATTGAGAAGCTCTAGGGAGAGTTTGTAATACATTTTCCACTATCAGGCTTAAGGCCAAGCTTTTTCTTTCACCTACAACGCATATCCTATTGAGGGTTTGGTTGTTTTCGCAGGTTGTAGCAAGTGGTGATTAGATCTCTAGATATAGGCCATTTCATTGCTTATTTTCATTGGAGGAGGCTTCCTTTCCATTTGGAGGACAATATTGAAGGCCATTGTGCTTATTTTCAGATCTTTGGCATGATGCCAAGCTATCACATCCAATGACACCATAGTTTCAGCTGGGAATTGCGTTATTTTGGAGGGCAGTTTCAGAGGAGGATATATTGGATCTTTTAGAGTGTTTTCCTGTAGGTGAAGGGTTCAGCCTTTCATTGGAGGATATCTTTGGAGGAGATCTACATCAAATCCATATTACTTCAGCCCTCTATTTTATGAGCTTCATTTTGCAGTGACTCTTCAATCCTAGGGCTGTAGATCACTTTTTGTATTTGGGTGTATTTCTGGAAACCCTTCCCTGGTTCTTTTGGAAAGGTGTCTAGGAGGTTAGATATTCACTCCTAGCATTATTTGAGCTATATAACATCATATATACATTGATCCATATTTATGCATAAATTCATGCCCTAAAACTATGTTGTCTTAGCTTAGGGCATTAATATGGCAGCTATTTCTCATGTGATGGCATATTTTTCTTGTAGAGGCCCTTTTTGTATTGCTTGAGTGACTTGATCCTCAAGAACTTGTGCCTATTATTTGTTGATATGTTTAATAAGATGGATGTAAATTTGTCTCATATCATGGTGTGTTGATTTATTCACCATTCCTTCCATTATTGTGTTCATATATTGTTACTTCCCCATTTTGGAATATTACAGTGGTATCAGAGCATAATATTAGCTCAGCCTGTGGATCTCAGCCATTATGCTATCAGAAGAATAAGAAGAAGAAGAAAAGATATCATAATAGTGGAAAGAATGATATTTATTTCATCTCTTTTCAGATCTAAGAAGGACCTCACCAAGGAGGTGAAGCAAAGGAAAATGGAGAAAAGGAGTGAAACCCCACTAGGATTTCATGATGAGGAAGGTCCATGTACTTCCTATCAGCAAAAATAAGAACCGGTATTTCATAGAGCTCCAAAGAAACATGTTATGCCCTTTTCTTTTGAAGAAGAGAAAATAGGCATGGAGATGAAGGAAGCTTAGATCATGAGATTATAAGTGAGTATCTTGTAGAATATAAGTCTCAACCTAGAGCTTTCAAGGAGAATCTAACTCTCGCACAGTTCATCCAAATCAAAGAAGAAAGGAGACCTTGCAGCCATATAAGAATAAAGGGCAATAGATTTTTCTTATCTACCTTTGATGGGTCATACTCATGCACAACAAGAGCTGGGGAATGAGGTTTGATGCATTTTTTTGCTACATCTAGTAGTAGAAGAAGAAGTTGTTGAGATTGCAGCGTTTCACCTAGAGGGTGAAGCAAATATTTGGTGGTTAAACCATTTGAGTCATGCAAAAGTGACTGCATATGCAGATTTTACTCAAAGGTTCATCAAAAAGTTTGACAAGAAGAAATCAGAGGGGAAGAGGCCTTTACCACCACTTGTTATAGGAGCACTTGCATCAGGAGAAAGAACACTTGCACCTTTGTAAAGTGGTATTGATCTCTTGACAGTTAGAGTCCCATGCACTATTCTGGAGATGCATGAGGAGGAGGATACTTGTACCAGTGTTGATGCAACCATAGAAGAGCAGCCATCATCATCAGTAGTTGGGGAAGCCATCACACCGGAAGGATGAACCCTTGTAGCAATACAAGATGTTCCCAATCTTTACCAAGGTATGCACATATTTCCATTTTCTGTTACTTAAGGACATCATATGGAGTATTGTGGGAATGTACCATTTCATGACCTAGGGTCAAAGTACATTGTTGATTTAGAGCAGCAGACTATCACTGTGTTGAGCAGCCTTGATTTTTTCAAGGAATAGATAGACAGTCATCCTAGTGTATCATTTTTAAGCTGAACACAACTCTTGGGGTTAGAGTGTAGATTCTTGGAGGATGGGATGAGTATTTTCCTGAACCTTGAAATACAGAAATATGTGTTCAACATTGGGCATGATCGTGAGACAACATTTGCACCATTATGGAGATCAAAAACGTTGTCATTGAGCAGTAGTGATGAGTTGGGGGCCCAACCATTATTGAAGCATTCCAATGACCTTTCTACATGTATAGCAGAGGATAGGTAGATGATTGATGGAGGGCATCTCATGAGGGATGACATCTTCCACTATTATAATGGGTACTTCTTGATGAGAACTTTACATCTTGATGAGAAGTTTCTGCCTACAACCTATTTGGATCCTTATGGATTCAACTTGGTCATTGATGAGTGGTCTTCATTCGGAGATCTCCAGGAGGTTGCATTTCAACATCCCATGAGATGCAAAGATAGAAATCTAATTTGGGAGGATGTTGTTCTCCATTGGAGAAATACCAACTTTGGGCATGATGATAAAAACTCACCATTAGTTGTATGGGTGATGTTGATGAGAAAGAGACTAGGAAGCCACTTTCATATCTATGACACAGGGCAACAAGAGTCAAGGCTGTGTTGGCTACTCTTGAAAGAGTTTTGCCATAATATGACACATTATATTTCAGAGAGTATGTTTGTGGATGGGACTTGGCATGGCACTTGCATCATATGGCAGAAATTAGTTTTCGTGAATTGTGTTGATATGACATTCTTCATGTCAATCATCATGTTTTCACCTCATGATTTGTATGATGGAGTTGTGAGGAGGAAACAAGAGTTGTTGTTGCTTTGGAAACTCTTCGGAGAGTATGGGATAATTTTCTCCCATGATTTTCATGATGTTGTAGGAGGAGGTGATGGCACTATCATGGTGCAAAGGGGCTACTCCTTAGCCTTGGAGGATTAGAAGGTACTTCCACTTTGGAAGGAATCTCCCATATATAGCAGCATTATGATTGATGGCTTTAACATGTGGTATGTCAAAGAATGGAGCTATGATATGATAGGAGCCTTATTACAAAGGCCAAAATTTTTTTCATTTGGGAGCTTGGGTTTGTTGATGGGGTGTTCCCTTGATTACTTCACATATGATGCACTTGATAAACAAGTATGAGATGAGAGTGATGGAGTAGTGGATGGAGACATATGTTACCATGATATAATATTCTTGACTTGGATTACCAAGTGTAAGGATAATTATTTGTAGGCAACACATGGTCCATTGTGTAATATTCCTATTTAGGAAAATCAACAATATAGGCACCAAAAACACATTTTTCAGAAAACTATGCTATAAAAAAGAAGAACAGCCAATGGATACATTATTTTATACATTATAGCAACCAAATGTATAAGGATATTATAAAAAAATCATTATAGCTTAGTTAAATAGGCCTCCCAAGCCCAGAACAATTCAAAAACACTGCAACCCCATGACTACTGCAACACAAAAATTATGAAGCAAGTAATAATGAAATTTAATGAGGGTTTATGCTACAAAAATAGAGAAACAAATGGATCTAGTGATATATTACTCAAGGGAGCTAAAAAACTGAGATCTAGTCTCTTTTACACAATTCCAAGATAACCTAGCAAATGTTTCTTGATAGGCATGAGATAAAAAAAGTATATACTTCATATCTGTGGCTGAATCATGATGTATGACTGAAGCTATACATAAATAGGACTAAAAAGACAAATAAATGGTTGTAGCTCCTCCTTACTAGCTCTCCGTGTGAAAGGTTGATCCTTTCACTAGGAAACTAGCTCACAACTAGGGGTTTTGACCCTTCCACTACAACACCATGAAAAATAACGCAGTTCCTCAAGGAGAATACACTGTGGCTATATGTGACTACTCGGCCCAATGCTGGATGGTGGAAATGAAGCCCAGAATACTCCTCTCAGTTTTCTCCAACAAATCCTCCAAAGAAGAGTGGGGAATTCCCGCATGAGAATACCCTTGTACTAAACAGTGTAGCAAACCTAGATAAATAGCTGAAGCATGCAACAAGTCATAATTAAAACATGAAAAATATTCTGAATGCAACTCATGGCTGCCATCCCTTCCATTATATTATTGGTGAGCTTCCTCACCCTTGGCCCCACTCATTTATGATGTTACTTCCATGCAAAGACTCCTCCTCCAAAATTATGATGTCTCCACTAGCTCCACTCTCTCATTTACAACGCTGTTTGATTTGGTCAACCTTGACTTAGTCTCCATGCATTTTCTCCTTTCACACCCAAGGTGGCTTTATTTTGACTATCTAAACTGATCTTCATTCACACTGGAAGTGATTTATTCCTACTAAAGAGTCTTTAAGGGTATCCTTACCCCTTTATTCATCCAACAAGAAAGAAAACTGAGATTTTAATATTCCAATTAGTTGCAGGCTAATTTAGGAATACTACAATATTTCCCTCCCAAATGTTGCTTGTCCTCAAGCAACTGCAAGGGTATCCAATGGACATGTCTCCTACCAAATATACAAGTTAGCCTTTGGTAGATAAAACAAATAGATTTCATTATGAAAGAGTGGGAGATATATGGAAAGATTTAAATGCTGTCCATTGGTCTCCTTAAGGCATAAGAGATGGTAAATGTTAGGTGCCTCAATATCAATGAGAAACTCCAATATCCATGCTATCATCCAAACAAAATGAGCCATCCTTGGTAGCTCATTGAAACAATCACCAATCCCCTGCTTTTGAAATGTATAAGGGATGCATGGCTGAAAAGGAGAGATCAAGTTATTCAAATCATGCTGTCTCCCTCTCCATTTATGATAGATGTGGAACTGCTAGTCTTGAGCTACAATAATATGGTCATTAAGAAGCCAAAAGATACTTTGAATCAGATGATCCCACTCTTTGGTTCTAAGAACCTCTCTTTCCCAATCCACCCCACATATAGTGAATAGAGTATCATCATCATATGGGCTCAAAAATAAATATGGACTAAGCATCACATGGCATAATGGATGGTGACAATAGCCCCTTAAGTGATACCAACGTTGTTATTATTCTAGTTGTTTCAAAACATGATATGATAAGTGGCCATACAACCACTTACTTGCTGCCATAAGCTTCTCAAAAGCTTGAAAATAGTAGAGGACATTAGGTGTTGGATGAATATGAACCAAGAAAAACATGTCTTTCCCAAAGCCCTCCATGAAGTGGTTATTCCCATCATTGAACATAGTCCCAATAGGACCGTGAAACCCAAAGAGAGGCTTGCTCTCTTGTGGAGCAATGTGCTACAAATTCATGGTAAAGAAATGCACATACATTGTTAGTTGATAAAAAAGAATCAAAACGCAACCTTTACCATATATTGGAGACAAGTTGGTGAAGAGGTCCATAGATGAACCTTCCCATTTCTCCATCAAAAAGGGAAGTGATTTTAACAACCTTGCAAGGTGGTTGTTCTCCTCTTCATACATCAAACAAGTTACATATATCTTGATATGTTGGTGCACATAATCTTTGAGATCCTCCCAATAGAATCCCTCCATGATGGTGTGATAAGATCTAATGGAATCTATATTTCCTAAAAAGAGTGCCTGATAAGCTACATGTATAATCTCCTTCTTGAGCTTGGAGTCTTTAGTCAAGTAGATCTGATCATGGAAATAGATGACTCCATCAACCACTCTATACCTCCCATCCATCACTTACCCATCAAGAACCTTACATGTGAAGAGGTTCTTGGAATATTCCACCAATAGTTGGGACTCCCAATATGGATCTAGGCTTCCCAACAATGACATGTTGTTGAAATTTGAAATGAAGCACCTGTCATATCATAACTCTCTTCTTTGACATGCTCAATGCTAAAGCCACATGTTGGAGTGTTGTTACTCCAATTTTGTTGCCTCCCTTGTAGTTTATCTTTCCCAAGAAAAGATTGAAGTACATGCAAGTCAACCTCCTCTTGGAAGGCCTCCCCCCCCCAAAAAAACTTCCATAGTTTGGCCAATGCATACAAGAGTGCCAATAGCCTCTTATCATATTTATAAATCTTCCTCATGTTTGGAGGTATCATTTTTTGTTCCAAGGTTATGGAATAACCCATTAACACCTTGCTCATGCTATTATAGATTTCTAGATGATCCCTTTTTAGCGCAAATAGCTGAGTGGGAAATAGCAATGTCCATATCATAAAATTTCTCACCCTCCTTGGAACTCATCAAAGGTTCTCAACACTGTGCTAGCTCCTCCCAAGGCTCCTTCCCTAGCCAAATATGTCAGTGCTGCACTATGTTGAGAGAACTCTTTATTCATCTTCTAATCAGGGGGTCTCCCTGGTGGAATGCCTCCATGTAATGACACATCAAGGCTTAGAGCAGGCTATGTATGTAGGTGGAATTCTTGGTCCTTGCTCTCACTGCGCAAATCAATCTACCTCCTTTGTACATCACATTTCTAAAATTTGTAGGGGTGTGTGCTTCCAATCATATGATGTTGATCATCCTCCCTAACTTCTTCTTTTATCTTCAAGATATCACAATCTATCAATGATGGCACATGATGCTCATGGAGTGTGCTTTGATCTCCATATGCGAGATTCTTTGGAACTTCTTGTGGACATACAAGAAATCCTCTCATTGGAGCAAGTGCTCCATCTCCCTCTTCATGAGGTGCTAGATATGATCCTGATGTGACAACGTTGTTACCTCCAGCATTATTTTCCTCTTCAACATCAATGAGAGTTACCTTATCATCAATAAGGAGATCCTCTTTTGAAAAAGAGATCTCCATGTCCTCTTTTCCATGAGAGTGTTTTCTATGAAGTAGGGATCTTGCCTCTAGCAAGGTATTCTGCAAAATTTTATCCCCCTCAATAGTTTTCTAAAATGGAGTTGGGTTTATATATCCTTCCAACTCATGCAAAGATTTTGTTTGTTTTGGCTTGACTAGCTTCACCAAAAGTGTTTCAGAATTTTTTTCATCAAACCTTTACACTACTCTCCTAGTGAACCTTGCATAAGTAGATGTATTTTCATTTTTTAATAAAGAGGATTCAAATAACCACCAAGCATAAACCTTACCTTCAAATTTCAGCGCTAATACTCTAATGGCTTCATCTTTTGAAACTTGGTGGTGCTGAAAATAAGTATCAAGCTCCTCCACCCAAGCCCTAGCTGAACATTTAGGTGAACCATCAAAAGTAGACAGGAATAATCTACCCTCATCATGCTTCTTGCACCTTGTGCTTATATCATGTTTGCTAGGTATTTTTATCCTCCTTGATCTTGCAAAACCATTGGAATTTTAGGTGATATTTGAACCTCTTAGATTGAGATTCATACTGCTGCAAATACTCACCAAGAGTCTCCTTCTTTGGCACATCTCCTTCCTCCATCTCACTTGCTATGACCACAGGCTTGGTAGAGCGTTGTAAATATGATGGTGTGGTTGAATGCTCACACCCATAATATTAGGAAGTGGAGCTTTCCTAATGTACAAATATTTTTGAGGGATATCCAAGTCTTTCCCTCCTCATCTCTTTGATGTATCTCCTAATGCATTGCAGAGTTTAAAGAAGAAGTTTTGAGAACATCTTCCCTCCTAATAATAAGGTTTTACCTTGATCTCTTCTGCAGAACTTATCCTTCCTATGAGAATCCTCCTTAGATGAAATAATGGCTAAAGTACACAGGCTGAGCCAAGATTAGAGCTCCGATACCGCTGTAATATTCTGATTTAGGAAAATCAGCAATATAGACACCAAAAACGCATTTTTCAGAAAAATGTGTTATAACAGTAAAGAAAATCCCATGGATCCATTATTTTATACATTATAGCAACCAAATATATAAGGATATCAGAAACAAATCATTATAGCTTAGTTAAACAAGCCTCCCGAGCCCAGAATAGTCCAAAAACACTACAACCCCATGACTACTGCAACAAATAAATTCTGAAGCAATTAATAACACATTTTAATGAGGTTTTATGCTAAAAAAATAGAAAAACAAATGGATCTACTGATATATTACTCAAGAAAGCTAAAAAAAGTGAGATCTAGTCTCTTTTACACAATTCCAAGATAACCTGGCAAAGGTTTCTTGATAGGCATGAGATACAAAAAGTATATACGATAGATCTGTGGCTAAATAACACTGTCTGACTAAAGCTATACATAAATGGGTCTGAAAAAACAAATAAATGGTCGTAGCTCCTCCTTACTAGCTCTCTGGGTGAAAGGTTGATCCTTTCATTAGGAAACTAGCTCACAACCAGGGGTTTTGACCTTCCACTACAACACCATGAAAAATAATGCAGTTCCTCAAGGAGAATGCGATGTGGCTGTAGGTGACTACTTGGCCCAATGTTGGATGGTGGAGATGAATCCCAAAATACTCCTCTTAGATTTCTCCAACAAGTCCTCCAAGGAAGAGTGGGGAATTCCCGCATGAGAATACCCTTGTACTAAATAGTACAACAAACCTAACTAAATAGATGAAGCATGCAACAAGTCATAAGACTAAAACATAAATAATATTATGAATGCCCCTCATGGTTGCCATCCCTTCCCTTATATTCTTGGTGAGCTTCCTCACCATTGGCCCCACTCATTTACGAGGTTACTTCCATGCAAAGACTCCTCCTCCAAAATTACGATGTTGCCACTAGCCCCACTCTCTCATTTACAACGCTGTTTGATTTGGTCAACCTTGACTTAGTCTCGAGGCATTGTCTCCTTTCACACCCAAGGTGGCTTTATTTTGACTATCTAAACTGATCTTCATTCACACTGGAAGTGATTTATTCCTACTAAAGAGTCTTTAAGGGTCTCCTTACCCCTTTATTCATCCAACGAGAAAGACCAATATTACACAGGCTGCAGGCTAATATTTCCTGAAATTAGCCTGAGTCTTTAATATTTCCTGAAATTAGCACACATCTAATTGGAATATTAAATTTTGATTTTCCTCTTAGATAAAGGAATAAGAGGGTATGGAGACCCATAAATCTCCTTAGGAGGAATAAAATACAATCCTAGTGTGAATGGAGGTCATCTAAAAGCTAGATTGAAGACCCTTAAGTGTTAAAAGGGGTTGGAGCATGTTGAATAAGTCAACTTTGACGAAATCAAAAAACATTGTTATGTAGGAGTGGCATTAATGGTGGGACAACGCAATTTTGGAGGGAGATTTATTGCATGATGGCAGAAACCCTAATGAGTGGGACCCAAGGTGAGAAGACTCACATTGTTGATAAGGAAGAGGATGGCAGCCATATGGGGTATGTTATGATATGTTATGTTTTAGATTATATGGTCTGTTTAGACATATATCTTTATCTAGCTATTTAGCTGAGGTTGAGTGTTGTTTAGCATCGAGTCTTCCTGATTGGGAATCCCACCTTTTCCATTGAGAAGCTCTTGGGAGAGTTTGTACTACATTTTCCACTATTAGGCTTAAGTCCAAGCTTCTTCTTTCAACTACAACACAAATCATGTTTAGGGTCTAGTTTTTTTCACAAGTTACAGCAAATGGTGATTAGATCTCTAGATCTAGGCCATTTCATTGCTTATTTTCATTGGAGGAGGCTTAATTTCCATTGGGAGGACAATACTGAGGGCCATTGTGCTTATTTTCAGATCTTTGGCATGAGGCCAAGCTATCACTTCCAGTGACACTGCAGTTTCAGCTGGGAATTGCGTTATTTTGGAGGGAAGTTTCAGAGGAGGATCTGTTGGCTCTTTTAGAGTGTCTTCTTGTAGGTGAAGTTTTCAGCATTTCATTGGAGGATATCTTTGGAGGAGATCTACATCAGATCCATATTATTTCAGCCTTCTATTTCATAAGATTCAGTTTGCAATGACTCTTCTGTCCTAGGGCTGTAGATCAACATTTGTATTTGGGTGTATTTCCGGAAACCCTTCCCAGGTTCTTTTGGAAAGGTGTATATGAGGCTAGATCTTCACTCCTAGAATTATTTGAGCTATATAACAACATATCTACATTGATCCATATTTATGCAATAGTTTATAACCTAAAAATATGTTGTCTTAGCTCAGGGCATTTGCATGGCAGCTATTTCTCATGTGATGGAATATTTTTCTTGTAGAGGCTTGTTTTGTATTGCTTGAGTGCCTTGATCCTCAAGATCTTGTGCCTATTATTTGCTGATATGTTTAATAATATGGCTATAAATTTTTCTCATATCATGGTGTGTTGATTTATTCACTGATATTTCCATTATTGTGTTCATATATTGTTGCTTCCCCATTTGGGAATATTACACATTTTCTTGATTTTGGTTCTTGGGTAGTTTTGTGCTTGTCTCATTAAATTTTTCTTTTTTTCCTTAAAAGTGAGAATCCAAATTTTTTTTTTTTTTTTTTTCTGTTGCTTTTTATTTGATTTCTTTTTTGTGGTTTTCATCCATTTTGAAGCAGTTTGTTAGTTTCTCATTTTTTGGTTCATTTTCTTATTATTGAAAGGAGTCTTTGTCTAGATTACCCTCTCTTTTATATCAAGTGTATTTTGGCATTATTTAATGCAAATGAGTTCTTGTTGGGACTTTCCTTTATTTTCTATCAAAGTGATTGAACCGGTTCTCTCTAGAAACTCCTTTTGCTTCCTTAGTGAGTAGTCCTAGAATTTGTATATCATTAGTAGATTTTGCATTAGTTGCACTAAACCATTTTATTATTTTTGATAGTTTTTTGAAGTGTGTGAAGAATGATAACTAAAAAGAAAAAACAAGTTTTTGTTTATTATTATATTCGTAGAACCCATTTAGAAATTTCTTTTCAGTGAAAGAAAAATATTGCATTTGCATGTAATAGGTTTTCATTGATTTCTTTTGCGTCGAAAAACACCATCAGTTTCACCTCCATCTACCCTTGACTTAAGTAACAACCATTTAAAATCAGTTCTCTAATTAAAATTAACTAGATTTTTTTTGTATTTTCATTAATAATACACCAACTAGCTTGGTCTTAGGTCCTAGGAATAGGTGAGTGGAGAGTTAACTCTCCAAGGCCACTCAAATCTGTCAAACATAGAAATTTGATTAATGAGAAAAATCCAATTCTATTAAGTGGACTGGGAAAGTTCTACCTCCATAGAGCTAAGCGTGAGGGCAAGTGAAGGCAGAGAAGAGAGATACCCACTCTCCTATTTTTTGAATCTTGACCTAAGACTGTTCTTCCCAGCTTTCGATACAGATGCGTGCCCTTAGTTTACTTTCCTAGGGGCAACATAGGTGACTGTGGGGGGGAATACCAATGGTACCTGACACAGACATTTCATCACTTTCATCAGTATTCCTGGAGGGTGCCCTTGCAAATCTCGAGGACTTTCACCAGAAAAAGTTGTTGTCAGGAGGTCAGCATAATTGTTTATGTTACGTTCGCTAGTAGGCCTAAGGCGTAATTACCCCAGACTCTTTTCGGAAGGTCCTCTTATTCGTTTTATTTTATTTTGGTGTCTGGTCCTGTTACACAGCAATTTGTCACCGTCCCTGCCATTCCCCATCTCACACATTGGAGGGCTCATTCTGTGACCTGTGAGCAGAAACAAGACTTGAAAATACTTTCATTTCATCCCTCTGAATATGAGCTTTCATTTCCCTGAAGACATCTCCCTGCAAAAAACCCTAAAAATAGCTATTTTTCCATTGGCGCGGTTCCACAGTTAAGCCCTCGTGCCAAGGGGGAAAATCCTCCAAAGAGGGTGCACAAATTGGTGCTCTGTCATAGAGTCGCACCCGCGCCAACCATATTAAGAGGTGTTTTTTAACAGCTCCTTCTCAAGGGACAATCGCATGGATTTCTCCTCATCAAATTTTATATCCCATCTGTTACACAGCAATTTGTCACCGTCCCTGCCATTTCCCATCTCGCATATTGGAGGGCTCATTCCGTGACCTCTGAGCAGAGACAAGACTTGAAAATAATTTCATTGCATCCTCTGAAGATGAGCTTTCATTGCCCTAAAGACATCTCCCTGCAAAAAAATCCTAAAAATAACTCTTTTTCCATTGGCGCGGTTCCACAGTTCAGCCCTCCCGCCAAGGGGGCAAATCCTCCAAAGAGGGCGCGCCAATTGACGCTCTGTCATAGAGCCGCACCCGCGCCAACCATATTAAGAGGTG
This sequence comes from Pinus albicaulis, assembly GCA_034641835.2. Lineage (NCBI taxonomy): Eukaryota > Viridiplantae > Streptophyta > Pinopsida > Pinales > Pinaceae > Pinus > Pinus albicaulis. Next base: position 1,396,896,685 of record CM076579.1, on the reverse strand, counting down.
TTTTTTAAAATAAATGGCGAAAGTTTCGTCGTAACAAATTCCTGGACTGATATCTATCTTGAGTTGGGAGGTTTGGCTACGAATTTCCATAGAGAGGAAGTTGTTTTCCACCTCTCATGGAAGCTTCCTTGATGATAGGGCCAATCCCATCATTATAGGGATCCCAACTCCCCTTCCTCCATCTATAAAAGCTTGCCCATCTCCTTTGCAAGCTAGTTCCCAAGAGCTTTCACATCCTTATGCTGCAAGAGCCTTCTTGATTCCATTAAGGCCAAATCAAAGCAAGGAGACTGTTGCCAAGTATCCGGAGAGAGAGGCTTGTCCCATCCTTGACAGGCTTTATTGAGACATGTTGTGCTGACGACCCGCCAAAGGAGAGTGCTGCGTCGAAGCTATGGTTGTATTCTTCTTTTGACTCATTAATGATAAGCGACTATCGGTTATGGTTCCACTCTTGTTCTTGATTATGTTCATGAGTTATGTCCTCTTCGACTAACATATAGTTGTATATACTGGATTTTATGCTTGCGTTTGTGTTGTTTCTTGCATGTGCAGGTGTCCGATCACGGAGATCGTGAGGATTGTGATCTGCCAGGGCAAAGGAACGGGAGCACCACCTCTTCTACAAATGACAACGTTGGATTCCAGGTAAGCCTTCATCGCAAGTCGGTTTATTTGCAATTAGGAACCTGCACTGTAGCGTGTTTGATTGTTGCTAGACCCGATCTGGGCTAGTAGGGATCGCCTCTGTCCGCAGAGGGGATTAACCTCTTCAACAATTTGGCGACTCCATTGGGGACTCAGCTTGTTGTTTGATTTGTAAGCTATAGACGGAGCCTGAAGTGCAGCCAGATAGCCTTCGAAATGCTTTTGCTCTGCATTAGTGGAGTAGATCAACGCTGCTTCAGTCAATCTCCGGTTTAGTTTATGGACTGAACAACTTGGAGTGTTGTCTTCTCTTTTCGGTCAATTTCTTGGCCTTGCTTGCTTGGTCAGCTCTTTGGACTGGTTTTTCCTGTTTGTTTGGCTTTGTTTTAGCCTTGTCATCACTTGTCTGTGTCTGAGATTGCTTGTTTTTCATTTTCCCATAGTAAACTCGGCTGGCGCGCTTTTCAGCGTTACAGTCGCGCCCATTGGCGCAGGTTGCCTGTGTATCACCCGCGCCATTGCCTTTCTGGCGCTAATTTCAAGCTCACAGTCGCGCCAATCCTATGAGCTATTAGGGTTTGTTGTGTTTCATGCTTTCTGGGACTGACTTGTGATTTTGATCTTGTTTTTTCGGCTGTTTGAGTGCACTGGAGCCTAGTTTGACTGATTGTAACCTCCATCCTTTGGTTGTTTGCCTATTTCTTTCGATTTTTCATTTGAGCCCTAGGGCATCTAGGTGCTTTTGTGAGTTGAGCCTCCCTTGGGAGTTTTTGGTTTTCGTTCGTTCAGTCGACTTTGGGATTGCTTCCTTGCATTCGCTTGATAGGTGTCTATCATTTCATTGCGTTTTTTGAGTGACTGATTTCGTTTTCATTCGAATTTTACTTTGCTTCATTTTGGGCCTAGATTACACGGCTCATTGGTGTCTTTGGGACTTTTCTTGGTTTTGAGAGACTTTTGGTCGATTTGAGATCTGATTGTTTGTGCCATTGAGTGAAATCTGCTTGTTTTTGCTCTCTTATTATCATTTCTCGAATTGCTTCTCATTTGTTTTCGGTTTGTTTAGTGCATCTAGCTCTCAAACATTGAAAATAAAAAAAAATCTCTTTTGCTTTTGATTGATTAGTGCAAATTAAAATCTTTTCGGTGTTATTAGTAATTAGTGACTTTGAAAGAAAAGTTTTTAGTTTCATTAGTTGCATTAGAGATATCACTGATTGTCTTCCGATCATTTTGTTTGTGTAAAAGCTCTTAAACTCTTTTGTAGCTAGCATTCATCGAACGAAATGATATGCTGTGGCATGTAGTTTTTCATTTAGGAGTTTTTGAGACATCACATTCGTTAGGGCCTAAAAACTGAAACGTAATTGAAGATAAACCTTAAAATTTACTCAATTTACACTAAGGCAGCATTGAAATCTAACGAAACACATTTAGAGGTCTAGGCTAGAGACGTGTTCCGGCGTCTTTAAACCTAGTAGCTGTCGTTCGCCTCTTGGCTTTAGACAACGCTAGTACGGACTTGTGCTCCCCGTACCGTCGCGTATATAAAGGGAGACCCCACTAGGTTTCAATCCTTTATCCATAGGAAGCTGAGTCTGCCGCCCTATACCCGTGATACACCGAACACAGCATTCGGGGAGATTGCCTGCATGTACGGAAAGTCCTTGGTTGATTTCTCTTTCATTATTAAAACCAAGGTGTATATTGCAGTTCACGGTTATTTGGTACACCCTTTTGCCTAGTATTCCTGAGTAGTCATTTGATCTTTTCTGACTCCCTAAATTTGAAAGGATCACCAAGCGCTTGTCCTTTCACGCTTGTGTCAAATATGAAAGAGATAGAGTCACCTTTTCGACCGTTTCTTGACTCTTAAAACATGAAACAGTGAAGTTTCTTATTTTTAAATGTGGTAAAAATTAATCACCCACGATCACACGCCTTGTTAGATTCTGCTTGTCGACCGTTTGATTGTGTGTCTTGACTCTTTTTCAGCCCGTGTGTGTGTTTGATATTTTTCTCTTATCGTTACTACCACAGTGGCGGAACCCTCGGTTTCATCTATTGGTAGTCCTTATACGGATGATTCATCAGAGGTTTCCCAATCCTCTGCTGAACCACATCAACCCATTGTTTCCGAGTTTCCCGACGGGGGACCGGTTCTTGCTGAGCAACCCTTTGGAGGACGAGTTGAGTTCAATTGGCCCTTTTCCAACCCTTTGTCTGAATTGAGATTAGGAGGTGATTTCCTTTCTCTTACATCGGGTTCGCCTTTCGTAGCTGTTGTTTTTCCTCCTAGTCCTCGCCGTCTATTACAAGATCTAGCAGCAGGTGCAAACATGAGTGATTCTGGTGAGGAAATTCCAACGTCCGGTGAAGACTATCAGCTCTTCCCGCGAATATTATTTCCAGGAGACAACTCTGAACAAGTTTTTATTTCAACATCTAGTCCCTCATTACCACTTGGGTATAGGTCCTTGGGTCAGATCATTTCCGCTGCAGCCTCTATGGGAGTGTCAGCTCCTTCTCCGAGGCTAGCTGCTCCTTCACCAGGGGTGTCTCCCAAGACACCTGTCACTTCTGTACCCTCTCGGCCCACTGTCTGTGTGGCCGCCTCTACACCCGTTGTCACGGTGCAACCTAGGGCTACGCCGCCTTCTGAAGACATTTATTTAGCGACTGCTATGCCGGAGAATATCTCTCCGGAGGAGTATCGGTTGTCCCTACAACAGTCGATCCCTGAGGTTGGACCATCCTCCCAAGATCCTAACCACTCTTATTTTTCGCACTATGCACAGGATGGTACACCCGTGTATGCTTTTCCCAGTCAGTATGATGAGCACGGGGACATTTTGCGTCTACCCGCTCCTGAGGCTTACCTCTATGCTCAAGGTTTACCTTATAACCAGGCTTATAACCCGCAAGGGAAACCTTTCCAAGGCCAACCTTTGGGCCAACCTGGCTACCCTTATGACCCACAGGGGCAGCCCATGCAAGGCTATCCTGCGGGCCAGCAACGGCCATCGTACGGTCCGCATGGACAGTATTACAACCCCTCCGGTCAACCTGTGCAGCCTCAGCCGGGGTACCAACCGAGACCGGTCTATGGTCCTAGGGGGAAATCTAGCCTTATCAGCCTATGCAACCACAGTATCCTGTTGTTTCCAATGTTGCATATCAGCCGGGACCATCCTATGGTCCTGCTCCAGGTCAAACCGGTTACCAGCAACCACCTGGCCCTATTCCTCCACCAGGCCAACCGGCCCATACCGTACAACCTGGTGTTCCACCTCCAGGCCAACCGGTCCATCCGGCACAACCTGGGGCTCCTTTACAGCCAGGTCAACTTGCGCAACCAGCGCAGCTTATCTATCCGGGTCAACCTGCGCAATCAGGGCAGCCCGCTCAGCCGGGTCAACCTGTTCACTTAGGGCAGCCCGCTCACTCAATTAACCCTGCCCAGCAGTCGATCTATTCGATGTCGCAGCCAAATCAACAGTTGCGCCCTAATTATCAGGCTTCGCAGGGTTCCACTTATCAACAGCCGACTCATCCTCAGGGCGGTTATTATCCTCATGGTCGATCTCAACCGAATTATAACCAGCCCCGAGGCTCTCAGTATTATCCTCATTCTACCTATACTCAACAGCCAAATCCAAATGCTGCTTACACAGGGCCGACATATAATCAGGGTCTGTACTCTGGTTATCAAGCCCCACACACTGGATACCAGCAGCCAAATCAGTCTGGTTATACGACCTACACCCCCTACAGTCAGAATCCTACGGGACAGAACCCCTGGGGGCAAGGATATTCCCAAACAGCGTGGAGTACAAGTACTGGCCCTCATCCTAGGCCTGGCATGCCGGTCAATCCGCCATTGCCGTTCTTGGCTACCCTGGAGTTGCCGGATGTTTCAAAATTGACCAATGATCCGATTTTGCATAATACTTATTGGCCTCCGGTTCCTACCAAGATACCAGGTGATTGTCCCAAGTTTGAGGGTAAAGCTGGGGAGGACCCCCAAGCACATGTGATGACATATCATCTTTGGTGTTCATCTAACTCTTGGGTCGACGATTCAATTCGTCTGCGCCTCTTCCAGCACACTTTGACGGGAGCTGCTGCTAAGTGGTACATCGAATTATCTCGTGGCATCTTCCAAGATTTCAATTCCTTAGCCATGGCTTTTCTGATGCACTTTTAGTTACCGGTTCGCTATGAAGTCGGGACGCACCTCCTGACTTCTTTGAAGCAGGATAAAGCCACTCACATTTTTTATCACATTCATGAGTGGCGGCGCCGTCGTAGACTGATCAAGTTTCATATACCTGATCAGATACTAACTCACTGGTTCACCACCTCCTTCGTGAACAAAATCACCCAAGATATTGCGATGGGAGTGTGTGTGACAGAGGAACAAGCCATTGCGCGTGCCCAATATCTGGATCTTGTATATTCTTAATCCGGCACGCTTTATGATGTCTTGCCCGATGCTCCACAGTCTGGAACCTCTAAGGCTCCTCCTACCCCTGTGGTGGATGGTGTCATTGGTTCCGTGTCTCAAAATTCGAAGAAATCTTTGAATGGGAAGCAGAAGTCTAACTCATCCAATAATTATGCTCCTCCCGCCCCTACCGATTCTGGAAAAACTGCAGAGGTGAACGCCGTTCAGGCCAATCCTACGGAGAAAACCTCTAAGGGGAAAAAGAAGGGCAAAGGTAAATCCAAATCCGACGCCCCAAAGCCAGAATCCAAATCTCGTGCTGAGGATGGTTCTCAACGTAAACCGAAGTACCCCTGCCTCATTTGTGAAGGAGACCATTATACTAAGGATTGTCCACGACGATCTGAAGTTAGTCAACTTCTCAAAGGCTCCAAAGGGACTCCGACAGTTCTTAAAGAGCCATTCCTGTCTCAGCAGACCCAGATGGTTGAACAACCTTCGCCATCTGCACCATTTGGGTCCCAAGTTTTTATGATGAATGGTGTTGCACCTATCTCTGTCGCCACGCATTCGAAGGATTACAACGAATCACGGCAGGCACCGGGGAAGGTAGTTGCGGATGGACCACCTCCCCCACCTGTCTCTGGTTCGTTGGAAATCGAGAAGCCCACTCCTGAACCTGTTGTGAAGCCACCTTCTAAAGGTGTTTTACGAAGATCTTCTTATAATCCGAATGCCCGTGCCGCTCAGCACTACAGTATTGTTGAGGATTTTGCACAGGTGGCTTCTATTATGTCTGCACTAGAAGTTCTTCAGATTTTTCCTTCGCAACGGAAGGCTTTATTGTCTGCAATCGGTGGCATTGATCCCACCGATTTGAGCCTTCTCACCTTCGATTTAGAGAATTTCACCCCCCGACTTCCACATCAGATCGCTCTTGTTATTCAAGTCGGGATTAATGGTCTTAACATCCATAGGGCCGTTGTGGATGAAGGTGCCTCTACCTGCGTCATGTCGTCCGCTTGCTGGAAGGCCATCGGCTCTTCGGCCCTCTCATCTTCTCCCAATGCCCTAGAGGCATTTGATGGTTGGGAATCAAAACCCCTGGGTGTTCTCGAGAGTTTAGCAATTACTTTACAGGGGAAGACTGTCAACGTAGAAGTAGAAGTGGTTGACGCCAGGCTCAACTACAACATACTTCTCGGCCGCAGTTGGACTCATGCCATGCTATGCGTGCCATCCACCGTTTTTCGACTTCTTAAATTCCCTCACAAGGGTAAAATCGTCACGGTGGATCAGTTGTCCTTCTTCACCTCTAACTCTGAGAACAACGTTCCATACGTGGATCAGATCCCAAATCCCCCTGACAGTGTAGGACCTGGTATTTTCAAAGACCCCATCCTCATGGGTATTTTTCCCGCACCGCCACCGCACACCGCTCAAGTTAACATGATTTCCAGGTCTGATTACCCCTGGCTCATTCCTACGCTTGAGCGGGTGTTTCAGTTTGGAGAATCAATGCCCTTGACTCCAGTAGAGATCAGCTACTGTGAAATTGTTGCCGCATCTGATCCTCCACCTCCTCAACATGCTCCTTTGAGCATGGCTCTAGATGTCTACTCTCAATCCCCCTGGCTTGGTTAGGCCGATTCACCTGATCCTCTCAAAGAGAATTTTCCTTCCGATGAAGCTATTGTTGAAACAATGTCTCTTGAGGAGCTGCCTTGGAGCGATGGACATCATCGTTCCTCTTTCATGCCTAGCTTGGGGGCAATGTCAAATTGTCTAGAGATTTATGCATCTCAGGTTCCTACTCCTCCTCTTCAAATGCCCATTTTGACGCATGAGGTTCTTTCGGAGGGAAACCTGAGTAATATCACTCAAACCATCTCGATCAACATCTCCGTTAAACCGGGGATCGTTGAGAATATACACGTGGGAGTGACTTGTTCTCCCAATGAGATACAGGTCTATACTGATATTTTTAAAGAATTCAAAGATGTGTTCACCTGCCCTACGAGGAAATGCCTGGGATTGATCCCAGTATCGTAGTGCACGAGATTCCAACCTACCCTGGTGCGAAGTCTGTGCGCCAACGCTTACGCCCAATGCATCCTCGTAAAGCCGCTGCAATTAAGGCAGAAGTTGAAAAAATTCTGAACGCGGGCTTTATTTATCCCATCCCCCTCACAGAATGGGTTTCCAACATTGTCCCTGTCGATAAAAAGCAGGGTACTATTAGGGTCTGTGTTGATTACCGCGACATTAATCGCGCCTGTTCGAAGGATAATTATCCCACTCCATTCATAGACCAAATCATCGACGAATGTGCCGGAAGTGAGATTTATTCCTTGATGGACGGTTTCTCGGGGTATAATCAGATCAACATTCTACCTGCTGATCAACACAAGACTACATTCATCTGTCCATGGGGTACTTTCGCGTATAAAAAGCTCCCGTTCAGCGTGAAGAACGTTGGAGCCACTTTTCAGCGTGCGATGTCTTACGCTTTCCATGACATTCGCCATATTGTTCAGCCTTATCTGGACGACTTGCCAGCTCATTCAGCTAGGCGAGAGGACCACCCTGAACACCTCCGCCAGATTTTCCTTCGCTGTAGACGCTACAATATTAGGCTTAATCCTCATAAATGCGTCTTCTGCGTGGATTCTGGCCGTCTTTTGGGATTCATAGTCTCCAAAGATGGAATTCGCCTTGACCCTTTAAAAGTCAAGGCTATCATCAACCTCCCATCACCCTCCTCGTTATATTAGTTACAAAGTCTGCAGGGAAAAGTGAACTTCCTTCGACGCTTTATCCCGAACTACGCCGAGGTGGCCAAGGGTTTCACGTGCCTATTAAAGTAGAATGTTCCCTTCCATTGGGACGAAATTTCTCAACAATCCTTTGAGAAGCTGAAGATGTTACTCGTTAATGCTCCTTTGCTTCGTCCTCCAGACTATCGTCGTGATTTCACTTTGTATCTCGCCGCCGCGTTTAGCACCATAGCTATGGTTCTGGTGCAGGATGATGATGATGGTAATGAACATGTTGTTTATTATCTATCACGAAACCTTCTCGATACAGAAACGCGTTATGCTCACGTCGAGAAGTTGGCGTTAGCCGCAGTACACGCAGTGCAGCGTTTTCGCCATTACATCCTGTTGCGTACGATAACAGTGGTTTCGGATTGCAACCCCATGACATATATTCTCTCTAGACAATTACTGGGGGGCAAATACTCCAAATGGATCGTCATCCTGCAGGAGTTTGACTTAGAGTTCACCACTGCTAAGTCAACCAAATCACTTGTTTTTGCGGATCTTATATGCTCACTCCCGACAGATTCCACTCCTTCACACTCCGAGGATCATATTTCGGACGAAACTCTTTTCCTCATCAGTACTCGCGACCCTTGGTATGGCGACATAATTGTGTATCTTCAGACCTCCACATTTCGGTCTGAGTTGACTAAAGATGCCCGACGTCGAATTCGGCATCAGTCTCAACCCTACCGCATCGTAGGAGATACCTTATACCGTGTTGGAGTAGATTCGATGCTCCGTCGGTGCCTAACCTTGGAAGAGGCTGAAAGGGTCCTAAATGACTGCCACAGTGGCGCCTGTGGTGGACATATGTCCGGATATGCCACTGCCCAGAAAATTCTGCGAGCATGTTACTTCTGGCCGTCCATATTCAAAGACTGTATCGTTGCAGTCTGTAAATGCCACGCATGCCAGGTGTTTCAGTGCAAGATGCGCGCGCCGCCTCTCCCTTTGCATCCTGTTATTACCGTCGGCCCTTTTGCGAAATGGGGCGTGGATTTTATGACGTGTAACCCTCATTCGGCCGGGGGGCATGCGTATATAATCGTCGTTGTCGACTACTTCACCAAGTGGGCCGAAGCAATGCCTACACTAGCTGCCGACGGTAAGACAGCTGCCCAATTCATATTCAACCACATCATTGCACGTTTCGAGGTCCCTCAGGCCATCGTTACTGACCATGGTACTCATTTCCGAGATTATATGATGGCTGAGCTGACTTCAAGATTGGGCTTACGCCACGATAGCTCAACGCCATATTACCCTCAGGAAAATGGCCAAGTTGAAGCAGTGAACAAGGTTCTGGTCACTATGCTTCAACGAACAGTTGGTATTCACAAATCCAATTGGCACCTCCAACTGTTCTCAGCTCTATGGGCATACCAGACGTCTGCAAAGAGTGCAACTGGATTCACACCATTTCAGTTGGTGTATAGTCTGGAAGCAACTCTTTCGGTTGAATGCGAGATTCCTTCTTTGAAATTAGCTGTGGAACTTCTACCCGATACTTCTGCTGAGGAAGAGTGTCTTTTGTATCTGGAACGGTTAGATGAAACCCGCCGTTTAGCTGCTTTAGTCATTGAAGCACAAAAGAAGCGGGTCAAAGCTCACTTTGATCAATCAGTTTCTCCGCGTTCCTTTATCGAAGGAGACCTCGTCCTCCTATACGATCAAGCACATGACAAGCTTGGGGCCGGTAAGTTCCAACCTATGTGGCATGGGCCCTACATAGTAAAGCGTGTTTTGAAGAATGGGGCTTATGAGCTTATAGATTATGAAGGAGTTCCGCTGGCACAGCCCAGAAATGGGCTGTACCTGAAAAAATACTACGCTTGAAGTCATTTTTGGTGTGGTGTGTGTACATAAGTGTGTTATTTCATTTGTGTGCATGTGTGGTGTGGTTTGCGATGTAAACATCTTTCTGTTGATCGGGTCTTCCTGATTGTGCAGATGTCCATCAATCCGTTTGTTGGTTTCGCGGATGGTGCCTCCCGCAGTACCAGGAATCTGTCTTCGGCGGCCTGGGTAATCTACGATCCTGCTGGTGAGTTGGTCAACCTGCAAGGTGTGTGTCTGGGACGTACTACAAATAACATCGCGGAATATAGTGCTGTGTTAGAATTATTAACCGAGGTTGTAAACCTCGGTATCCGTGAATTTCTTGTGTATCTAGACTCACAACTTGTAGTATTACAACTGAACGGACACTATTCAGTAAGAAACCCATCCATTTTACGTCTGTATCTACGTATTCGTTTACTGGAAAGAAATTTTGACTATATTACATATCAACATATACCCAGGCATATGAATGCGTTAACTGATGCAGTAGCTAATTTGGTTCTAGATAGACATTTGCGCAATATGTAAATCATCATCACATGTAAAAGGAAAATCCATCCAGAAATAGATATGTATATACATAGATATCGAATGTTTGCATAGTGTGCATCACATTAAATAAAAAATATACATGTTCATCTTAATACATCTGGAGACGACATGTCTCTCAAAAATATGCATGATAAAAACCCTAGGAGTCTAATCCGCATGGTGCTCATGATAACAAGTGACTGCATGCACTAAGCGTCTCAGAATTCGGTGGAGGCGACTGGGCACTCCCACCGTGTGTCGCTGGTACACCATTGGTACATCCGCCAGCCGGGCGTAATCTGGGATCCCTCGGGCAATACCCTCGAGATTCTGGATCAACTCCCCCCCTTCTGCACCCTCTGCCTGAGGATCAGGTGCGGGAAGAGTCCTCTGCGCGATAGGAGACATATCAGCTGGTCTCTCTGGGCCCACGTCTGCATACATATTAAATGTGTCAGGAAGAAAATGTATTAACAAAAAATCATAAAACATAAAATCAAAAAGAGAAGAGGATCATACCCAACTCTTCGTCCCAATCATCTCCCTCTAGCAGTGGGAGATCTGGGTTTCCAGTGAAATCGGTTCCTGCATAGGGCCAGTGTTCCACTACGATCAACTGACGCCGCAACCACCCAAAAAACTCCGGCCTCCAGGACATCTATTGGCCTCCTCCAGCTCTGGGCATCAATGTCGCCCAGCGAGCCATTCTTGGCTCTCGTGGAATAGGCTCAGCTACTATGGCCCCTTGGCCTTGGAAGATTGGTAATCGTTCCAGAATGAACGATACCAGGATAGAACCGTAGCCAAACTGTTTCAGTTTGGCTTGCTTACACTTCGTGAGCTATCTCTTGATATTTATTGTCACTGTTGTGGCCCAGTCGAACAATAGGGGACTCATGCACTCTGAGGCCAGTAAGAGTTGGGCCTTTGTTGCCTCGTGCGGTGCCTGCGATCCCGCAGCCCGTGTGATGGTATGAAGCACTACTCTAAGTGCTAGGTCAGGAATAGTATGGATGTCCACCTTTCCACTTCCTGATCCCAGTCGTTCCCCTCAGCCCACTTGTGCCATCACTTGTTCCATCTTCTCACCAGACGGTCTGCTCCCTGTCAATATGGGCACCGGACCTCTACGCGATAATCTGGTTATGAAGTATACGTCAGAGACCTCTAGTTCTAAGACCTGGTCCCGCAACTTGAACACTTGTTCATGTTCATCCCATAGGTTGATCAGGTACTGTAAGAGCTCAGGCTGAGCTCTTAAGCAAGGTGTTAGGAAGAAATTTTTAAGCCCACAGTTCCTGAGGGCATTCATGCAAGTTTCATTCTCCATGGCCTGTTCATCCTCTTCCCCGTGCTCCCTCTCTTTCCACTCAATGACCATTTTGATCGGTTGTCTGCATTCACATGGTCAAAAAACTTCAATTAGACCTCTGCTATCTTTAAGAAATCATGCAATTCATTCATTGTATGGAAATTTCAAGCGGAAAATTGATTTGCGCCGCTGGCGCGGGCCCTTTGGAAATAAAATGCCATTGGCGCAGGTCCGTGCCGGAAACCTGCGCCAATGGGTGGAGCCCTAAAAATTCAAAATTCCTCACAGAAGTCTAAATATACAATAAAAATTCATGAAAAACGGATTGAAATGGAGTACAAAGAAGCGTCTCTTACCTGAAACTGACGGGAATCTGAATGGTAGCCTGGATCGATCGCAATCGCTGTCAGAAGTTTGCACACAAAATGGACCACTGCTACTCTTCGGTGAGGTAAATAGTAAAAAGTAATTTTATTTTTACCATTTGACATATTTATAACTTTTTAAACTCAAAATAGGTTTTGAAATTCTTTTTCTTGAATATTTTGATATATTTTGTCAAAAATGGGTTTACACTTGCTTTTTGTGCAGCAAACAGGTCTTTTATGCGACTTAAACGGTGAAACGAGTTGTATTTTATACTTTTTCGGACTCGGTAAATACACGAAAAAGTCACTTTGGAGTCATCTTTCAGCTCTTTTCTGACTCTCTAAACATGAAAATATTGCCGAGGCCCTTTTCGTTTCGATCTCGTTAAAGTGGACACGAATCGACATCTACCGAGTATACGTTTACCCCTTTTTCGGGCTGGGATGGATTATTTACGAAAAAGGAATACCCTATCCTATCGCGACTAGGAGGTTTTCTCAGATATTGTTTTCTACCTTTTCGGGTCCGAGGAACTATCTACGAAAAGGGACCGCTGGAGTTTACTTTTCTGCCGTCTTTTCAAACTCTCTAAATATGAAAAGGCGCCGAGTTCTTCCTTTGTCAGACTCGTTAAACCCTGATGACATTGGATTCAATCGAAATGACGTTCTTCGAGTCGCTCCTTCCTAGGGCTCATTAAATGTACTAGGATGGACTTATATTACAAGCATATGCTATCCCCTTCAAGCTTGTTATCAAAAATAATTGGGGTACTCGCCAGAAATGGTGGGGGAAAAATGGAACCAGCATCATTGTCGTGTCGGCAGTATGTCGCTCTTGAACATGGCACTTGTCTGCATTCGTGTCGGGTTGGGGACATCTCATCTCGTTCTTCACTTGCCTCCGTGGGTTTGGATAATCCATTTTGACCTCTCATCTGCTCATTGCCTCGTCACCATGACCTCTGATCCGTTGATGTCAAATTCTGCCAAAACCCTTTATTTAATGGCATTTATATGTTCAGAAGTTGGCCTCGTAAGTGTCAGCCTTCCTCCCTGATTCTCATATTCACAAAAAAAAACATCATGTTCCTCTATCTCATGTCTATGATGTGGGAAACATTATGGCCCTGTGATCAAGGGTCACTTCTTGTCGACTTCGGCTCATTATCCGGAAGCTGATCTAGGGCACTCGCTTGCCTTGGTACCTTGGAACTGCATGCCTCAATGGCGGAGTTCTTCGCATTCGGCATTGAGGTTCTCATCATTGGCCTCCGTCCGAGAGTGATTCTATGGGTGTTCAACGCCAGCTCATTGATTCACATGCCGTAGATTGTACCTATAGTACCTTGAGGGCCATTGTCATCATTGGTGGTTCCTCTCGCGTCTGTTAACAACTTTCATCATTGGCTGGTAATCAGACGATGTTCTCGCATGTTCGACTTCAAATTACATATTCGCATGCTTGAATTTGTACTTGTTCGGGTCGAGATGGAGTGTAAGACCCTGGATTGTGTCTGTTGTAATCCAGGATGCGATTTTGTGGACTATTATTACATGACTCACTGACTGGATGGCTGCGACCATACCTGAGTCTATTTATCGATCCTCTCTGGATGGCTGCATCCATGCCTTGGATCTCGATCATTGTATACTCTGTTATGGATGGCTGCGCCCAACCATGCATATATATCATGTATCTGAGACATCAGTTGTACTTCGCTCCGCAGGTTTTCTGATGGCAGTGTTTTCAGTCGGAATGTTCTCGTAAAGAATTTCACCCCTCTCTTTCTCCTCGTTCCTCATGCTTTAGGGGGCATCTATTACACGAGAAATTTGTCACCATCCCTGCCATTCCCCATCCCGCACATTGGAGGGCTCATTCTGTGACCTGTGAGTAGAGACAAGACTTTAAAATACTTTCATTGCATCCCTCTGAGGATGAGATTTCATTGCCCTGAAGACATCTCCCTGCCAAAAGCCCTAAAAATAGCTCTTTTTCCATTGGCGCGGTTCCACAGTTCAGCCCTCACGCCAAGGGGGAAAATCCTCCAAAGAGGGCGCGCCAACTAGCGCTCTGTCATAGAGCCGCACCCGTGCCAACCATATTAAGAGGTGTTTTAAAAAAATAAATGGCAGAAGTTTCGTCCTAACAAATTCCTGGACTGATATCTATCTTGAGTTGGGAGGTTTGGCTACGGATTTCCATAGAGAGGAAGTGGTTTTCCACCTCTCATGGAAGCTTCCTTGATGATAGGGCCAATCCCATAATTATAGGGATCCCAACTCCCCTTACTCCATCTATAAAAGCTTTCCCATCTCCTTTGCAAACTAGTTCCCAAGGGTTTTCACATCCTTATGCTGCAAGAGCCTTCTTGATTCCTTTAAGGCCAAATCCAAGCAAGGAGACTATTGTCAAGTATTTGAAGAGAGAGGTTTGTCCCATCCTCGACAGGCTTTATCGAGACATGTTCTGTTGACGACTCGCTGAAGGAAAATCCAGCATCGAAGCTATGGTTGTATTCTTCTTTTGATGAATTAATAATAAGCGGCTATTGGTTATGGTTCCACTCCTGTTGTTGATTATGATGATGAGTTATGTCTTCTCTGACTGACATATAGTTGCATATATTGGATTTTACGCTTGTGTTTGTTTTGTTTCTTGTGTGTGCAGGTGTTCGATCGCGGAGATCGTGAGGATTGTGATCTGCCGGAGCTAAGGAACGGGAGCGCTACTTTCTCTACGAGCGACAACGTTGGATTCCAGGTAAGCCTCCATCGCTAGTTGGTTTATTTTCAATTAGGAACCTGCACTATAGCGTGTGACGATTGTTGCTAGACCCACTCTAGCCTAGTAGTGATCGCCTCTGTCCGCAGAGGGGATTTACCTCCACAACAATGATTTTCCAAAATACTCATGTACGTC